>CM072514.1:57883972-57953972 GCA_036898135.1 Oncomelania hupensis | reverse complement strand
CCCTAGTTTTTCCAGAGAATTCCTGAAACAGTCTAAATAATCATGTTTGTACAAGTTTAGTTCGTACATCTTCAGCAGAAACCTGTAAACCCCACAAGATAATTTAGTACTATTTCTGTCAAAAGCAAGCTTATACCAAAAATTTAACTTACGGCATTTTGCTAAGATATCTATAGGGAACTGACCTACTTCTCCTAAAACCATACATGTCGGTGTACTTTTACCAAGCTTTAAGATAAACTTATAAAAACGTAGTTGCAATTTGTTTACCAGGTCAGTCATCTGAGGACACCATACTTCCGAACCATACAATAATATAGGTACAACAGTTTTATGAAAGAGTTCAATTTGCATGTCAATAGGTAAAGCCAATTTTCTAACTTTGTGGAGTAAAGCAAACATCGCCTTGGTGGCTCGGTCATATAGGTTTTTCTGAGCTGGCTTAAAGCTTCCATTGTAATTGATGTTTATTCCCAGATATTGAAAATCGAACGTAACCTCAATTTGCTCACCATTGTACATGAAAATTGGGACATTTCTTACTTTACCCATGGAAAAAATCATAACCTTTGTTTTTGCTACGTTAATTTTAAGTTTCCAGAGCTGACAATAATCATACATTTAATCAAGGGCTGTCTGTAAAGCATCAGGCGATTCAGCAAAAATAACCGTATCGTCTGCATATAATAAAATAAATAACTTGTACAAAATATCAATATCTATTTGACCAAATTGTGCCTCCTGTGATGCTAAATTCAAAGTTTCAAGTTTGGATCCAGAGTTACCAATAAAAGATTTTAAATCATTCAAATACACTGAGAACAACAAAGGTGATAGATTTTCTCCCTGACGGACCCCGGTAAAACAACCAAAATAATCAGAAACTTGGGAGTTACACTTTACACATGATTTTGCTTTACTGTACATATTTTGGATAACAATTAACAACCTTCCTTTTACACCAGAGTTTAACAACTGGTTAATATTTGTGCTTACATTTCAAACGTAGATGTTGTCAGATTGGCAGTTTGGCTTCGTCAAACTGCTTATGTCAATAAGTTAAATTAGACTAAGTCTGTTTTCTCCTCGTGATCAAATACTGTGCAAGAAAACCCCTTACCTAGGAACAAAAATGGTCCTTGATCTGTTGTAATCCCTTTTCGTTTGAGTGTAAACGTGAAAAAAATGTGATGTAGAAACTCAGTCCTTGTTCTGATCTGTGAATTTCTGCGCATTAGATCCATATTGCGTGGAATGTTATAGTCTAGGTTCTTATTGTTCTGTCTGATTAATTAATTATTTTCCATGAAGTGACTGATGTTATTAAGCCAGTGATGTGGGAGGTGAGAAGGTTGGGGGGTAGGGGGGGACACCTGATATAAATTAAATTCACACTATTAGTGAAACATTTTGTTATTGTGCTTTATTGTGATTAATTGATTGAATGACAGAGCTCTCTCTTCCCCCAACCTCTCTCTCTCTCTCTCTCTCTCTCTCTCTCTCTCTCTCTCTCTCTCTCTCACGATTACGGATTTACACAGTTTCGGATAAATGAAACAGTCTGTCATGCATATTTTAATTTTAAAATATCTGTCGCTGATTAAAAAATAATAAATTCCAGGGCAGAAAACGAACCTATGACATACACACATAAGCAGCATAAAAGCACCTAATAAATGTCAATAAGTAAACATGAACCCAAAAAAAAAAAGACAGCAGTAGCGGAATGTTAATAATAATGATGGTTAAAAGTTTGGTTTTTGCAAACGTTGCCATAAAAATGTTTTTTTGCAATGGCATAGGCTCAATAAGTTACCACGCACAGATCATTCATATAGCAGATGATGAAATATAGCCAGCCCGAGCAAAGGGAAATAATCCGTGAGAGCGTCTCGCATTTTTGTATAGGACATAATGGAAGTTCTCCCTCTTTCCGTAATAAGCTCTTTGCTTATACCTCAGGAGAGTAAGGGCCACAGGGTCATATGATCGGTACACTAATGTGTCTGCTTGTGTGTTTTCAAATTGATCCACCATTCATCGATTCGCTTGTACATCTGATATAACGCGCTACTTGCTATAAATATGTTTATTCATTTAAGCCACGAGTCATTCGGCAGTAATTATGACTACATTCAGCTTTGATTTAATGGTAGAGGTAGTGAAAGCGGTAAAGTACTGCAATAAACAGAACATAATAACAACACCATTAGAACTAAAACAATAGACATTGCATCGCATCATCATCCAACCATTCTGTCATCATCAGAAATGACCACAAGCACGCGCCCAAACGCAAACACCCCTAGGAAGCTGTGAACCACGACAGGTAATTACACATAAACCCAAACTTCAGAAACACAGAAACCTCCTTTAAGTTACATCGGTCTGGAAAAAAACCTTGAAACCAAGAACAGGCCTTGAATTAAATACCATAACATCCGTTATAAACATTAACAATAATTTCAGTGCGGGATTGGCAAAAGCATTAATTAATTCTCCAGTCGCTCGTTTCATTTAAGTGAAATTGTTACTTATGTTTCAGTGCGGTTATAAATTATGTTTGAGTGTAGTTAAGGGAGATGGTGATAGTGAGTGTGCTTATGTGAGTGTACATGTGTGCCAGTTTAAATGCGTGAGTTTGAAAGTGTGTAAGCTTATACGGTCTTTATCATCTTGGTAAACAAAAACGTTAATAAAACAACCAACCAACCAACCTGGAATAAACCTAAACACAATTCTAAGAAGCAAAACAAGAAAATCAAAACAAGTAGTCAGCAAATGTACCTTGTGGCCAAAAGGACTAGAATTAATCCTTGAAACACGATAGAACATTTCAGAGAAAAACTTTAAGTAGTGAAAAACTCTGTGGGTTCGGGCAAATAGAATAGACCCAACGTTTCCCGGCGTGTCGTAATAGGCGACTAACAGGGGTGATGTTAGCACGGCATCACTGGGCGAAAGTCTTCTACACAGAAGTCACCGGCCAGGGCGGAGGAACCTCACGTTACTACAGGTTCAACGACCACATGCTCAGGGCCAAGGCGAGCCACACTGTATTCGTGGATTTCGGCTGTGGCCAACAGCCTGGAGAGGATTGGGCCCTGCCAGGTCTTTTTTGCCCAAGACACAACACATGATGAGGCTATCCACTAATTCCATGCCGGATCGGTCGTCGCCCGGCTACACAAGGACCGCGCCTTCCGTTGGCCACCAGGACGGAGGTGAAAAGTATGCTACTGATGGACAAACTAGCAAGATCCGCACGAGAAACAACATCGTCATAGGAACCTGGAATGTCAGGACCCTAACTGCGGAAGGAAAATTAGAAGAACTGGCCCACGAGCTGGACCACTATCGATGGAACGTTCTAGGTATCAGCGAACTGCGCTGGAAAGGCCTAGGTGAAACAACGACTGACAAAGGCCACAAGCTCTATTTCAGCGGTAGAGATGACAGGCACGAACACGGCGTTGGATTCTTGGTCCACAAGAACATTCTAGCCACTGTCATGGGTTGCCGCCCAGTCTCCAGTAGACTCATTACCATCCGTCTGAGAGCAACCCCTTTCAACATTACCATCATCCAGGCCTATGCCCCAACATCAGACTATGAAGACAGCGAAGTGGAGGATTTTTATGAAAATATACAGGCGGTCCTTGACCAAGTGCCGAAGAAGGACATAGTCATAGTGCAAGGCGACTGGAATGCCAAGGTTGGCCAAGATGCGCACCACAACTGGGGAGACACATGCGGACCCCACTGCAACAACGAGACAAATGACAGGGGTCTGAGGCTATTGGAGTTTGCCAGATACAACAATCTGGTACTGGCAAACACGCTTGGTCTCCACAAAAAATCCAGACGATGGACATGGCACAGTCCCGGCGGGGAACATCACAACCAGATCGACTACATCATGGTCAAGAAACGCTTCAGATCAAGCATCAACATTGGCAGGACACGCACTTTTCCAGGAGCAGACATTGGAAGTGACCATGATCTCGTGATGATGTCTTTCCGGCTCCATTTGAAGAGAGTAAATACAGCAAAGTGCACTAGGCTGAAGTTCGACCTGGACAAACTGCAAGACCCGGAGGTGGCAAAAATATTTCAGGCCACAATTGGAGGGAAATTTGCACCACTGCTTATTTTGGGGGCAGGCGAAGTAGATGTCAACACCATGACCAATACCTTCAACTCAGCTGTAACAGATGCCGCCACTGAGATCCTTGGCAAGCACCGATCAAAGAAGAAGCCGTGGATCACACCTGAACTTTTGGATCTGTGTGATAAACGAAGAGAGTTAAAAAAGAAAAAGAACACCTCACAGGGAGCTGATGTCTACCGAAAAATCAACAATGACATCCGAAAAGGCATGCGCACAGCAAAGGAGAACTGGATAGAAGATCAATGCCAGGAAATAGAGAACAATCTGAACAAGAACAACAGCAAGAAGGCCTACCAGACTGTGAAGCGGCTGACAAGTGTTAAACAGCCCAAAGTCTCCACTATCCAAAGCAAGTCTGGCATTTGCCTTACAGAAGAACAAGAAGTCTTGGACAGATGGACAGAGTACTGCTCTGACCTTTACAACCATACACCAAATGGAGACCCATCAGTTCTAGCATGTCCCGAGAGCAGAGAAGAAGAAGAAATCCTCCCAATTCTCCGGGAAGAAGTTGAGGCAGCAGTGCAATCGCTGAAGAAAGGGAAGTCAGCGGGAGTGGACAACATACCAGCGGAACTGCTACAAGCAGGAGGAGAAGCGATGACTGATGCTCTCACCATTATCTGCAACAAGATCTGGCAGAGTGGGGAATGGCCTACACCATGGACCCAGTCGCTTGTCATCACTCTTCCCAAAAAAGGTAACCTTCAGGAGTGTGAAAATTACCGCACCATCAGCCTCATCAGCCATCCCAGCAAGGTCCTCCTGAAAATAATACTCAACAGGTTGAAACCACAAGCTGAACAAATCATAGCTGAAGAACAAGCAGGATTCATGGCAGGGCGAAGTACCACTGAACAGATTTTCAACCTCAGAATAATCTGTGAGAAATACCTACAGCACCAACAACATCTATATCATGTGTTCATAGACTTCAAGAAGGCATTTGACCGAGTCTGGCATGCAGCTCTATGGGCAACCATGAAAGTGTACAACATCAGCCCTAAAATTATAGAAGTCATCAAAAGCCTGTATGACAAGGCTACCAGTGCAGTCCTCCATAACAGCGTCATCGGGAACTGGTTCAGAACAACAATCGGTGTGCGTCAAGGATGCCTACTCTCTCCAACACTCTTCAACATCTTCCTAGAGCGCATCATGTCAGATGCTCTTGCAGATCACGAAGGCACAGTCAGTATAGGGGGCAGAGCAATCTCCAATCTTCGTTTTGCAGATGATATTGATGGACTGGCTGGAGAGGAACAAGAACTTGAACAGCTTGTACAGAGGCTTGACACCACCTCCAGAGCTTATGGAATGGAAATAAGTGCGGAGAAGACCAAAATGATGACCAACAACACCAATGGCATCAACACGGACATCAAAGTACAAGGCCAATCCCTCAACACAGTGCACAGCTTCAAATATTTAGGAGCCATTGTGTCAGACAATGGGTCTCGACAGGAAGTCCTCTCCAGGATCGCACAAACAACTGCTGCCCTGACAAGGTTGAAGCCCATTTGGAAAGACAGAACCATCAGTCTACATTCCAAAGTAAGACTGCTGCGCTCTCTGGTCATCTCCATCTTCCTATATGCTTGCGAAGCATGGACCCTCACAGCAGATCTCCAACGAAAAATACAAAGCATGGAGATGAGGTGCTACAGAAGACTTCTGTGCATTTCCTATACCCAACACATCACCAACGTTGAAGTCCGACAGACCATCACACAAGCCATTGGACAACACGATGACCTGCTCACAGTGGTGAAGAAACGGAAACTCCGATGGTATGGCCACGTCACCAGATCATCAGGCCTTGCAAAGACCATTCTGCAAGGCACAGTGCAAGGAGGTAGAAGAAGGGGGAGACCGAAAAAGAGGTGGGAGGACAACATTCGAGAATGGACTGGTTTGACACTGAGCGAAGCCATGAGGGCTGCTGAGGACAGAGAAAGATGGAGTATGCTGGTTAAGCGATCATCTGTGGTGCCCCTACGACCTTCGGGTTATGGGACAGGATAGGAGGATAGGATAGTGAAAAACCTTTACAATAACATCAAAATTTAACAGCAACCTCTGGCCCCGAGTTGTCTAAACAAAAAAAGCGCCATAACACGTTTTGATTACTGCAACCTTTTACTATAAGCGAGAGCTTTTAAAATGGCGCATCACATGTTGACTGCACAACAGCCAATCAAATTGAAGTTCGCTGAAAATGAAAGTTACTGCCAATCGCACTGACAACACAACAATACTATCAAATATAAATACTAATTCATACTGATTGCACATAAACATAAATATTCCTTCAAATAACAAATACCCAAATTTTACCAGACTGTAAAACAAAAAGTCATTCCTTGCTATTTCACCACTGTACACATCGGCCACCCTGGCCGCCATCTTTTTTTCTTCGCAAACAACCTCTCGAGGCCGCTACAGAGCGCTCTCCGCGGGCATAGGGTTGCGTAGACTTTCCGCCAAAATAGTTACGTAGCGATACGTAGCGCTCTGCCTAGGCAACTCGGGGCCGAACGCGTCGTCCGTTCCGAGTATGTCTTCCATGTGCTCAGAAACAATTCCGCAATCAAATAACCAAAAAATTACCAAAAGAACAACATACGAATGAGAATAATTCAACCAACAGCATAGATTCGATCGCTGCATACAATAAGATCAATCTCGCTATGACAAGGGTAGACCTTTCCGCTCGACCTTGACAACGCACCAGGAAGCCAAGACACCTATGAATAATACGAAAACAGCGTGGACAAACAAAAAGTATAGAACCCGCCTCACGAGAACCTGCCCCCACAGACAGGACAATCTCTTAGATCATTCACACAAACTTGTGACAAAAAAACAACAATTGCTACAGTGCGGCAGTTACAACGAATGCGGAACTAACCGCAGCAGCCGCATTTTCCATCATTTCCTCTCTCGGCCATCGCGGCCGGTTTGGGTACAGCAAATTATCTATTTCCATGTCGCATTCATTGTCACTTTCACTCAACTAAGCGAATGAACTATTTTAGTCTTAAGTTTCTGCTTGATTCGTCCCTCGGTCAATGAAGGTCAAACCGATTAAATAAGCTCCGAGTGGTCAAGACTGTATTCTCCTAGTCAAAGAATTAAAAACTGGCCACATAGCCAGAAATCGTCGGAAAATAAAACTTGTCCTTCGTAATGAGAACAGTTTATGTTTATTTGATTAATAAATCTTGATACAACATCTTGATGCTATTACTTTGGTGAAGCATCGGGTTGTTGTTGTTTTCTCAAATAGTGTTTCAGCAGAGACAATCAACATTTGTATATCCACTACAGAAGATTTACCATTTTCCTTCGTCGTCATCATCATCATCGTCATCCTCATCATCGTCATCCTCCTCCTCCTCATCATCATCACAATCATCATCATCGTCGTCGTCATTATCATCATCATCACCCCCATCACCATCATCACCACCATCATCGTCATCATAATCATCATCATAATCGTCATCATCATCATCATCATCATCATCATCATTTAGTTTCAGCTGGCCAGTGATACTCTCTGTACATGCAACAAATTATCTTAGCCGGCTTGATTGACTAGTGACCAGGGGAAACACCTGTTCTACACATCCCGTGCCGTAAGCTATGGTCATTTGTCATGGCCTGTCACAAGGTCAAGCAAGACGCGAGAGATGGGACCTATGATCCTATTACACACAAACACAAACACACCTACACTCACACACACATACACGATTTTAGCAGACAGAATGGAAAGAGCGAGGTTCAAAACAACCCAATGGGTCTGCAAATGAAAACCAAGGTTGTATTTATTTATATATTTATCTAACTCAAGATCGTTTCTTTTTTTTAGGTCTTTTATTGTTGTAGTGCCGTTGTGTTGATAATATGTACGCCGCACACAAATTTCCTTGTGATTTCTATGAGGACACTAAAGATTCTAATTCTGATTATTCTGATCCCGATTTTTGATTATATGGGTTTTTAAGTGTGAGGGCACAATCAAAAGAATTGACAATGTTGCAAATCATTGTATTCGAACATGCCTGCGAGTGTTTTGTGTGTGTATGTGAGAAAGAGAGAGAGAGAGAGAGAGAGAGAGAGAGAGAGAGAGAGAGAGAGAGAGAGAGAAGAGAAGAGAAGAGAAGAGAAGAGAAGAGAAGAGAAGAGAAGAGAAGAGAAGAGAAGAGAAGATAACAATTTTATTTTGCAAGGGTAAAAGAGTAAGCGCTGGATGCGCTTTTTTACATCTCGCCCTTGGGGCTTATAACACTCACTATTAAATACAACTTATTGTTATAACATTCACATCATGGAACAAATACACACAAACAAAGTTATCATTGAATAAAATCAGTTGAGAGAGAGAGAGAGAGAGAGAGAGAGAGAGAGAGAGAGAGAGAGAGAGAGAGAGAGAGAGAGAGAGAGAGCGTGTGTGCGTGGAAGTGAGGGTAGGAGGATGTTGGAGGAGTCTGTCCGTCTGTTTTTCTAAGTGTCTGTCAATGTATTTTGTCTATCTATGAAGAAAAGGCCAACAGAAATTTTGAACAAACTATCAAACAAACAAGTTTAAATAAGTGATATTTTGCGCTTGCGATAGTTATATAATACTGGACTTGTAATTATGTTAATGTATGTGAACACGTTAGACAAAGACAAGTAGTTAATATAGTAAGGGTGGCGCAGCAATGTAATGGTTTGAACACACGCTATTAATGTTGGATGTTAAACAACGTCGGGAAGGGTTAGTAGGCTACTTGGATGGGTGGCCAAGTTTGAAGGGCAACCACCAAACAACACATAAAGATTGAAACAAGCGCACGACACACCCTAGCCCACCCAGTTGTGAATGAGTGTAAGTGGATCTGCTTACAACCGGGAAAAACGCGGGGCCGGGTAGCTCAGTTGGTAAGAGCGTCTTGCTAGTAACCGAAAGGTCGCTGGTTCGAATCCCGGATTGGTCAAGGTGTGATCATATTATTTTCTCCTTTACCAACAACTGGCCCGCTGGTGTCAGTATAAATCGGTCCAGTAGTCACCTATATGCGAAAGTGTCGTGTGACTATAATCTACATACAAACAAACCGGGAAAAATGAAGCAGCAAGGGAGATGAGATGGATGGCCACCGCACTCATTAGCCTGGACTAGGAAAGGTTTCAAACGCTTCCTTCCCCAACGACCCCAATGTTACGGGGACACATTTACCTTTAGCAAATTTTTGTTTATTCTTCAGTCAGAATCACTGGGCTTTGTTGTATAGTGGCAACTATTGTCTTTTCTGTTAACGCTTGTTTCAGTAAGGAAACGCTGCATTTGTCGCGTAATGATAGTTTGTTTTCCTGTTCTATAGATGGTACGGAGCACTGGGGAACATTGGACAGTAGGAAATAAATGACCACTTTTTTGGTGACATTGATCCTAGGTATGGTGATACGTCCGGCGTTAAGGATTAGTTTTCGGGGTTTAGTCACTAGAGAGAGGGATATTTTCCTCCTCCACTTTGTTATTATTATTATTATTATTATTATTATTATTATTATTATTATTATTATTATTATTATTATTATTATTTGTTACGTTGAGACGCGCATGATGGTGCGTGTGAAATGCGCACGATATTATGTGTGAAGCGAGTGCGATGGTAGGCTTGCGTGTGTGACGCGCGCGATAGATGCGATCGTTTTGTTTTGCTAGGCATGCAGTAATAGAGTGTATTTATCTTTGATTTGATTTTGCGTTGTTATTAGAAGAAGCTTTGTATAACGTTGGTAATTTTAGTTGGTCGATATTATTTGAGAATTTTCTAGAGTCGGATGTTTACTATTGATCGAAGCGTATGGATGGTTCTGGTGGTAACCACGAGACGCTTCCATCCCAAATAAGGTTGTATGACGTGAGACAGTGATGATGAAATTAATTCTGATTGGTTGTGGTGTTTTATGCAGGGGTATTGTCACTCTTTCTGGAGTTTAGAGAGACTGTATATATATAGTGCCGCACTGTTTCAAAAGGTGGTTTTTTAGAGAGAGTTGAAAGTAGAGAGAGCTGTTGTATTAGAGTTGAGAAAGTTGTAAAAAGTGGAAAGTTCAAAGTTGAGAATTGTAGAGTGGAAAAAGCGATTGAGCGATGGTATGCAGTTGTTGATGTGTGCTGAATAAAAGTGGAAAACTTCAAACGACGACTCCTGACTTGTTGATCTTTGAACGGGTTGCGTGGATAAACGAATCTGAGTTACACCTATCAGGATTTCAAGCATCGGGGTTGAATCAAACACTGATAGAGAAAAAAACAACATCGAGTGTAACATTATTACTATTCTTATTATTATTCTTATTATTATTATTATTATTATTATTATTATTATTATTATTATTATTATTATTATTATTATTATTATTATTATTATTATTATTATTATTATTCGTAGCAACTTTCTTCTTCTGCGACCCCTTGGGGTCATGAGCAATCTTGCCACTGTAGATTGTTCAAACCTATAAAGGGAACAGTGAAAGCCACAGTTGAAAACCTGTCTTTCCTTTATAGGCAAGACAGATTCACTGCGGCAACAGTACCCCCGTTGGAGTGCCGGGGGTTTTCAGTATAAATAGTATCCCCACTTTATGGAAATTTAGTGCTTTAAATTTCCACTGTCGCTGTCTTCCTCATTTACTCTTTCCTATTCCTGCTCTGTCCTTCACTCTGCTATACTATCTTCTTCTTCGCTAGATCAATGACCTACCTTTTTTCTTGAAAACTCTTCCTGGACAAGACTCCTTGTTTGTGTATGAGGTCTGTTGGATCAGCTTGGGAGTGTTGGACGCTTTCTGCCGGGTGGTCACTAGGGCTTCCTATGATTGTACTATTTAGCATTATAGGCATTTTATATGTATGTGTTTTTTTGATGATTTATAATGATGTTTGTATTCTATTTTGTTTTTGTAACCGGGGTGTTCGCGTAGTTGAGGTCAACCCTCAGCCGTCCCCCGCGTGGGATGTCTTTATTGTAAAGTGACTGGCCGTTGGAGGGCGTTCAATTTTCCCACTGGGGTTGTTTCAGCAGATCTTTTATGCGGATCGGGGGTTGTCCGGTCCTGATTTGGCTCGGAAGAGTCCGCTGGACCTAAAGCAACAATAAATCAATCAATCAATCAATAAATCAATCTTCTTCTGCGATTATTATGCACACGTAAGCACTACGTACACTGCTAAAGAGGGAGAAAAAAAAAAGAGCTGCAGATAATGAATAGACTGCACAAGACCTCCCTGAAATGCAACATGCACTGGAGTAGGTGCAGGTTATTCTCACATTGAGACGTGACAGTTTTCCCTAACGGTGCTGTTATGTTATCAAGCAAAAGGTCATGAAGACTATCAAGTAGACACATACGATTGGCGTCATCTTTTGGAGATTTAAGCTATCGCGGTGTTTTTTTTTTGTGTTTTTTTCTCTCGCATGTACGCATACTGGAGCTCAGTGCCATATAGGCATGTAGTCATACGCAAGCACACACTTACACACACACACGCACACACACACACACCCACACACACAGACACACATACAAACCGCTGGGAGTGGCCTCGTGGCTATGGAATTCCCTTTGTAAAATATTTATTTGCGATTGTTTTCGAGTATTTTACCACTACCAGACAAAGAATCTTTATGCAGAAGCATATTTTCTAAATAATCATTTGTTTACAAACAATGTCAGATTTCTCTCATTAATATATTTTCTTTGTAAATAACTTATTATTTATCTAAACAATACATTGTTTAGGTAAATAAATCATAATATAGGTTAATAAGGCATTGTTGCTAAATAAGGAATTATAATGCAATATTTAGCAGATTGTGTAAAATAATGTATTATTTAGAAATGCTTCTAAATAAAAATTTGTTTACATAATGCATTTTTTAGCAGAATTTACTAAATAATGTATTATTTAGAAGATGTTGCTAAACAATGCATTATATGCCTAAACAATTAATTGTTTAGGAACTGCAATTTTCATTATTTGGAGGATTGCAGGATTTGCTTCAAAACTTGGTTCTCATAATTTGACTGCTTTCTATAACTAAATGCAAGGTCTTTCCAACGATTCTGTATCCAAATTTGAGTTAATTATTTATTTTTCAGCATAAATAACTCCACAAATTTGAAAATAAAGCGTCTGTAACGTCCCGAACACAAAGGAAAGGTCAAGGTCAGTTTTGAGCGGGAGTGTTCAGTGTGTTCAGTATCTCCATCAGAAGGAAAAAGAGTATGCGTTCTTTTTTTTTTTATTTATCCCCAAAAGCAGAGATAGGTGTAGAAGAAGTGTCGGTAGAGTATTAAATTATTGAAAAACTGGAATCAATGCTTCTTTTTTTCACAAGATCGCCGTTAACTTGCGAGTTTTCCATGTCTGAAGGCAATCATCCAATGCAGAAATAATGATGGGTCCCTCTTCTCCCGAACCGTATCGGCCAGCGCCTTGAGCAGCTCTTGACCTGGAAAGGCGCTATAGAAGGACGATTAAATAATAAATAAAAATAAATAATGCAAGACCTTTTCTGGTTTTCACGACATTCATCGTTAGGTCTACTCTTTCGGTTGTCTACTCTGAGCAAACCCGTATTCCATCGCTCAGGTTGTAAAGGCCCTGGCGCTCATGTCCTCCATTGGTGTAAATCAGGTACAAATCTCACCCTGCACGCATTACAATTACGTCCAGCCTTTTCACTCTTCATAGGCGGCGCTGGACAGCGCCAGCAACGCTTTCGCTGGGATGGCAACGCGAATATTTCGTCAACTTGGGTTACGAATATTATCCAAAACCCATGTCCTGTTCCTCGACTACCCCAACAATGTTTTCCTTTACGTCGCATTCTCAGTCTCTTGTCTGACTCCTCCTCCTCGTGTTATTCTCCTCCTCTTCATCCTTCTCTTCTTCCTCCTGCTAACATTTCTTCTCGTACCGTAAATAATTTGCATGATATAAGCTTCAAACTGCATTATTCACACTGATTTGTATCCCGCTGCCATTCTCTCCTCTTTTGTTTCTGTCTGATCCGTAAGTGTTTACACGGCTGTAAATATTTATACTGTTTTCCTTTCCTGGGTCTATCCGGGCATATAAATAGCTGTGAATAAGTTTTTGCTCTTCTATTTTTGTATTTCTTGTCATTTTGTACATAGTTGTAAATAGTTGTTACTTTTACTGTTCCGTCTTTTGGTGTATCGTAACAAAAGCGATGTTTGATCGAGTGCATGTATTTTTATGTATTGACTATGTGAAGCGCGGTGAGTCTGGTCGTAGGCTGGAGTACCCGCTATATAAAAACCCGTTATTATTATTAAGCTTAGGCGTGGGACCGGGTAGCTCAGTTGGTAAGAGCGTCTTGCTAGTAACCGAAAGGTCGCTGGTTCGAATCCCGGATTGGTCAACGTGTGATCATATTATTTTCCCCTTTACCAACAACTGGCCCGCTGGTGTCAGTATAAATCGGTCCAGTAGTCACCTATATGCGAAAGTGTCGTGTGACTATAATCTACAAACAACTTAAGCTTATGCCACGTGTTGGCGCTAATGTATACAAACGTTTTGTCGAAAACTGGATTTAGTAATCTGTTTATTTCTTGAGGCCATGATTTTGCATGTTTTTCCCTTTTCCTCCTCGTTGGTTCCCTACTTTTTTTTTCCCCTCGGTGAGCGAACATGGAGACACAGAACTTCTTCTTCTCCTGCTCCTCATCTTCTTCCTCCTAGTTTTCTACCCCCGTATTTTTTTGCATTGAAAATTCTAGTCAGTGATGCACTGTACAGGACATTGCCTCCGTGATCTATTAGTGTCTCAAAATGTCTTCCTATCTTTCGTGTGATCCTCTTTATGCGCTGACACCCCCCTTGTTGATTTTGGACCAGGGAACGCAAATGGCGACTCTTGGCATTATTATGTCTTCTCTCTCCACTCTTTCTCTCTCGCTCTCTGTGGTCTGTGTTCATCTTCTCTAAGCGCGGTTGTTTATGTGTCTCTTAAGTAAACTATTTGGTAAACACCTGGATGGAGAGTCTTGTGAAATAGAAGGAGATGTAGAAATAATGGGAGGGAAGGAAAGAAAGAGAGAGAGAGAGAGAGAGAGAGAGAGAGAGAGAGAGAGAGAGAGAGAGAGAGAGAGAGAGAGATGAGGATGTGAGGAAAGAGAGAGTGATAGAGACAAACAAAGATGTTGTTTGTAGATTATAGTCACACGACACTTTCGCATATAGATGACTACTGGACCGATTTATACTGACACCAGCGAGCCAGTTGTTGGTAAATGGGAAAATAATATGATCACACGTTGACCAATCCGGGATTCGAACCAGCGACCTTTCGGTTACTAGCAAGACGCTCTTACCAACTGAGCTACCCGGCCCCTCACACACAAACAAAGACAGAGTGACGGAGAGACGGAGAAAAAGGAATATGATCACAAATATCTTCAACTAATAAATCCACTTTTAAACTTCCAGTCGTCACTTTGTCTCGTATTGGAACGTGCCATCCTGTTTGGGTTAACTAAATTACGCCCCTGCGGAGCCCACTATTGTAGTAGCAGACCAGGACCCGACATAACAGTGTTACGGGGAACAGCGGGAAGGAAATTAGGCTGGATTTGTTATGAATGGCACGGTTGGACGATAGTGATGGAGTTAATGATAGTCGGTCAATAAAAGCATAGAATGGGCAGTACCCAATAGGTGTGGGGCCGGGTAGCTCAGTTGTTAGAGCGGTTTACTAATAACCGAAAGGTACCTGGTTCGAATCCCGGATTGGCCAATGTGTGACCATATTATTTTCCCCTTAGCCTACCATCAACTGGTTCACTGGTGTCAGAATAATGTGACCAGTAGTCGCCTGTACGCTCCGGTGTCGTGTGACTATAATCTACAATTACCCAATAGGCCATATATTTCAGTCTCCTATACGCATCTGTGTTCGGGGACGTTAAACATTACCAAAGAAGAAGTACCCTAATAGGGGACATGGCATGGGTGGCGTTGAAGGAAAGGTGGAAGGGGAGAGAGGGATACTTGATACAGCAAATCAAAGGGACGGAGATGAGGGGGGGTGGTGGGTGGTAGATGGTGGGAGAGTGAATACAATACAACTGCTGGGACCCACGATAGTAGTTTGAGGAGCTCGTGTTCCCGAGGCTGCGAGTTCGATTTCCTGTGGCCTAGACTCAATAATAATAATAATAATAATAATAATAATAATAATAATAATAATAATAATAATAATAATAATAATAATAATAATAATAATAATAATAATAATAATAATAATAATAAGTGTATTAATATATCGCTTTTTATTTCATAGTGATTCAGTTCAAAGCGCTGTGAACACTGGCCATCTTACTGCTGCGATCAGTCTGGTGATTATTTCAGTGCATAATGGGTGTCGGGTCCGATTAGGATGGGTCTGTTGCCCTTACGTCCGTCCCCCCTGTCATGAGCGGAGCAGCCCTACGGCTGTCATGCGTCCATACAGAAGAGGCAAACGCAGTTTTAAAGGCTTGACTGACATGTAATTATGTTCTAAATTTCAATACATTCCCCTAAAATCCCAACTTCAGGACAGAACTAGAGATAGCGAATCTTATTAGACAACATATTTCGGTCCTGAAACGCTAGCTTCTTATTCTCGTATGGGGTACTATTCATTCCCCTATGGTGACAGGCGAGCAGGTTGTTAAGGTAAAGAGAGAGAAAGTCGAAAAGGATTAGAGAGGGAGAGATGAGGAGTAGGGAAGGATGAAGAAGAGAAAGATTGAAGGAAACGAGGGGGAACTAGGCGAGAACAGAAGGTCGTCAGACCAAAAATACGACAGTAAACCAGCACTTTCTACTGTATAACGGTGTCAACGTATTCATTACACTCTGTGCTTACTTGCATGTGGACGTGTGCCTGAATGAATATCCGAGCCTCAATGAAGGCCACGTGCGGGGAGTGTGTTGTTGAGAAATACTTCTTTCTTTCTTTCTTTCTTTCTTTCTCTCTTTTTTTTCTTATTTTTAATTTCTTTTCTTCTCTTGTCTTCTCTCTCTCTTTTTTTTTACATCAAGGACTCAATATATATTCTTACAAAGTTATCCTGTATAAATGTTTGCATTAATTAAATAGTATGCTTTAGTTCCTCCAACTGTACTTGGATAATGTCAGAAAATGTACTTCTGTTTTCCATCTCGTTCATTTCGTGGTGCAAGTTGTTTCGAACATTCAGTCAATGCAAATTTGTACAGTTCATAATAGTTTCTTCTTGTTCTTCTTGTCATTCTTCTTGTCATTCTTCTTGTTCTTGTTCTTCTTGTTCTTGTTCTTGTTCTTGTTCTTGTTCTTTTTCTTGTTCTTCTTCTTCTTCTTCAGTGAGTGAAAGGAGGTTAGAAGTGTTAATAAATAGCATTTTTAAGCTTATTTCATGTTTTTTTTCATATCTCTAATATTCATCACATGAACAATATCCTTGTGTATCGTGATGAGGGGAATAAATTGATTTTTCTTCTTCTTCTTCTTCGTCTTCTTCTTCTTCTTCTTCTTCTTCTTCTTCTCTTCTTCATCCCTCCTCCTCCTCCTCCTCTTCCACCTATTAATACTTCTTCTTCTATTCCTTCTTCTTCTTCTTCTACTCCTTCTTCTTCTTCTTCTTCTTCTTCTTCTTCTCCTTTTCCTCCTCCTCTACACTCTCCTCCAAATTCCTCCTCTTTCTTCTTTCATTTCTCGTTCGCAGGTACACCACATTGTGTCCTGTATATTAAGCACCTTTACAACTGACTTACCCTAAAGGACTTCTATAACAAACGACGTACACTACATGCATTCTTCTTCACACGTTCCCCACACAACATTGTCCAATCTACACACCAACGCACTTCACAGTCCTAGCTTTTTGGCAAATAACCAAAATGCTGTGAATTACTGTAATAGCAATACTTTTATGTTTAATTCTTGTAGTAGTAGTAGTAGTAGTAGTAGTAGTAGTAGTAGTAGTAGTAGTAGTAGTAGTAGTAGTAGTAGTTGTTGTTGTTGTTGTTGTTGTTGTTGTAGTGGTTGTAGTAGTAGTAGTGGTGCTAGTAGTAGTAATAGTAGTAGGTGGAGGCTATTATTCCACGTCTCTTCTTTCAACAATTTTGTGCGCGTTTCACTTACCGCAATTTTAATGAAACATGACCTCTAATCGTCATGTGGTTTAGGGTTGCTATCCAGAATGTTCATGAACTTGACTTGAAGTCAACTTTTACTCCCCTTTTAGCAATAATACTAAACCCAATGAGAAAAATAACGTTTGCCTGTAAGAATACACTAGTCTTGCACAAATATACACACACATATACACATTCACACACACAAACATGCTATACGACCCCCCTCCTACCTCACGCCACTGGACTAGGAGGCTAACTTGATATTTGCTGTTTTATCATTTGTTTGTTTAATAGATAGATAGATAGATAGATAGATAGATAGATAGATAGATAGATAGATAGATAGATAGATAGATAGATAGATAGATAGATGGATGGATGGATGGATGGATGGATGGATGGATGGATGGATGGATGGATGGATGGATGGATGGATGGATGGATGGATGGATGGATGGATGGATGGATGGATGGATGGATGGATGGATGGATGGATGGATGGATGGATGGATGGATGGATGGATGGATGGATGGATGGATGGATGGATGGATGGATGGATGGATGGATGGATAGATAGATAGATAGATAGATAGATAGATAGATAGATAGATAGATAGATAGATAGATAGATAGATAGATAGATAGATAGATAGATAGATAGATAGATAGATAGATAGATAGATAGATAGATAGATAGATAGATAGATAGATAGATAGATAGATAGATAGATAGATAGATAGATAGATAGATAGATAGATAGATAGATAGATAGATAGATAGATAGATAGATAGATAGATAGATAGATAGATAGATAGATAGATAGATAGATAGATAGATAGATAGATAGATAGATAGACACACACACCAGCCTCAATTCATATTTGGGACTGGTATGCTGGTCGACGCTATGTGTTAGATAGAAATACACAGAATCCATACTTTATACTTTTAAATTGGCACATACCCATGCTGTGTTTTAAGAAGATAGACAGAACGATGCTGCTGTGTTTTTTGTGTGTTATGTTTATAAAATGAGGAAACTTGATGTGGTTTTATTAAGAATACGTACCAGTGTTGCTGCTATTTTGTTCTCTGTTGCTGAACATGTTTCAATTTTCAGTGAAAAAATAAAAATAAATCTGGACATTGGATTAGTTCAATCATTATTACAACGGCAGACATTTTAACTCGCTATAGAATTTGTTTTCATTGTTTAGCATGAATCCTGGACAAGATAATACTCAGCGTGAAGTACGAAATACTGTTCGTTCTTAATGAGCGCACTTAAGGTTTACATTGTTCAAGTCAAGGTGCATTTCCCGCTTTTACAAGATGCATTTCCCGTCCGTGTCAACAGACATACTTAAAATGCTTTCGGTGTGTGCATTATTAAGTATCATAATGCGAATCAAGTACGTCACAATTCGTGCCAGTGAAAAGGTTTTTTAAGTGCTTTGGTGCACGCCAGTAAAATACAATTCCATCGTCAAAAGTCTGCTCACGAAAATGTGTGATGTTTGTAATATACAGACTATTTCTAACTAACTTGTTTTCCCCGCCTTATTCAGCAAGCTGTAACTTCAGGTGATAAAATGCAAAAGATGCACCCCCACTCCATCCACACTACATCCTCCCCCTCCCCACCCCACACCATCATCACGAGCATCTCCTCCTCTCTCAGTCTGTCTCTTTCTCTCTCTGTCTCTGTTTCTCTCAGGTAACTCTCTCTCTCTCTCTCTCTCTCTCTCTCTCTCTCTCTCTCTCTCTCTCTCTCTCTCTCTCCATATCTGTCTTTCTCTGTCCTCCTTCATCTCTTCATTCTCCTACCCTACCCGTTACCTGAGTTAAGAAGAACCCGCTTTATGATGCTCACGTTTCACAGTTTTGAACGTGCTCCGTTTCACGTGCCAAAACCACGTTTCATGCGCTCCGACACAAAACAGATCGCCATCTTCATTTCCGTGCTTGGATAATGTTAATTGCTCTTCCTTTTTTTTTGTGTGTATTTGCTTTCTTATTCTCCCCTGTGTGTGTTTGTTTGTGTGTGTATGTGTGTGCGCGTGTGTGTTTGTGTGGGTGTGTATGGCTGGGTCAATGTTTCGTTTGGTAGTTGTGTGAATGTGTGAGTGTATTGTAATAATAAATAATAATAATACGGTAGATTTATATAGCGTGGTACCCCAACAAACATGGGCTCGCCACGCTTTACAATGCACTAAAAAAGCAATAATATTAAAAACAAAATAAAATATGTAAAACAAAAACATGCCTAGTAAAAGTTGTGTGTGTGTTGATGGTGGTGTTGGTGTTGCCGTAGTTGTCTTTGATTTTGTTGCTGCTGCTTTTGCTTCTGTTGTTGTTGTTGTTCATTAAAAGCTGTCCTGTTTATTTTATGCTTGCTATTATTGTCGAATTTTCTTCCCGTACTTATTATTTTTTAATTTTCCTCGTCGTTATCTTCTTCTTCTCCATTATACTGTTAATCGGGGAACCTTCAACTCAAATGGTTAATTCATAAATCTTGTAACCAATAATACAATACAATACATAGGGCGAAGCATCAGTAGTTGCTTGTTGATAATGATGATGATGTTAATGTTGATTAAAAAAAAGAAACAACAAAAAGTAGACAAAAGCTTAAATTAAATGTATGAGTTACGTGGAACCATAATGTGTTTTAGGTTCTTGTATTTTTTTTAAATAGAAAATATGGAAAAACTGGGGGAAAAGGAAAGCGGGTAAAAAACAAAACAAAAGGTTATGAGGAATCTGTTATTTGCTGTGCGGAGATTTTGATTCTTACCCAATCTCAGAAACTCAAGTGCACGTCTCATGGCCTTCCTGTTCTCTGTTTCGCTTGTGACAATCACCACGACCCACCATTCTAGCCCTTGGCATTTGAGATCGGTTAAGGGCTTAGGTCATGTCCCACCCCATACCCTCACACACACACACACACACACACACACACACATATATACTTCTCAACTCCCCCACCCCTTCACCTCCACGCTAAACCCCTCTCCCCCTTTCCCAGCCCCAAACCTCCCCTTTTTTTTGGTCTGCCTTTTCTTGTTACCTTTGCGGTTTAGAGGGAGAGAGAGAGAGAGAGAGAGAGAGAGAGAGAGAGAGAGAGAGAGAGAGTAGTCTGGTGCATGCTGCATGGTTCATGACGCAAGTAGGAAAGCACACGGCGTAGCGTCTCTCTACTAGTAAGCCTCGCCTAGTCTCAGCAACGCGGTGTGGTATGAAGATTGAGCGATGGAATGAGAGAGAGACAGACAGACTGACTGACTGACTGACTGACTGACAGACACACATATGCACAGACACACAGAGACAGGATACAGGCAAATGACAAAAATGTTGTCACCGTTGGTTTGCTTTCGAGGACTCAAACCGAGGATATTAGACTGTCACGCGCTTAGTTTGTGTTGTTGTTGTCGTCGTCGTTTATTGTTGTTGTTGCTGTTGTTGTTGTTGTTGTTGTTGTTGTTGTTGTTGTTGTTGTTGTTGTTCTTCTTCTTCTTCTTCTTCTTCTTCTTCTTGTTCTTCTTGTTGTTGTTGTTGTTGTTCTTCTTCTTCTTCTTTCATCTGGTGGTGTTATTCGTGAAGCTACGTACAAGCACGCTTTGTATTTTATTGGGTAAACCACACTGATTATTGAAGTTGATGATACATGTATAGTCTAAATATTATTTACATTCATAAGCCTCACCAGCTTGACAATTTAGGAACATATCACTTACGGACGCCCGGAAAGGAGTTGGGCCACTTTTTCGGGGACTACACGTCCAACTTGACACTGAAATTGAACAATGCAACCTTACAGAACATTGGGCATCATCCGAATTTGCGTAACAAGTTATTATAAATCATGCCAGAGTTCACGATGATGCCGAGTATCGCGAAATTCTTGTGATTGATTAACGTTGGGTTAATATGGGATTAAACGTTATATAAGGTTTCACCATTATCATCATCATCATCATCATCATCATCATCATCATCATCATCATCATCATCATCATCATCATCATCATCACCACCTCCACCAGCAGCACCACCATCATCATCCTCGTCTTCATTATCATGTTCAAATTAAACAGAGAAATTATTGGAAGATGATGATGATGTCTCTGTCGTTCTTTCTTTCTTCTTGTTCTTGTTCTTCTCTCTCTCTTCTCCCCACCCCCCTTCACTCCTGCACCTCCTATTATCTCTTCTTTTATTATCTCAGAGACTGTCATACCTGCTCCCGTTCAAATCAACGACGTGGGGAATCTAAGGACACCAGATAGGACCGATTGTTGACAAGAAAAAATGTTGAAGGTCCAGCAGTGAGATACTCTAAAAAGTAACCTTTAACCTCCTCCTCTTCTTCTTCTTCTTCTTCTTCTTCTTCTTCTTCTTCTTCTTCTTCTTCTTCTTCTTTAGGATACTGTGGATACTCCGACTGTTGAAATAAAATCTACCCCTTTGGGGTGCAGGATCATGTTTAAAAGTAGTATATTTAGAGGATTGGATCGGAGATTTAATTTGCCCTCAGACAGACCTTATATAGGTAAAGTCGAAACTGAAGACTGAGGTTTAGTCTGTGCACGAAAGCATTCCATCGCACGGACTTCAAAGAATCCTGACGCTCATGCCTTGGACGGGTGAATGCCAGCTATATGAAAACAAACCCAGCAAGCATTTAGATCCTATACCTATCCTATACCTTGCGGTCGTTCATCATTGCTCAGTTGTCTATGGCATTAATGAAACATGAAGCAGTGCAAGAATTACAGTACAATCAGCCTTACAGCATGCATGACTATGCTGAAAGTTATATTGAACAGAATGAAGAACCAGGCAGAGAAGATACTCGCAGAAGAGCAGGAAGGTCTCAGACCAGGAAGGCGCACAGTCTGCAACAGCCGTGTCATGATCGAAAACAATTTCAACACCAAAAGGACCTATACCACAACTTCATCGATTTCAAAAAGCCCTTTGACCGAGTTTGGCACAAAGGTTTGTGGCACGTCCGGCGGCATTTCAATATTGAAGAAGACTTGGTCCAAACAATCGACGCACTTCACAACAATGCCAGCAGTGCAGTCCTGCTTAACAAAAAGACTGGAGAAGCCTTCCAGATCACAGTGGGTGTTCGCCAAGGCTGCATACTTTCTCCACTCCTCTTCAAACTATTCCTTGAAAAACATCATGAAAGAAACCCTCCAGAACTTCCAAACTAGCATCTCCATTGGAGAAAGACCATTGTGCAACTTGCTCTTCGCTGATGACATTGACCTAATGGCAGGCAGTGACAGGTGACAGGCGTGTTGACCGGGCAAGTGCTTATAGCATGGAAGTTAGCTCAGAAAAAAGCAAGATTCTGGTGAACAGTCACAGCAACATCAGCGCACCATGAACGCGGAGAAGCTGGATGAGGTGGGAATCATTTAAATATCTTGGCTCCATCATAACAAAGGACGGCAGATCCTCCACAGAGATGAAGACCAGACTGGCAGGGGCCATGTCAACCTTGGCAGGCTTGAAGAAGATCTGGAAGAGTAGAGATATATTCATTTCTGCACCAAGGTAAAACTTTTCAGGTCTCTGGTCTTGGTCGTTCTGCTGTAGGGCTGCAAAAGCTGGACAATATCAGCAGAATTGGCAAAATGCATCCAAAACTTAGAAATGAAATGCTATCACAGACTGCTGCATATCGCCTAGCTTGAACGCAAGACGAATAATCACTTCCAAAACCTGGTGACGTCACTTGTAGGGCCTCACGAACCACTCCTTGCCATTGTGAAGAGGTTTGGCCGTGTCACGTGGCATCACACCTTTGCAAAATAGATAGATAATCAATGCCTATAGGGTCCAGCGAACTACAAAGAGCCGAATCGGGACCACACCCTCGCAAAATCTATCCTGCAAGGAACAGTGGCAGGAGACAAGTGCAGAGGACGACAAAGAAAGAGCTGAACAGATGATTTCAAAACATGGACGGCGCTAAACATGCCGCGCCTACAGACAGATCGAAGTGGCGACAACTCTCTTCGTCGGCATCCCTCATGTCTTCCCAACGGAATGTACCGGCTGCGGGACTGAAATGGACTGAACCGAACTAGTAGTAGTAGTAGTAGTAGTAGTAGTAGTAGTAGTAGTAGTAGTAGTAGTAGTAGTAGTAGTAGTAGTAGTAGTAGTAGTAGTAGTAGTAGTTTAATAAAAATTGACTTGACGTCTAATATAGAAAGTGTCGTTAAATATAACGTTAAAACAGGAAAAACCACGCTGAACATGCTACAGTAGAGTGGTAAATGGCGATCAAAATATATATAGAAGATAAAACCTTTTTTGGGGGGCTATAAAGAAAGAAAATAGAAAAGAAAAGAAAAACATCGAATGTAAAGTGTCAAATGAAATAGATGTCACGGCATCATTGCTGGGAGGTGTCGCGGTCAGAAATGTAGCCCACATCAGTAAATGCCTGTTGCTGTCCCCATTTTTATCTTGCACATTTAGCATGATCATGGCTGGGTATGATAAACTGTGTATTAAATGAGACGTAATTAAGTAATATTCAAACGATGGCGCATACCCTGGATGATTTTCCTGCTTACAATACGCGAATGTAGCATGATCACCGATGAGCAGAACAAAAACAAAACTGAAAATAAACCGACAAATATTAAATAAAATAAAATTAAATTACATTAAATTCAGTTAAGTTTAATTTGCGCTTTGACTTAGATGCTGCATGCTGCATTGCGGCTGCCGTGCTTTCTCTGAGAAATGGAATAAGATTTCATCGGTCTGGGTGGGGGGCAAAAGGATGTTTAAAAATTCTAGCGATTCCAAATTCCAGAGCGTAAACGGGTTTGCTTCCTTTTATTGTAGCTCGGAAAGACGATTTAACATTAAACCTGGCTTTAAAAACACCTCCTTCACCATCTAGAAGAAGAAGAAGAAGAAGTTCTTCTTCTTCTTCTTCTTCTTCTTCTTCTTCTTCTTCTTCTTCTTCTTCTTCTTCTTCTTCTTCTTCTTCTTCTTCTTCTTCTTCTTCTTCTTCTTCTTCTTCTGTTGTTGTGTTGTTGTTGATCTTCTTCTTCTTCTTCTTCTTCTTCTTCTTCTTCTTCTTCTTCTTCTTCTTCTTCTTCTTCTTCTTCTTCTGTTGTTGTTGTTGTTGTTGTGTTGTTGTTGATCTTCTTCTTCTTCTCCTCCTTCTGCTTCTTCTGCTTCTTCTGTTGTTGTGTTGTTGTTGATCTTCTTCTTCTTCTTCTTCTTCTTCTTCTTCTTCTTCTTCTTCTTCTTCTTCTTCTTCTTCTTCTTCTTCTGTTATTGTAATTCTAGAGGTGGTGAGTGGACTGAATGGGTTGAGGGGCGGTGTAAAGGGTGAGGGGGAGAAGGTAGGGGAATGACACTGCAAAGTATGTGCACTCGACAATAGCAGTGGGTGAAATGAACTTCTAGTTTCTGGATCATAGGCGGTTATGACCTTTGTGAAAACCCACGCTTAGAGTGTTATTCTGGGAAATTGATATTCCGTCGGTTTGAGTTAAATTTAAAATTAAAACATCCCAATATGTGGATGGAATAAAACAACTGATGCATTGTAATTTGTGGACGAATGTGGTAGTTTCTGTAGGTCAGTTTCTTGAATTCTTCAGCAATACAGATTTTCTGAGTTCATGGAATGAGCAAAAAGAAATTAGTTTGTGTTTGTGTGAGAGTGTTTGTGTGTGCGTGTGTGTGTGTTTTGTGTACGTGTGTGTGTATGAATTTATTTTTTAAATATCAGTAGAAAACGCTTGTTTGTTTTTTATTTTTCGTCCACAAGTAGACAGCCTCTCTCTCTCTCTCTCTCTCTCTCTCTCTCTCTCTCTCTCTCTCTCTCTCTCTCTCTCTCTCTCTCTCTCTCTCTCTCTCTCTCTCTCTAATGACGGCCTACTAGCGCCAAAATCCAGAGTTACCAGTATCACGAGATACTTGAAATTACCACGTGTTATTTACAGAGATAACTGTAATCCACAATGTTAATAAATATCAGTATTTGCCACGCCTTCCTAACGCCAAACCCTGATAAGTAAAATTTTTTTCGTAATAATTACAAATATAATGAGATATTTACAATTGTTATGAGATAATTACAGCTATCACTACAAATTACAAGTATATTTGAGTGATCATGTTTACTTTTCAGTTTTGGCTCTAGCACCTAAAAATGTAATTTTCACCTGATAATTACCATTTTTACGTGTTAATTATAAATATGTCGTGTTCCATGGAATTGTTCGTTTTTGTCTCAACCGTGCTACATATACGCATGCGCAATATATAGTGACCAATCAGCGTAGACTTCCGAACACCCGCACTTTCACGACGCTACAAATTTGTGCAATGGAAGGCACTGTTCATGAAAACGGTAAGCAAAATTACATGCATCTTGTCTTTAGTATATAATTATTCACGTCAATAACACATACTTTTAACTGTAATTTAATGCTGAGGCGCATGCGCGGTCCGGTGCGCGATGCGCATGCGCAAGCACTGTTTACAGCAAACCTTAGGTTTTGGCACTACAAAAGTAGTGGCCACATTTGGCTTACGTTTAATGGCTTAGGCATTGGGTTATGAGATTTTTCACGGACCGGAATTTTGACGGGTGGCCAACCACACCTCATGAGGTTAGTGGCCACATTTGGCTTACGTTTTTCAGCTTATGCAGTTGGTCGGAGTTAGTGGCGCTATGTTTTTCACGATCCGGTTCGAAGTTATAAAGGTGTGTGTAGCTGTGTAATTTCACTACAACCAGTCACTTTTTCATGACGATGTAATTTACACTTTCACGATTTGACTATAATATGAAACAACTTTACTGAGATTGACACGCAACAATTGATTTCAACTGCATTTAGCTCGCCAAGTCGTGGGAATATTGGACGCTTTCTGCCAAATGGTCACTAGGGCTTCCTATAATATTAGGCTATTATTTAGCAATGTAGGCATTTTATATGTGTTTTGTTGATATTTTATAATTATGTTTGTATTCTATTTTGTTTTTGTAAACGGGGTTCGATAAATTAGAGTATAGCCTCAGCGTCCCGTGCGTGGGATATCTGTATTGTACTATGACCGGCTGGTGGAATGCCTTCAGTGTTATCACTAGGGTTGTTTCAGCAGATCTTTTATGCGGATTAGGGGTGAGTCCTCTTTCAGCCAAGTTGTGGTCTTGATTTTGTGGTCCTGGCTCGGCTCTTTGCAGTCTGCTGGACCCTGTAAGTAATGAATAACTAACTAACTAGCATAACACAAGTGCGGCCGGGCCTTAAAGCGTGGCCCAAACTAAAATTTAGTAATTAATACTGTGAATTACCGGTGTCTCTGTTAATTACACAGAACACGTTTAATTACCATTATCACTTATACCTGTAACTGCAGGTTTTGGTCCTATTAAGCCGCCTAGCCAGAATGAAACATGATCATGTAAACATTGTAATTATCAAGTACAAATTGTAATTATTATATGATAATTACAATTTTCGGTTTTGGCGTATTTCCAGATGGTTTGCTAGAGCCCAAACAGAAAATTAAACTGGATCATGCGAATATGTTTGTATTTTTTCAATGGTAATTGTAATTATCCCTTGATACTTATAATTATTTCATGATACTTGTAATTATCCCATGATATTTGTAATTATGAGGTTTTGGCGCTAGTAGACCGTCATTCTCTCTCTCTCTCTCTCTCTCTCTCTCTCTCTCTGTCTCTCTCTCTCTCTCTCTCTCTCTCTCTCTCTCTCTCTCTCTCTCTCTCTCTCTCTCTCTCTCTCTCTGTTATGCGTTGAACAGAATATTGCCGACTTTCATTAAAATGTTTTAGCTTTTTCTCAAATTGAGCGTAGCGCTGTATATGTTCACTGCATTTGTGTTTACTGCGCTGGCATCCTGACATTTCAAGACGGATGTAAACGAAATGCTGCTCAGTTTAATGAGTATAAGTTTTGTCATCGTCGTCGTCATCATCATCATCATCATGTCAATATCACCAACATCAAAACCATCACCATCGCCATCATCATTATCACCATTATCATCACCTCAATCATCAATCCCACCACCAGCATCACTAGCATCACTAGCATCACTAGCATCACCTTCATCGTTGTCACCGTCGCCATCATAATCATGGCGATCCAGATACATCGTGCAAGGTGTTCTCATTTTCGTTGAAATAATGTTCCCACATAGGTTTATTATCGTAACACAAGGATGGAGATTAGCTATGCTATGAGACAGTGAAATATTGTGCTGTTTCGCAGTCACAAGTGTTCCACACGCAAAGATCTATGACACGTTTGGTTCTGTTACATCTGATACACATGCTACACTTTATCCCAACACAAAAGTGCTTTGTGTGCCAGTGTGTATCTGATAGGCCAACTACGTGACGTGAAGGGCGTATCAGGTCCGCATAATTTTATTAAATCAGAGTACATTATTAATTATTGGCGTTATTGTGCACTGGCGATCCTGTTTCCAAACCAATTAAGGCAGACTGTCATGTGGATTCTTATGATTATCTCTTCTTCTTCTTCTTCTTCTTCTTCTTCTTCTTCTTCTTCTTCTTCTTCTTCTTTCTTTCTTTCTTTTTCTTCCTTCTTCTTCTTCTTCTTCTTCTTCTTCTTCTTCTGCTCTCTCTCTGTTTCTGTCTGTCTGTCTGTCTGTCTGTCTGTCTGTCTGTCTGTCTGTCTGTCTGTCTCTCTCTCTCTCTCTCTCTCTCTCTCTCTCTCTCTCTCTCTCTCTCTCTCCCCATGCATTCGATATTCGTACAAATTATTACAAATTATTACGACTAATTCATCAATTATTGTAGGAAAGAGACCAAATGAGCTGGTAGTCCTAATTCGCTAGATTTTCCATCGTTCTTATCTCCTATGTTTGTGTGTGTGTTTTTTGTGTGTGTGTGTGTGTATGCGTGCGAGGGCTTGTGGTTATTCTTTCTCTCTCTCTCTCTCTCACACACACACACACACACATTTCTTTCTCACTCTCTTTTTCTATTTCTCAGTCCCCGCCCTTGTTATTCTTTTCTGTTATTCTCTTATCTCACTATCCTATATCCTCTTTTTTTTTTCATCTATCCCACTCCTCCTTACGCTTTCTCTATTTGTCTATATATAGACTTTGTGTTTCTTTCTCGATCTCCAGAGCCCCAGAGTGTACCTTCTCTCTCCTCTCTCTCTCTCTCTCTCTCTCTCTCTCTCTCTCTCTCGTTTTAGCTCCTTTCTCCTCCCCTTTCTTCTCTCACTCTCGTCTCCCTTCTTTCTTCGGTTTATTATTCTGCTCTCCTCTTCCTCTCGATGCGGCTTACAGATTACTGCTGAAGGACCGTCTTCTTTAATGGTACAAGTCATACGATCTGACCAATGTTGAAGCAAAGTCTGACTTTTGTGCTGTTCTGTGGTACTCTGGTACTGACGAAAACAGTAGGTCTTTGTCCGTGCAGCTGACTTCTTCTGTTTTCTTGATAATACGTATATTCTATGCCACGTGCGTGTTTCTACAGTAATAGTTGCATAGTTGAATAAACGAGATGAATAAACTCAGAAAAGGGAATAAAACGAGAGGATACCGAATATATTTCTTTGTAAAAGAGTACAAGACTTCTTTATAGCATGACTACTTTAGTGCAGAGAAAAACCAACAATGAATGTTAACTTAAACAACTGTGTGCATAAATCATACATCTTCGCAAAAAGTCTTCTATTTGGTCTTAGAAGTTATACATTAATTTTGTTTTTCGTTTTTGTTTTGTTAATTCCAACATGATAAATATTTTATTTTGTTTCTTTGTTACAGGTAAGAATGAGTATAGACGAGCCATGAAATCCAGCAGAATTGTTCTCCAGCAAAGTAATAGTAACAATAGCAACAACAGTTCCGCTCCCTACTATGGTCCACAGCAAATATATAGTCTGCACAGCCCAGGACCCCACAGCATCATGTGAACAGCAGAACCCAGCGAAGTTTCGACGCTCTAGTAACAACATCCGTCCTGTTGGACAACACCAGAAACGAGACTTCTGCGCAAGTGTTGTAACCCGGATGTGGTCACCGGCCTCGACTTCCTTGCGCGAGGCGCTGCTCGTGCTTACGGTCGTGACCTTAGTGTCCTTCGCCTTGACTTTTCACCTTAGTTACAACCTGTACCCTCTTCATTCAGTTTCCGGTTCCGACGGAGTTCTTTCCGCGGACGATTCCCACGGAGAATCGGCGGCAAATCGCGTGCAAGATGTGCACCTCAACATCCATCGGTCTTTACACCTCAATTCCGATTTACCATCAATATCATCTTTGTCATTGAGGAAGCGTCAACCTAGTGGTGGTAGTGGCGACAAAAGAGGAGTGTTCACGAGGCATAAGGATGACTTGAATGAGGGCGGAGGAGTAGGATATGGAGGAGCTTCTGGCAGTGTCGGAGGAGGAGGAGGAGGAGGAGGAGGAATATATAATTATCAGTTCCAGGATGTGCTAAAAGTTCTTCAGGAGGTAGGTTCATCATTTATTGTTTTGCTGCATGAACTGGATTCCATTATTATTATATGCAGTGCTGTCTGAGTTCTTTTCTCTATCCAGATAGAAGTCAATTTTTTGTGTTTTGTTTTGTTCGTTTTGTATTCTGGATAATTTCTGATCTAGAGAGTTTAACACTGTTCGCAAACATGGATGAGATAGACCTGGACACTGTATAATGGACTATAGGAATTTTTCATGAAAGACGACACTCGTTTATAATGAATTCTCGGAGAGTCTCTTGATTCTCTGAACGATGCGAGGATTCTCATTTTTCAAACTATATTGCTGACACGGAGATGAATTTGGATGTGCCCCTTCTACGTGTAATATACCGCTTCCACCATTAAGAGACATTTATCATGAGAAGCGGCAAAACTAGGATGAAAATTTGAGGGTTACTAAGAAAGTATTACATAACAAGAACAGTGAAGAATAAAAAGACGACGACGACGACGAAGATGATGATGATGATGATGATGATGATGATGATGATGATGATGATGATGATGATGATGATGATGATGATGATGATGATGATGATGAAAAGAAAGGAAGACGAAGAAAGAGAAGATTCACCTTCGATCGTCCAGGATTGCCCAATTGTCTGGGGTGTTAGACGATACGCATCAAGCAGCAAGTTGGCGCCTTGGTCGGCTTGAGTTAATTCTGTTCATCCAGCGCCTTGAGCAGCTCTTGGGCTGGAAAAGCGCTATACAAGAGCATTTAAAATAAAAGAAGAAAACAAACGAAGTTCAAGATGAAGAAGAAATTACCTCTGGTCCACAGCTGTCGCTTTTCTACTAGAATAATAGGATAAATATAATGGAAAACTAATAAAAGAATTTGTACTAGCATCAAGAGCCTTACAAGTTCCTCTATGCATCAAGTATTGTAGTATTGCAGTATTGTAGTATGGTAGCATTGTAGTATCGTAGCACTGTAGTATTGCAGTATTGTAGTATGGTAGTACTGTAGTATCGTAGCACTGTAGTACTGTAGTACCGTAGTTTTGTAGTACTGTTAGTGTAGTATCTAAGAATTATAGCATAAGAAATTTTCAGTAATCCTGTAACATCTGCAACAACTGTTACTGTCTGCCGACAAAACCGCACACATAAATTCTACTCACGTATACATATCTAATCTATCATTTTCTTAAAACCGGTGTACCCCTGTTCTTACATCCCCCTCCTCCTTCCCGTCTCCCATGCCTCTTCCCTGTCTTCTTTTATATCCTCTCCTATCCTATCTTATCCTATCCAGTAACTCGAAGGTCGTTGGAGCACCCCATATGATCGTTTAACCAGTGTACTCCACGTTTCTCGGTCCTCAGCAACCCTCATGGCTTCACTCAGTGTCAAGCCAGTCCATTCTCGAATGTTGTCCTCCCACCTATTTTTCTGTCTCCCTCTTTTTCTGCCTCCTTGCACCGTGCCTTGCAGGATGGTCTTTGCAAGGCCTGATGATCTGGTGAAGTGACCATACCATCGGAGTTTCTGTTTTTTCACCACTTTGAGGATGTAATCGTGTTGTCCAATGGCTTGTGTGATGGTCTGTTGGACTTCGTTGCTGGTGATGTGCCGGGTATAGGAAATATATATATTTTAATCTTCACATTCAATTATAGCGTAATAGCACGAGACTGTTCTTATAATACCTGGGACTTTGGAACGTTGTCCTTTTATTAGGCATAGGTTACCGGGCCGGACCTGGGAAAAGTCGAGGCGGAGGGGGGGGGGGGTACAGATTGAGCGAAGGCGCGAAGCGCCGAACCTTCTAGGTGGGTCCGGGGGCATGCCCCCACGGAAATTTTTTTTTTCAAGGATGCAAAATGGTGCAATCTGGTGCAATCTGAACCTTGAAAAAGCCATTTGTGATGGTCTGGGACTTTGAGCTTTTTGAACAATTGAACTGACAAACTCTGGAATACAAAAATTATCCTCTGCCTTTCCCTTAAAACACACACACAAACACACACACAAACATTTATTTATCAGCAGAGATGTTTTGTATACTATTATTGTTCACTACTTTTTGTTGATCGTTAACGGTGTAAAGCTTTACTTTGTAGTTTATGAACATCACCGCCCTGCTTTCACTGTCAGTCTTGCTGCACTAGGTTCATCGGCATAAGTACCAATTGTGAATTGTATCTTCTGGCAAAACAGTTCACTGCCTCTTGAAAGTCAATATCAACATCCCTGTGCACTTTCAGTAAAGCAAGTCCATTGAGTCTCTGTTGCCCCATTGTAGAGCGCAGGTAGTTTTTCAGGTTGCGCAACTGACTTTTTGAACGCTCACACTCGGCAGTAGTGACAGACAGGGTGCAAAGGTTCTTTAGCATGATGAACAGGTTGGGATAAAAATCCGTCACAATGTTTCAGTGCTTCTGATGCCGTGGATGGTATGATAGCTGTCGCATTCTCAGCAGCACTTCGCCATTTGCAAACCCACCGTTGGTATTCTGCATCAAGGGTAGCGTTGTCTGGTAGGTCAGACTCCCACAACATTGCCAGTGTCTTCACCCTTTCGATCTCTGCATGAAACCATCCTGGTTGTCTATTAAAGTGCTTGGCACCAGACAGAGACCATCAACTGCTAGGTCAGCAGTTTTGAAACTCGAGTCCAATTCGGTTGAAAGGTGTTCCAAGAAAGGAATAGCAATGCTAATCTTGAAATATTCTTCTGGAGTGGCCGCAGGTTGGTTGTCACGGAGAGTCTATCGGGATGCTTGACGAGGAACAATAACATCAGTTGTCAAAGCATTTGCCATTTTACTGACTTCACCAAACCAGGCAACGAACGCTGTGTTCATAATTATCAACTTAGCATCTTAATTAATATTTCTAAAAAGTCGTCTTTGGGGGATTAGGGCAGTATCAAGGCGAAGGTGCTGGAAGAGGCTTGCGGCCAGAACAAGAAATATGGCTGCATTTACTAATTTAGGCTTAGGGGTTGGGTTACTTGGTCGTTTCAACGGGAAAACGCTTTGGACGTTTCAACGGATCCCTTGAAATGGATTTCCGTTGAATTGTCTATATATAACTCTTTGCACCTTGGACCAAAAGTGACTAAAAACTGCAATGTTAAAACTTTTTTAAAACAAGTTGAAACTCTTTGCATTAAATAATTTTTTTTTGGTTTGGAGGGGGGGGGGGGGGTTCCGGAACCCAGGTACCTCCCTCCCCCTAGATCCGGCCCTGGGTTAGATCAGGCAACAACATGTTGAAGTAGGCTCCTAGCCCAGGAGGTATTATAGTCTGACAAGGGGGGGGGAGTATAAGCCTATCGTTGGGGGTAAGGGTCCACAATACAGATTATATAAAACAGCAGGACCGGCATGAAATAACATAAAGAGCATTGCAGTACATGACAGTAATAAAATTACATAATATTACACCATAAACAGGCAAACAACGAAGGCTCGACATGAAAATCATCAGGAAGATGGAATTACTACGTTAAAAAAAAAACCTTCCCCCTTCCCTCCATCCCCCCACCCCCTCCTTCCTCCGCGATAAGTTACACCTCGTCGTCAAGTTAATCGGGTCATCGTGGTACAGGACTTTGGATCATGCAAGGGACATAATTCGAAGAAACATAATGGTGGGTTATAATGAAGGACAAACCACAATGACCCGAATAAAACTGAGGACGGTGCTATTGCGAAGGAGGCAAAGGATTGAACCAATGGCAGAAGTCCACATTCAAGCTATTCCATTTTTTTAAAATTCGTAAATATACTTTACGTTTTAAGGAATTAAGCAATATATTTACTTCAGCGGTTGTTGAATAATTATTAAGAAGTTAATAGTTCACAGCGGCTGATGACTAATTATTAGTTAAGCAATACATATTTCACAGTTGTTCTTGACTAATTATTACGCAATAAATATTTCACAGCGGATGTTGACTAATTAATAAGCAATCATTATTTAACAGCGATTGTTGACTAATCATTAATTAAGCAAGAAATACTTCACAACGGTTGTTGACTAATTATTAATTACGCAATAAATATTTCACAGCAGTTGTTGACTAATAGTTTATTAAGCAGTAAATACATCACAGCGGTGTGCATGCGCGCAAGAAACAGAGCGAGTGCCCAGGTCGTGCCTGGCGTCATGTAGACTATGTTTGGGTTAATGAATTTTTTTTGGTCACTACCACCACGTGCTAACACTATATTTTCTTCTGTAATGTAGTGTTGCCTCTAGCTTTCCATCCTGAATATTTAGGCTGCAATTTTTTGCTACTTGTACAGGTGTTCGTGTGTTCTTGTCTGGGTATCATACTTGAAGCAATATCTTAGCGAGTGCAAAATGGTTTGGCCTGTTTCTCTTAGAAATTCATCTTCAATTCAGTCATTTAGATCCTCTCTTAAAACTAAGGGGTGTCCGATAGCGCAGTGGTTGGAGCACTCGCTACTGTGTCGCAAGTTAAGCACCGTCCAGTGCGGTTAGCACTTGGATGGGTGACCGCAAAACGTGAAGCGACAAATAACAACGCCCCCAGTTGACTCAACTGTGACTGAGTACCTACTCTCTTAAGGGTGGGGAAGGTAAAGCAGCGAGGGAGAGAGATGGGCATCACCCTCATTACGCTGGCCCAAGATAAGTGTGATCTCCAACATCACGCTCCCCTACGTCTACAAGGCTATGGGACTACCTTTACTTTTTTTTTACCTTAAAACTAAATATTTTGCTTCCACAGTTTGAACATGAATAAAACAGATCTGCAAAGTCATAGTTCGCGCACGTGTGTATGTGTGTGAGTGAGTATGTGTGTGTTACATTACATTACATCATTATTGCTTTAGGTCCAGCGGACTCTTCCGAACCAAATCAGGACCGGACAACCCCTGATCCGCAAAAAAGATCTGCTGAAACAACCCTAGTGGTAAAACTGAAAGCTCTCCACCAGGCAGTCACTTTACAATAAAGACATCCCACGCAGGGGACGCTGAGGCTGTACTCTAATTTATCGAACCCCCGTTTACAAAAACAAAATAGAATACAAACATCATTATTATTATATATTAACAAAACACATACATATAAAATGCCTACATTGCTAAATAATAACATCATAGCCTCATAGGAAGCCCTAGCATCAAGAACGTCTCCTCTCTGAAAATCCTTACCGGGAAGAGAGGGGACGATAAACTGATTTTAAAAAGGAAGCCCTAGCGACCCCCTGGCAGAAAGCGTCCAATATTCCCAAGCTGATCCAACAGACCTCATACACAAATAAGGAGTCTTGTCCCGGAAGAGTTTTCAAGAAAAAAGGTAGGTGACTGGTCCTGCGAAGAAGAAGATAGTATAGCAGATTGATAGAACAGAGCAGGAATGAGGAAGAGCAAATGAGAAAGACAGCGACAGTGGGAATTTAAAGCACTAAATTTCCAGAAAGTGGGGATACTATTTATACTGAAACCCCCGGCACCCCAACGGGGACATATGTGTGTGTGCATGTGTGTGTGTGTAGTCATTGGTTTATATATATATATATATATATATATATATATATATATATATATATATATATATATATATATATATATATATATATATATATATATATATATATATATATATATATATATAGATATATATATAGATAGATATAGATATAGATATAGATATAGATACATAAGGTTACTGTTAATAGTTAAGGAGTTTTCCTCGTTTTGTTTTATAGTTATAGTTGTTCTGCATTGATGTAAGCGCCTAGAGCTAAGTCTAGATTAGGCGTAATAATCATAAAAAAATGAAATAAAATAAAATAATAATAATAATAATAATAATAATAATAATAATAATAATAATAATAATAATAATAATAATAATAATAATAATAATAATAATAATAAATGTGTATGTGTTGGATGTTCACGCCCAACACTTGTATAATATATGCACGCACGCATCCCATAAAGATCCTGACGCTCATTTCCTAGCCGGCTACACAAATAAACCCAGCACGCACGAGGTCCATTTTTCTCCATACACGGTCACCCAGGCTTGTGCTCAGTCGTCTGGGCGCGACGTCAGACGCGATGCCCCTAAGACAGCGAGTGGGCGCACCGGTCGGTCATCTTCAGTTACATCATGCATCGGCCAGCACCTTGAGCAGCTCTTGAGCTGGAAAAGCGCTATTTTCCAACGAGTAAACAAATAAATACGCAACAACAGTTTATAAAAATGTTGTTTTTATGCTTGTAAACCCGTCTTGTAGTCCATATCATTGTCCCTATAACGCTCGGCTGTCTAGGGACATTTGAAAACGTCTTTTAGCCCGTGTACATTCAGTCTATAGTAAAATACTTTCTCCGGAACGTCGGGCTGTCATTTACTGTTATTTAATTTTAAGCTTTGATGACATGCACAGAGGGTAATCGTGTAGAATTATATAAATTTTGCTTCAAATTTGAACCAACCGTGAAGAACAAATTTCTCTAACTTAACTTTCGTTTGATTAATTTATCTGTTTGGTGAAGTCTTAAATAACCCAAAGAGAGATTATACCGTACATTTGGCAACAAAGCTCAGGCGATCAAGAAAAGCATTAAAATGTCATTTTGTACTAACATTCCTTACTCCCAATTGCTGCTAGATGGCGACTACATTACATTACATGCTTATTGCTTTAGGTCCAGCGGATTCTTCCGAGCCAAATCAGGACCGGACAACCCCTGATCCGCATAAAAGATCTGTTGAAACAACCCTAGTGGTAAAACTGAAAGCTCTCCACCAGCCAGTCACTTTACAATAAAAATATCCCATGCAGGGGATGCTGAGGCTGTACTCTAATTTATCGAACCCCCGTTTACAAAAACAAAATAGAATACAAACATCATTATAAATTATCAACAAAACACATACATATAAAATGCCTACATTGCTAAATAATAACATCATAGGAAGCCCTAGTGACCACCTGGCAAAAAGCGTCCAATATTCCCAAGCTGATCCAACAGACCTCATAAGGAATCTTGTCCCGGAAGAATTTTCAAGAAAAAAGGTAGGGGACTGGTCTAGCGAAGAAGAAGATAGTATAGCAGATTGATAGAACAGAGCAGGAATGAGAAAGAGCAAATGAGAAAGACAGCGACAGTGGGAATTTAAAGCACTAAATTTCCAGAAAGTGGGGATACTAGTTATACTGAAACCCCCGGCACCCCAACGGGGGAAGATGGCGACTAGGCATGCTGATTTATTGACCGGGTTTAGTCCAGACCTGGTCTGTTGGTCTTAATTAGATGTGTAGACTACTACTGTAGAGGTGTTCAGAGCACAAGTTTGTCTGCTATGAAAAATGCTACTGAACTAGATTTTATTTGTTTGGGTAAACATTTCCTTTTTTCCAATGTCAAATAAGTTTTATTCCAATCTATTCAATTCAGTACATTTATTTTAACATCTGTTTGCATACATAGACCACGCCGTCATTGTCATGCATGGAAACACCAACATGTAAACAAATCTAACAACTTAAAGTTGAAGTATAGCATGCATTGAAAGTAACATTACCACAAACGTTTACCAACTGCAGACATGCATGAACAATAATATTAATAATAATAATAATAATAATAATAATAATAATAATAATAATAATAATAATAATAATAATAATAATAATAAAGCTTTTGTTTAGCACAATTCCCCAATAGTGAGCTCAAAGCGCTCTGCCGACACCTACGAACTAAAACAAAAATAAAAAAGTAACATTAAGTTGCAATGTTCGCACACTTAACCATGACATACAATTTTTTTTTTTTTAAAAACATTAAAAAAGTTGTGGACTGTGACCGGGGTCTATTGTGGCTGAGCTTTGCACAACGGAATGCTATTACCCACTTGTCTATCGTCTGCGGAGATCGCCTAGTGTAATCACCCTATGACTAATCTTAATACATTTGTATGTTTAGTTCGGTCTGTGTGCGGATAGGGTTATAGAGCTAGGGAGAAAATGGTAAAAGCTTCACTGACACACTATAGCTCTCGCACGGCTATGAAACATATTTGTTAACAATTCATTTCGAATAGTATGATGCTCGGGTGACGTGGCCATACCATCGAAGTTTTCGTTTCTTCACCACTGTGAGTATGTCATCGTGTTGTCCAATGGCTTGTTTGATGGTCTGTCGGACTTCGTCGTTGGCGAAGTGCTGAGTATAGGAAATGCCCAGATCACCTCATCTCCATGTTTTTGTATTCTGTGTTGTAGATCTTCTGTGATGATCGATGTTTCGCAAGCTTATAGGAAGATGGAGATGACAAAGAAACGCATCAGCCTTACCTTGGAATGTAGACTGATGGTCCTGCCTTTCCAAATGAGCTTCAACCTTGTCAGGGCAGTGGTTGTTTGTGCGGTCCTGGAGAGGACTTCCTGTCGGGATCCATTGTCTGATACAATGGCTCCTAAATATTTGAAGCTATGCACTGTGTTGAGGGTTTAACCTTAGACTTTGATGTCCGTGTTGATGCCATTGGTGTTGTTGGTCATCATTTTGGTCTTCTCTGCACTTATTTCCATTCCATATGCTCTGGAGGTTGTGTCAAGCCTCTGTACCAAGCCTCTGTACCAACTGTTCAAGTTCTTGTTCCTCTCCAGCCAATCCAGCAATGTCATCCGCAAAACTGAGGTTGGAGATTGCTCTACCCAATATGCGGACTGTGCCTTCGTGATCTGCAAGGGCGTCTGCAGACATGGGACTGATCCGTATTTATACTGATTTCCGTATTTTTTAAAAGTCAATGGGTCATTTCTGAGATCGACCCAAATCCGAAGAGAAAATTGGGGAGGGGACGGGGGGGGGAGGGGTAAGGGTGAGCGTTGGCGCCTTCGCGAGTTCGGTTGTCGGGTCGTTCCGTCATGTTTCACGAAGTACTGCGACGTCATTTATCCAAACTTTGCGCGCGTTTTGATTGGTCACGACTTCAAAAAGTACTTCAAAAAATTTAACTTTTGTTTTGTACTGTAGCTGTTTCAGTGAACAGCCTAGAAAGTTAATTGTCCTGCTCAGATTGCATCAGATTGCACCATTTGGCTTCCCCTTTTTAAAAAATTTTCCCGGGGGGGGGGAGGGGGGGGGGAGGAGAGGGGGGAGGGGGGGGAGGGGGGAGGGGGGGCATGCCCCCGGACCCTCCTAGCTTGCTTGGCGCTTCGCGCCGTCGGCTCGGCGCTTTGCGCCTTCAGTTTCAGTATTTTTCACAATTCCCTTGTCCTATGTCTGCTTCTGTCATGATGCGCTCTTCTAGGAAGATATTGAAAAGTGTTGGAGAGAGTAAGCATCCTTGACGCACACCGATTGCTGTTCTAAACCAGTTCCTGATGGCACTGTTGTGAAGGACTGCACTGGTAGCCTTGTCATAAGGCTTTTGTTGACTTCAATAATTTTAGGGCTGATGTTGTGGGTGCTTTTAATCAGATGACAAATATTTCGGTTGTCCAGAGGCATTAAAGACATGCCTTGAATCTGACGCTACTGCAGCGCAATGCCTCTACTCTTTTCGATGAGAATAATATAAACTGAGGTTTAGTCCGTAGAGGCATACATTCTATTACACGGATGCTCATGCTCTAGGTGGGCGAGGTCAGACACCAAAAACACGCTGCAAGTACTACATGTATGTGCTATCCCCCCCGCCACCCCCCCTTGTCCTAGTGCTGCTGCGTGGAAACCGTGCATTTCCTAAGAATATTACCCCAAATCGAAAATGGAAAATAATAATTTCTGAACAGGTGCGGGTGCCCTAAATACCACAATGTCGCGCCGCTCTGAAACATTAAATTGTCTAAAAAAAATGAAATAAAATAAACGAAACTTAAACATAAAAATAAAAATACCAATAAAAAGAGCTAAGCTAAAGATAAACTGAGCTGAGCTAAATTAAGACAAACCGTTGCCTGCAGTACTGGTTTTGGCATAGAGGGAGATTTGCAGAAGAGTCGATGATCTGACAGTGCACAGGCATTCTGTTGAAACATCAGGGTGATGTGCCCCTTGTCGATAAAAGCAACATGTTGGTCTTGTTTTCCTTTGACTGTGTAAGTATGTGGCCATTTCAGTTTACTTTCTTCTTCTTCTTCTTCTTCTTCTTCTTCTTCTTCTTCTTCTTCTTCTTCTTCTTCTTCTTCTTTTTTTAAACTATACATAATATATAGCTGTACTGAATTATTAATTGCTAGGGATCGTATTTGAATATGTTCAAGGATAAACATAAACTAGTAAAGATATTGCATGAAAGGTTGATGTATTGCTTGCATTAAATGAGTGATTATGATAGAATATTGACCTCAAATGACTAGCCCATACTATCAGAACACGCAAAGTAACGTTAAATTCAATTCAATCAATTTATTTAAAGTCTGTTCACAAAATTAATTATGTGATTTTAGACTATAAAACAATAAACAAAATAATAATATAAAGGATAAGGGGGAAACACAAATTTAAAAAAATCATTTAATAAAACTAATAAATAAATGATTGATTGATTGATTTATTGTTGCTTTAGGTCCAGCGGACTCTTCCGAGCCAAATCAGGACCGGGAATAAATAAATAAATAAATAAATAAATAAATAACATCAAACCCACAATAATGTATAATGATGAAACAATGTAGCAAAATTAGTATTGCATAAAGCTAGAACGTTTCTACTTTACTACGTTGGCTAATGGCAGCTAACTGTTATAAGATTTACTGCATTTCATTTTAATGTAGACCTATCGATTTACCTTGAATTCATTCGACCGTTGCACAGTTAAGTGTAAATGATCTGGCACAGCGTGTATATATGCATCCTTGCAGGTAGGCAAACACACACACACACGCATGCGCGCGCTAACACACACACACACACACACACACTTCTAGCGATAGAAAGAAGCTGAATAAGATGAACAATTCAAAGAGAAGAAACATAACATTTAAAACAATTGTATAACACTCTCGCCACTTCACTCCTCTTCCTCCACCACAGCCTCCTCCTCGCGCCCCTTCCCCCCCCCCTTCGCCTCTTCTTTCCCCCCGAACAAAATAAATTAAATTAAATTACTTTTAAAATGTTGACAGTAGTTTCCCACTAGTACCCACAGCTATGGGGCGCCATGTGTCCATTTATTCTATGTGACTAATCTATACATAGAATAAATTCTATGCACATAGAAAGCATTCTATGCACACAAAAAGCATTCATTAGTTGAAATTCCATTTATAAAAAAGAAACCAATATTGTAAGTCATAGAATAAAATTCTTTGTATAGAATAACATTCTATAATATAGTGTAAAATTCTATGTCCATAATACAATTCTATGTATAGAATAACATTTTATAATAGAGAATAAGATTCTATGTATGTAATACAAATCTATATTATAGAATGCACTTGTATGCATAGAATTGTATTCTATAACATAGAATGAATTCTATTACAAAGAATGAATTCTATAACATAGAATTTATTCTATGTGCATACAATTCATTCTATAACATAGAATGAATTCTTTAACATAAAATAAATTATATGACATAAAATGAATTCTATGTGCATAGAATAAATTGTATAACATAGAATGAATTCTATAATAAAGAATGAATTCTATATGCATAGAATGAATTTTATAGCATAGAATGAATTCTATGACATAGAATTCATTCTATGACATAGAATGAATTCTATAGGCATAGAATGAATAGTATAACATAGAATGAATAAGATGACATAGAATGAATTCTATGACATAGAATGAATTCTATAACATAGAATGAATTCTATAGCATAGAATGAATTCTATGACATAGCATTTATTCTATAGCATAGAATGAATTCTATAACATAGAATGAATTTTATAGCATAGAATGAATTCTATGAAATAGAATTTATTCTATAGCATAGAATGTATACTATGTTACAGAATGAATCCTATGTCATAGAATTCATTCTATGCTATAGAATTCATTCTATGCTATAGAATAAATTCTATGTCATAGAATTCATTCTTTGCTATAGAATGCATTCTATGTTATAGAATTCATTCTATGTCATAGAATTCATTCTATGTCATCTTATTCATTCTATGTTATACTATTCATTCAATGCTATAGAATTCATTCTATGTCATAGAATTCATTCTATGTCATAGAATTCATTCTATGTCATAGAATTCATTCTATGTCATAGACTTCATTCTATGTTATAGAATGAAATCAATATATACACTTTTTTTTAAAATAGTAAAAACTGGGGCACTGTCAAGGTATAGAGAACATTTTTTATTACATGGGACTGTATTGCAGAGAGATATACACATTGCCACATCCCATCACCACACCACATCACTCTACATCACACTGCACCACAAATGTGATGGGTAGGTGTGGTGGAGTGATTAGGTTATGTGACGATGTGGTCTGATTCACTGCTTTTAAGGCATAATAGAACTGTATTGCAGATACATACATACACATTACCACATCACATCACCACACTACATCACTCTAAATCACACCACACTGCACCACAAATGTGATGGGTGGGAGGGGTGGGGTGATTAGATTATGTGATGTGATTCACTGATGCCATGATATGTGCTGTCTGCTGCAATGTGAAGATGTGCTGCTGCTGTGATGTCGGCTGATGTGATGTGATAATTTGTTGATATGATGTGATTTTATGTGGTGGTGCGTTTTCACGATGATGGTGATGAAGCAATGTGATGCAGTGATGTGATGTGATGATGTGATCGATGTGGTGATGATGCGATGTGGTGATGTGTCATACAATATCTTTTTTTAAATTCTAAATTTTGTTACAATTTATTAGTTGTGTTTTTTAATTTTATGTGAATGAAATGAATTATATGTATATAGAATTAATTGTATAACACAGCAAGTATGACATAAAATTCATTTTTTTAACATAAAATGGATTTTATTCGCAACACTGAATACATTCTATTTTCATAGAATTGTTTTTTAACATTTGGTGCACATAGAATGCATTCTATGTTATAGAATGTTCATTCTATAACATAGAATGTTCATTCTATAACATAGGATCCATTCTATAACATAGAATGTTCATTCTATAACATAGAATGGTCATTCAATAACATAGAATTCATTCTATAACATAGAATGTTCATTCTATAACATAGAATCCATTGTATAACTTAGAATGTTCATTCTATAACATAGAGTCCATTCTATAACATAGAATGTTCATTCTATAACATAGAATGCTCATTCTATGCGCAACTAGGTCATTCTATGTGAAGCGAGGCTGTGACGTATAAAGGGACACGTGGAGCCTTGCACGCGCACAAGTCTCCTCTCTGAAAATCCTTACCGGGAAGAGAGGGGACTATAAACAGATTTTTTTAATAAATTGCACGCGCGCGAGAACTGAAGAAATGGCTGACGTACCAAGGCTTAGCGCTCTGCGGCTTTATCAGACATCATAATTTCGTGAACAAGCATTTAGGTTTCTTGATGCGGACGACTTCGACGGTATAATTAGTGTGAATAGATCGCTTAGCAATAAAAATAATTGACGTCACACCCTCCCCCCCCCTCCGCCCCTGCGTGCTTGCTTTTTTCATTACAATGTGCTGAGGTTCTGTAAGGGTTTATAGTGACAAAATCTAATTAAATAATCAGTTCTTTTCGCTCAATACCGAAGAAATAACCGTACTGTACACTCATAAAAAGCAATAATTAATATATTTAAAGGTCGAATATTGCTATACAACTCTGAGACATAATAAATGAAAGGTTCATAAAGCTGAATATTGCAAAAAATCTATTTCACCCCAAGCGGCCCCCCAGGGCGCTATGCACAAAGGCGTGGCGGCCACGTGCTACGGGAATAACACAGCGTGATCGAGTTTGAAAATGGTGAAGTACTGTGCTGCGTTTGGATGCTCTAACTCCGACGTAAAACCTTTCTGCAAAGAAAAGAACATTTCCTTTCATCGATTTCCACTTCGAGCGCAAATGAAGAAGCACTGCATGTCGTCAACTCTAAACTGAATATCAGTGACAAATCGCTCTGTAATCATTATTGCACGAGTGTGCTATGTTCAAAACATCACAATATCCCAAAATGTTCTCTATACCTTGACAGTGCCCCAGTTTTTACTATTTAAAAAAAAGTTTTTATATTGATTTCATTCTATAACATAGAATGAATTCTATGACATAGAATGAATTCTATGATATAGAATGAATTCTATAGCATAGAATGAATAGTATAACATAGAATGAATAAGATGACATAGAATGATTTCTATGACATAGAATGAATTCTATAATATAGAATGAATTCTATGACATAGAATGAATAATATGAGATAGAATTTATTCTATAGCATAGAATGAATTCTATAACATAGAATGAATTATATAGCATAGAATGAATTCTATGACATAGAATTCAGTCTGTAACATAGAATTCATTCTATGCTATAGAATAAATTCTATGTCATAGAATTCATTCTATGCTATAGAATTCATTCTATGTTATAGAATTCATTCCATGTCATAGAATTCATTCTATGTCATAGAATTCATTCTATGTCATCTTATTCATTCTATGTTATACTATTCATTCTATGCCTATAGAATTCATTCTATGTCATAGAATGAATTCTATGTCATAGAATTCATTCTATGCTATAAAATTCATTCTATGCATATAGAATTCATTCTTTATTATAGAATTCATTCTATGTTATACAATTTATTCTATGCACATAGAATTCATTTTATGTCATATAATTTATTTTATGTTAAAGAATTCATTCTATGTTATAGAATGAATTCTATGCGTATAGAAATAATTCTATGTCATGCAATTTATTTTATTTTAAAGAATTCATTCTATGTTATAGAATTCATTCTTTGTAATAGAATTCATTCTATGTTATAGAATATAATTCTATGCATACAAGTGCATTCTATAATATAGAATTGTATTACATACATAGAATCTTATTCTCTATTATAAAATGTTATTCTATACATAGAATTGTATTATGGACATAGAATTTTACACTATATTATAGAATGTTATTCTATACAAAGAATTTTATTCTATGACTTACAATATTGGTTTCTTTTTTATAAATGGAATTTCAACTAATGAATGCTTTTTGTGTGTATAGAATGCTTTCTATGTGCATAGAATTTATTCTATGTATAGAATGGTCACATAGAATAAATGGACACATGGCGCCCCATAACAGCTGTCCAAAAGGTATTCAAAGATTTCTTGCGTACTGTGTCCTCTATTCTCTGCCTAACTGTTCTTGGTTTGAACTTCTACCTTCTGGGAAACGCTTCAGGAGCCTTAAGACCTGCACAGTACGTTACCGATCCAGTTTTCTCCCTTCTGCCGTGGCCTTGATCAACTCAAACATGACGCGCTGATGGCTCTGCTTGGGGCTCCTTCCTCTACTTGTTGTAACCGGCTCTACAGTGTATAAGTGTGCGTGCGTTTGTGCGTGTGTGGTTTGAGAGGGGGATAGGGGTGGAGCGGCGTGAATGGGGGGGGGGGGTGGGGAGTGGGAACCCTGTGTATTTTATGTACCGTTTTTAAATTAAATATCAAATGTTGTTCAAATGTTGTCTGTATGTACAGTTTAACTTTAATTTTATTGTTTTATTGGATTGTGATATCTGTTTGTAAACCTGTTTTTGTGATGTCACTCTGTGATAACTGTACCCTGGCAATAAGCTGTGTTTATGATTAGATAATGTGTGTGTGCATATATAATCGTATCCTACATGTTGTAGAGATTTTAAACAAATATTATACTATCTTAAATTTTTTACTTGTATTTTTATTTTTATTTTTATTTTGCTTATTTTCGTGATCAAGTACCGGTCATAGATCCTTGTGAAAGGTAATAAAGATTTGCTGAATTGAATTGAATCTATCATGACAATTTGAGCTTGTCAAACAAATATATATTTTTAATTGGACTTCGCAATCTACTATTTGCCTAATAACGTTTAGTTTTTGTTTGTAAAATATCCTCACTCTGTACTTCTTTCAACTACTCCATACGTACCCTATCCTACCCCGCATCACATACACAGTTACATTCAATCTTATTTTTCTACCATAGTACGAATAAAAAAGATCACATACCCACGCAGAAAGGCAACAGTTTATGGAAACATGCTGTCTGTAATCTCAGAATAGAAAGAAACCCATGTAGAGCAACTGGCAGGAAGGAAAGCCATTCTAGCATTTCTGCTGCAAGACCAGAACAGCTCTGTTTTTGTCTTGGGAATGCTGCGGATGAGTTGAGAGTTTGGTTTCGTTCATTTAGATTTTCATTGACGTTGTCTTTGTCGTTGTTGACGTCGTCATTATCATCATCAGCAGCAATAGATAATACTATTTTCATAACCATTATCTTCATCATCATCGTCGTCGTCACCCTCCTGCTCCTCCTCCTGCTCACACTCCTCCTCATCATCATCATTATCGTCATAGTCATTAGTTACTGTTTGAGTCTACGGTCATTGAAAGCTGTAGCGGTGCTAACATAGACTAGTATTCATAACAGGTCGCTTTATGCGACTAGTTTAAACTCATCTCAACTGAATACAGAGCAATCTCGTACGTGGGCGATGGAGACTTGACAGCGTGAAGTATTTAAATCACGAAACATTTGATGCAGCGCTTCCTTGGTTACGACCAAGAAACATACATTATTGTACACTATCATTAGTACGCGAGCGTAACTCTACCTTGGTACATTTAAATATACGCAAAGGTAATAATAATAATAATAATAATAATAATAATAATAATAATAATAATAATAATGGACATTTATATAGCGCTATTACTTGTCCTTTTAGAGACAAGCGCATAGCGCTTTACATGAAAGGAAAGAAACAAACATGAAACAACTTACAATATTGCATTAGAAATTATACAATGAGAAGAAAAAAATAAAATAAAATAAAATAAAACCACACACACAAAATCAAACAAAATACATAAAGTTAACTTTCTGCAAACAAGTCATCACAATCACAGCAAATCCACAAGCATAGCCAAAAGCAGAACAAATATGAGCTGCGGCTAGGGTCTATAGAATGAAGGATTTAATCAGGATAGTAGAGTTTGAAGAGGTGAGATTTTAGAGCTTGCTTGAATGAGGGTGTGGTCTGCTTGTGTCTGATGTTGGCTGGAAGAGTGTTCCATTGTCTGGGTGCACAATAGGTGAATGCCCGTTCTCCGTACATTTTGGTGTTGTTGTTTTTTTTAATGCAGAGTGTGCGAGAGTCAGAAGAAGAGCGAAGAGTGCGAGAAGGGACATAGACAGACAGCAGATCTGACAGATATGAAGGGCAGGTTCCAGAGAAGAAATTGTGGCACAATACGGACAGTTTGTATTTAATGCGGACCTCCATGGGTAGCCAATGAAGCTTACGGAGTAGTGGAGTGATGTGATCGCGCTTTTTTGCCCTAAAGACTAGCCTAGCAGCACAATTCTGGACTTTTTGAAGTTTGTCTATGAGATGACTCGGGCAGGAAGCCAGTAGGGCATTACAATAGTCTAGCCTAGACAAGACTAAAGCACAGACTAAGGTGATGGTTGCTTGAAGGGTTAAGTAGCAGCGAATGGAGCTGATCTGACGCAAGGCAGCATATGCTGATGTACAAACTTGTGCAATATGGAAATCAAGCGTCATGTCACTCGACATAAAAAAAAAGCCTAGATTTCTAGCCGACTGAGAGAAAAGAGATTTCATGCTCTCCTACACTTACAGAGGTAGGCAAGGTGCAAGCTAAGGCAGTTCTGGTCTTTTTGAACAGGAGAACAAAGGTAACTCGCGAACAGTGGCGACTGTGCCAAGAATGTGTGATCCTAGAAAACGGTACAATTTATTTTATGAATAAAGATCACGTTTGTTGTCTTTTAACAAACACATCCGTAGTACTATGAGATCGTACATAAAGACATACATTCATATTTATACTTTAAACAGGACTTCGTGAGGCAACTCTTACATCTGCATGACATTTTCATGGTTTATTTATGATTGGTTCAGAGGCGAAAGCAGTAAGCAAGTACTGTACGAGCAGTGAGAGTTGTGTAAGATAGCCGGTTTACTGTTCTTAGGGCAGACACTGAAATTATAACGTATGCCTTCATGAATGTATCATTTGTGTTGCTGTACAGTCTGGTCTTCGTCTTCCTATTTCTTTGTTCCTGTTTTTCTCTACATATCAATATTTATGATATAGTAGGTCTCTTATTGCAAAGATCATCTTGCAAAGCACGATTCAAAGAGGGGACAAAAAAGAGGTGGAAGGACAATATTGGAGAATGGACTGGCTTGACACTGAGCGAAGCCATGAGAGTTGTTGAGGATAAGATGGAATACGCTGGTTAAACGATCATCTGTGGTGCCGCAGCGACTTTCGAGTTACGGGATAGGATAGGATAGGATAGGCCTATTATATTATATATTCAGTATTTCATTCAGAGATTAGTCAAAACTGTACAATTGTCCCCGTAACCTTTCGGTCGTTGGGGAGGGAAGCGTTTGGGACCTCTCTTTTCACTAGACCAGCGTAATGAGGGCGGTGCCTACCTCCTCTCCCTCGCTGCTTTGGCTACCCCGGGTCTAAACAGATCCCGGTGTCACATCCTTCAAGTTCCGGGTCTCCTAGTTTATCCGAGCGCCTTTGCGCATGCGCCAGGTCATGTCAGGCCGGCATTTTCACGAAGTTCTTAGGCGTCATAACCCTAACCCTAACCCAAACCCTAACCCTAACCCTAAACTTTTAACTCTAACCCAAACCCTAACCCTAACCCTTACGAAGACTATGATAGCACTGTGCGCATGCGTCGAATTTTGTAACTCGTCGACCAATCAGAATGCTCCCATTCGCTCCCAGCCCAGCTAAGATACTAGGAACGGTGACGATGTCACACCGGTGTGACATCGTCAAAGTTCCTGGTATCTTATTTGGGCTGGGAGCGACTGGGAGCATTCTGATTGGTCGACGCATTATAAAATTCGACGCATGCGCACAGTGTTATCGTAGTCTTAGTCAGGGTTAGGGTTTTTGGTTAGGGTTAGGGGTTACGACGCCTAAGAACATCGTGAAAAAGCCAGCCCGTCTTGACTTGGCGCATGTGCAAAGGCGCCCGGCTAAAGTAAGACACCCGAAACTTTGACGATGTTTCGCAGCTGGGTGGACTGGTGTGTGTCGTGCGCTTGTTTCAATCTTCCGACGTTGCTATACATGAAACATTGCTAGCGCGTGCCACAAACCATTACACTACTCCACTCCACCTTTGCCATCATTATACCACCCACCCACCCTCCTTACCATGTTCTCTCCTTACTTTAGGTTAAGAAACATGAGTTTTTGGCACTTCCTTGCAGAGTTATTAATATCATAGCTTAACACAAAACTGCTGTGCGTGAATCCACGGTCTGCTGCTCAATCTCTGGTAGTGACAATAATAATGTTGGGTTGTATTTTCAATGACGCGCAGTTCCAAAAGTCATCAGAGATTTGTTGTTGTTTTTTTTTTTACCTCAAAATCCTTACCCGTTAGCAGACAAACTACAATTCATTATCTTGGCACTTTAAATAAACAACTTAGGGTGGAAAAAGTGAACTCTGAATCAATTTCGTAAACACATTGATAATATGAAAAGGCTTTGGCGCGTCTTCTTCTTCTTCTTCTTTAAACGATTGTGATGCGACTTAGAGTGAATGCTAACGAGCCTATAGTGGGTGTATTTTTGGTTTTTTTAGTATTTTAGTTCTTGTGGTTTTTGTTTGTTTTGTTTTGTTTGTTTAAAATGAAAATAGGATTTAAAGGACAAGAAAAGATGATGCGCAAGAAAAGACGAAGATGATGATGAAGAGGGAGGAGGAGGACGAGGAGAAGAAAAAGAAGAAGAAGAAGAAGAAGAAGAAGAAGAAGAAGAAGAAGAAGAAGAAGAAGAAAATGATGATGATGATTATGATGATGATGATGATGATGATGATGATGATGATGATGATGATGATGATGATGATGATGATGATGATGATGATGATGATGATGATGATGATGATGATGATGATGATGATGAAAAGAAATGAAGACGAAGAAAGAGAAGATTCACCTTCGATCGGCCAGGATTGCCCAATTGTCTGGGGTGTCAGACGATACGCTTCAAGCAGCAAGTTGGCGCCTTGGTCGGCTTGAGTTAATTCTGTTCATCCAGCGCCTTGAGCAGCTCTTGAGCTGGAAAAGCGCTATATAAGAGCAAAATGAAGAAGAAGAAGAAGAAGAAGGAGATGATGATGATGATGATGATGATGATGATGATGATGATGATGATGATGATGATGATGATGATGATGATGATGATGATGATGATGATGATAATGATGAAGAAGAAGAAGAAGAAGGAGAAGAAGAAGAAGAAGGAGAAGAAGAAGAAGAAGAAGAAGAAGAAGAAGAAGAAGAAGAAGAAGAAGAAGAAGAAGAAGAAGAAGAAACGAAAGGAAAAGAAAGTGTCACCTAGAATTCTTTTAAAACTGCGTCTCAATATTTTTCGAGGTCGTTGCACTGCCTGTTTCTTGTGTTACATTGGAGCGCTGATGGGTGCAGTGGTGGGAATAGTCGGTAGAGGACAGAAAATACTTTTCATACCTTGCATCAATCAAAAGTGGAGGAAAAAAGAAAGGAATATTAGTCATGCGTCTTTTTAAGTTTTATGTGAGCGGAAGTATTTCAAGTTTCAATAACCACACGCGTCTTGTTGCCCTGTTTTAAAGGCCGGGGAGAAAGGAAACATGCTTTTCAAAAGTAATATAACGGAGAGGTGGGGGGGGGAGAGAGTGGAAGACATAAACAATAAATACGGACATGCAGATTTATGTGTGTAGGACAGTGGCATAGCTAGGGGAGGAGGAGGGGGGGGGGTCCAAATTCGAAAGTCCCCCCGGGCCCCCATTTGAGGGGGGCCCCCAAAGGAGTGTCCAAATTTTTTTTTTACATTAAATATTAAATATTACGCCACTGTCACCGCCATGTAATCTTGCTATTGCTCTTCGCTCATCCACTGACTGTCGTCTTCTCCGTCAGGGCCGTTACAACAGAAAATCGCATGGTTTCCGCTCTTTTGCTGTCCACGGCCCTCACCTATGGAATTCTCTCCCCTTTCATGTTAGACATTCTACCTCCTGTGAATCGTTCAAATCCAACCTTAAAACGTATTTTCTCAAAGGTCTTTCAGCAGTATCTGTAGTTGTAAAAGGGGTTTGGAGGGGTGGGGGGTTAAGTAGTAATTTAGTATGTTTTTGTCATATTGATTTACACAGCAGTAGTATGTACGCGTGAAAGAGTAACTTGTCTTATAATTATAGTATATGTATAGTGTGTATATGTGTTTGCGTAAGAAAGTGTGCGTGTATAGCGTTTAGATCCTTAGGATAGGCGCTTTATAAATGCTAGTTATTATTATTATTATTATTATTATTATTATTATTATTATTATTATTATTATTATTATTATTATTATTATTATTATTATTATTATTATTATTATTATTATTATTATTATATAAGTTAGTGAATTTAGACTTATATATTTATTAAGAACATTATCTCATGTTATGATGTCGAATGTCAAAATGCAGGGGCCCCCAAAGAGGCCAAGCCCCCCGAGCCCCCCAATTCCCTAGCTACGCCACTGGTGTAGGAGTATCTCAATTTTAACCGAGAACCTAGGTAGTACCTACCTCGCAGTTTTTAATGAGGGCTGCATGTCTCGTTGTACTAATTCATGTGTTACCTCGGGGAAGGGGGTGGGATGTGGGTAGGTTGGAATACGCTACTTCTCATCCGTAACACAAAGAAGAAGAGGAGGAATGAAAGAGAAATATGGATCCTTTGGTGCTCTTAGTGTTAAGGAGCAGTTCAATGTTGATGAAAAAAAAACCAGCTGAATGTTTTTAAACATTGTAAAACTGTAGGTCTTCCCGTAGCTTTATGGCAGTCAATCCAGCGTTGCAAAATGTAGTGCTGCTGTGTTTATGATGATAGTAATGGTAGTGAAGATTATGGCGACGAAGTTCTATTATGACATTATGGCCTTATTTGCGTGCGCTCGCCTCTGTATGCTTGTGTGTGTGTGAGTGAGTGTGTGTGTGTGAGAGTGTGGGTGTGAGTAAGTGTGTGTGTGTGCGCGCGTGTGTGAGTGTGTGTGTGTGTGGACGTGTTTTCATGGACATATAGGGTGCTAAACTCGCCTTTTTATGCACAAAATAGGGCATTAAGCTCGCGCGTCACTTTTATCCAGAACCCCACTTTTTTCTAAGTGGGAGTGCTCTTTTAGTGCAGGGAACTGTTTTAAGTACATGAGGGTGCTCTATCCGGGCCGGGCTGTTTTCTGGACAAATTTGAAGTAAAATGGTTAGTATGAGGGTTAAGGGGTTAGAAAATGAAACAGATCAACTTTCTGACAAAAAGAGCAATGCTTTTTATAATTAATTCTTAAATTTCTAGATGAATTTTTCGCTCTTTCCAGAAAAAAACACGCTTTCTGATGACTACATTTTATCCAAAACCCCAATATGCCATGAATACAGACTTGTTGTCCAAGACTTTCAATTACCATCAGTCATTATTCGGGTTATTTATATTGACACGAGATGATTATCAAGCCAGGTGTGAATACAGCTACTGTGCTGGTTAATATACCAGCGATGCACCATTTCCTTGCCAACCATTTACTCTGAACACCTACATCAGACAACTTAGCTGAACCTTTGAGATTCGAAGACTACTCCCTATACAGTCTAATCAGACAATGAGCTGTCCTGATGACTCTTACCCTGGAAATAATGCAGATTTGTTACAGTGAACCTTGAGCGTTGGTCTTTGTTGTTGTTGTTGTTGTTGTTGTTGTTGCCGGAAAAGCGCTATATAAGAATGAATAACTTAATAAATTAATAAATTAATATATTGTGCTGTCAAGTGGTCTCTAATTCGGTAGTCGCGTGGTCAGCCTTCCTCTCTCGCCTCGTCGCAAAGAGAAAGAAGGGGCGGGCACTGTCTGGCTCGAGCATGGTAAAGGTGCGGTCTGACGGGAAGTGAAACAAGAAGCAAAACAGCCAGTAAAACACGAAACATCGTAGTTTTGACTATGTTTATCGTGTGACTAGACCTAAAGCATAACAGCAGCTAAGGTAGACCTCGTCATAACCTGCTGAGACTGAATATGATATTTAGACCTCGAAAGTCCGGCTACGCTGTATGCATCTAGCCTACTACTACAGGCGGTTTCTGATACTACCCAGAGTTGACCAATGCAGGCAGAGAGCATTATGCATGATGCCTATTTCGATACGCAATCTTGCAATAGGCATCAGTTTTTATTTCTGCTCTACCCCATAGTTTGTTTGCGGAGTTTCATTGGGGCATTATTGGAGGCATGCTACAAAATTCTAATGGAGGGCCAGTTTTCGGATCGAAGACTCAAATTTCTCTGCATTCTTATCCGATTTTGTCCCTTTTACTTCCGGTAGACCTAAAGTCTGCGCTCGTAGACACCTTTGGCTATAGCTTGGGTTTTTTTACGTTATTGCCTGTTTCGTGTTCTCTCTGTTCTCAGTCGACTAGTTCTCGTTAGTTAGTAGAATCTCAGCACAAAACATGGTGTCATCATAAACAACGTCAGTGCCAGGCACTAGCTAACAGTGTGCAGAATTCTTTCACGTCAGAAGTGACCATTATTGTAGCATCCTTAATAGATCTGCCAGAAGAGGGCGACTCTGTCTCTGTTTCTCCTTCACTTCCCCCCATACCCTATACCCCCATACCCCACTCACCCACACACCTCTATCTCTCAAACTTACTGATGTGACCTGTTATCTCTGAGCGTTACCAAAGGGAAAAGACGTTTTATGATTGCAAAGTGTGCCTCTAGCATTTGTATGTGTGTTCATTAATATATGTTATAAAAGAAATAAGAGCTAGAAAGTAAAAAAAGGGAAATGTTAAAGAAGAGAACAAAAGAAAAAATGGAGGGAAAATGAGAAGAAATGAAAAGGAAAGAAAATATGAGAAAGGGAGAAAAAAAAGAGGAAAGAACATTACAAAATATTTATAAATGTTAAAAACAAAATAAAATGTTATGGAAAGAAAATATAAGAAAAAAGGATGGGAATTAAGTAAACATGAAGTGAGAAAGTCCTTATGCATTTTATTTATCCTGCAATTGAATTGATATAAAATGTGTATGCGCGTGTGTGTGTGTGAGTGAGGGTGTGTGTGTGTGGGTGTGTGTGGGTGTGTTGATTTGTGTTTATTTCTCCCCAAACTGTATGGGCCGGAGGCCTAATAAAACAGTGTCAAAAGTCAAGTCAAGTCAAGTCAAGTCAAGTCAAGTCTCTCTCTCTCTCTCTCTTTCTCTCTCTCTCTCTCTCTCTCTCTCTCAATGTTAGCTCCCACAGTAATAAATTAACTTTAATGGAAGAGTTTCGTTATCACTGATATTAAATAAAATTGAGGATTCTTTACCTGGTTCATGTTATATTATTTTGCACCTTGCTACTTACCAGCATTGAGTTGAGAAACTGTTGCGAAGTTTATACCTAAAAATTTGTAAGTTGATATCCAAACAAAATATATATTCATGAAGTCTGATTGTTGGAGTGGCTATAAATAAATGTCGGTGAAAGCTGTTCCTAAGATTTTTATGTCAATTTTTGTGCAGAAATCACTGATCGATTTTCAAATGCTACGAAGGAACAATTTGGGGCATGAATGACCAGGAATGAGTGGTGCGATTAACTGCAAAGGCTGTTTGTTTTACAGAAGACTTGGCGGTTATTGGTAAAGCAAATAATCTAGTCACGGACGATGTTCGCTTCTTATTCCAACAAGTTCTTCTTATGTAATAAGAAGTCTATATCACACTGCCTGTGCTTGAATAATGTGTGTGAGTGTCGCGCATGTTAGCGCTTGGTGTGTGAATACGTGTGATTAATTAATGGGCATATTAATCAAAAGGCAATAACATTTCAAAGTATCAAAGCGTAAATTAATTGCAGTTATTCTGTAATAAATCTTCAACTTCTACTTCACCGAACCGCCGCTTTCTCTTCCTTCTTTTCTTTCTGGAAGAGACAATGGCTCTTTGTTCGTCTTCAGACTCTTTTCTCTCTCTAGCCCATTTTCTAGGCGATTCTGGGCGCGGCATGTAAAGAATGTACACCTGCTCAAGGGTACTCGGACCACAAATCGTTAATGACCATTTATCTGGACACCCTATTTAACTCCATACCGTTTTCATGGACTACATAAAACTGAACACATATACCTCATAAAACTGAACCCATGAGTAACACAGAGAAAAAGGCCTACTGGGTCAAAAACCCATCTCCAATATTTATGAGATAATGTGATACAACGAGTTATTTCTTGCTTTATAAGATTCCTCTCACTACCAGCACTTTCGCGCCACAAAAAGGATTTAATCAGAGTGTTGTCCGGTCAGGATGTATGCAGACTTGCAGCAAATTCAAAGAATGTTGTCAATCATATTGTGCACGTTTCGGATCTTGGTCGGATGTGCCTATGGCCTTGAGCAGCTCTTTAAACTGAAGTGCGCTATTTATGAACAACATATAATATATTTTTTTTGTGCAACAGATTGCGAGGAAAGGGGTGTTTATGAGTGTGTGCGTGCGTGCATGCGTGTGTGTGTGCGTGTGTACATGTGTGTTGTGTATTTTTGTGTTTGTTTATGTGTGGGTGTGGTGAGCGCGCGTTCGTGTGTGTGTGTGTGTGGGTGTGGGTGTGTGTGTGTTTCTGTGATCGAGTCAAAATAGCCATAAATCCTTGCTGTGCTGATATTTAAGACATAGGAATATTTATTCACCAAGTAACATGTTACAAAGATTTTGGTGTGGCATGGCGACAATAGAATACATTTTTTCTTGCAGTCTTACGTGCATTCATCATGTCATACACTCAACTGGCAATCGTCCTGTTTAGAGCACTAAAAGATAGGTAAACACAAAATTAAAACTCAAATCAGTCATATGTCACAACGATGAAAATGGTTGTGAGTTTTCAATTAACATAGATCGTTCCATGGTTGGTGATCTGAGGACAGCATCTAGAAAGCAACTTTTGGTTCCTTAATATCAACGCTTTGATGAGTTTACGTCCGTCCTTAAATGAGTATCACTGGCCTTGTTCAGTTTGTAAACAAAAGCACCCATATCCGAATTCCCATCAGTTCTTAATCGGATACCATCAGTTTTGCTGCTTCCGTTTGTAAACCAACGTCCAGATCGGGGAGGTCTGAAGGACATTTGGCCTGGTATGGTTTATCTTATCTGGCTGCAACATGCAACCTACAAACACACCTAGATCACGGTATCCTGAAGGCCTTTGTACAATTATCAGCGTCCCTTAAGAACGCTTTCTAGTAGTAAACTTATTTATACGATTCGGTTTCTTTGAAGAGAGAAGATACTGCATGCTCTGTTTTAAAACATTTTGAGACCACACTTTCTCGTGCGTGAGAAGATTTTTCTTGAGAAGGTCATTAGTGTTACTTCTCACACTGAACCATCCGACCACGCGCACCCCACTCACACACCCTTCTCTCTCTCTTCCTCTCTCTCTCTCTCTTTCTCTCTCTCTCTCTCTCTCTCTCAATTATTCATCTTTTCCACGAAGGCTATTTTGTTTTTCTTGGTAATGTCACGATTAATTTTATAGGGTATGCATTGAATAACCGACAAATAGAAAATAGAAACGCAGTTTAAATGAACAGAGTTGGCAAACAGCGTTGTTGAATGCGTGCGTTGTAACTGTAGATTATAGTCACACGACACCGAAGCGTATAGGCGACTACTGGTCACATTATTCTGACATCAGCGAACCAGTTGATGGTAAGGGGAAAATAATATGGTCACACATTGCCAATCCGGGATTCGAACCAGGTACCTTTCGGTTACTAGTAAGACGCTCTACCAACTGAGCTACCCGGCCCCTCTATGCGTGCGTTATAGTGTAAGTGATTTATATAGGACAGACCAATCACCGGACATTACATTTTATAAATTTGGTTATAACCTCAAAAAAGCGATTTTTTTTTTTTTGGGGGGGGGGGAATTGGCGGGGGGTCATTTTTAACAAATTTTACAAATTTTACACAAAATTAACATTGGGTTATGCTTACTACAATACTGAGTCTATTGAAACCATGCGTGTTGAATGATTTTTATTCACAATTGCTACAACAGTTGCTCTGATAGTCATACTAAGGACTTAAGACGGAAATTACCAACAGCTATGAAGCATAAGCGCTTAAGAACGCAGACGCACGCCCATTAAGCACGGTGAATAAGACTAATGCATTGGAACAGGTGTTATTATAGGTGATCGTCTATAGATCTATTCTACTAGGCCTATTACGTCGTATGTCCAGTAAATTCTTACTGACACTAATGTATACACTCCATCATCGTTCTTGGGCTAAATAGTCTTACCGTGCAAAAACTCTATACAGTGATTGTGCGGCCTCTAATTATTTACTTTTACACTACGAAGTTCAATTCAATTTAATTCAACAAATTATTTATTGCCCATCACAGGACATTATATACGAAAGAAAGTATTTCGTAGAAGAGTTTATCCATCTACACTATTGCAGTAAAACTGTCCGATAAGCGTATTACCAAAAAAGTTTGCAGCTTGGCTGTAGAAAAGCTGCCGAGAATCACGAGCGGAAACACTCGAAGGTTGTGAAGCCACGAGGGCAGAGTTTATTTGTAGTATAAGCGCTGTGTTGGCTGACCTACTAATAGTACGGGATATGTAGTTTTCTCAGGAAGTGGTATCATATTGTAAACTAGTACGGCTAGGCTGTGTCTAACTGTGAGTGCCTGTATACTCTTGAGAATCTCCACTATGAGATGTTGGGGTTTATTTTTGTTGTTGTTTGGTGATTGTGGGTTTTTATCGTTTTTTTATGTGTGTTGGGTGGGTATGCGGCAGTGGCAACGGAGCTAATGTATGTACTTGTAGTAGCAGACTGTCTTTTTCAACGCGCGGACGCGACGTTTACAATCAAATTTCGCGAATATCACACATAAAGAAATGCTTGAATATGTAAAAGCAGTTTTAGTTATAACTTAGCGTGAAGTAGACGTTCATTCAAGGCTTCAGACCAACTTTAAATCTAATAATGTACACGCACGCATCATCGTTCTTGTCGTACGATGGATTATATAATATGCATAACTGTTACAGTGAGTAATCTGAAGTATGTCCGCTATGATTGATTGTCCATTTCTGATTACAGTGTGCTTTCATTGCACCACTGGTTTCTACTTTTATTAGTTTATATTATGATATATAATACTACGGGTTATTTCCTAAGTATTTATTATAATTATGACTGATTCGCCATTACGAATAAATTTGTGGTTTGAATGCTTCATTAGAAGTTTTTTAAAAATCTACGTCGTTCTTAACATTACTTACAAGAAGACAAGACAGAGTTAAAGACCAAAGGAGATGTACACCAGATTAAAAAGTCCTCGATATGCATGCATTTCACTAAAAACTTCTTCAGGAGTTAAAAGCCTTTATTACAATTATTAATTAATGTAAGTATGTTATGAGAATGAAACGGCCGGTCTAATTATTTAATGAGTATGTCGAGCTTCTTTGATTACTCTTTAGGCGGTGTTTCCACTCACTCTTACTTTAAATTTCTTACTTCAATCATGTGTAGCTTCGCGGCTACATTACCCCCGTTGGGGTGCCGGGGTTTCAGTATAAATAGTATCCCCACTTTCTGGAAATTTAGTGCTTTAAATTCCCACTGTCGCTGTCTTCCTCATTTACTCTTTCCCATTCCTGCTCTGTCCTATCACTCTGCTATACTATCTTCTTCTTCGCTAGATCAATGACCTACCTTTTTTCTTCTCAATGACCTACCTTTTGAGAAGCTACAGGGGTGTTTTGACTGTACCGATTGGGGAGTGTTTCAGGATGACAACATTGACACTATGACCGATGTGGTTAGCAGCTACATAGAGTTCTGTGAGGGGGTGTGTATCAGGGAGAAGACGGTGACTGTGTACCCAAACCAAAAGCCTTGGGTGACCAAGGAGTTCAAAGAAGCTCTAAAAGAGAAACACAGTAGGCCAGAGGGGAAGAAGAACATCAAGAAACTATCAGAGAAGTGTAGAAAGAGGTACAAAGAGCGGGTAGAGGGCAAGTTAGCTAGTGGGGATGTGAAAGGGATGTGGGATGGGATCAGAGAGATCACAGGCACCAAGAAGAAGAGCAATAGTGCAACAACAGACGGGGACCCTGTGCAGTTTGCCAACGAACTGAACGCGTTCTACGCGCGATTTTACAAGCCCGACAGCCAGCTGCAGGCGGTGCTAGAGACAACGGCGGCGGTGGAGGCGGACAAGAGGCTGACGGTCAGCACCCAGGAGGTCCACAGGGTCTTCACCAAGCTCAAGCCAGGCAAGGCGTCCGGACCTGACGGCATCAGCCCTCGAGTGCTGAAAGTGTGCGCCGAGCAGCTAGCCGCGGTGTTCCAGACCCTCTTCAACATGAGCCTAAGAGCAGGAAAGGTGCCAACAGCGTGGAAGATGGCGCGAATAGTACCAGTGCCAAAGAAACCTGTCTGCAAAGAACTGAATGACTTCAGACCCATCGCTCTAACACCAGTGGTGATGAAATGTCTGGAGAAGCTAGTGCTGAAACGCCTACTACAGCAGACGGAGGACCTCATGGACCCCCTGCAGTTTGCGTACCGCGCGCGGAGGGGCACCGACGACGCGGCGATGTACATCATCCACAGCATCCTTCAACACCTGGAAAAGTCCAACACGTCGGCCAGAGTGCTGTACGTCGATTTCAGCTCGGCGTTCAACACCGTCAGACCCAGCCTGATGTTTGAGAAACTCAGTACGATGTCAGTGGCACCGCAGCTCATCAAGTGGGTGATCGACTTTCTGGTCGGGCGGTCGCAGTTCGTCGCAGTGGGTGGGGTGAAATCCGACGTCCTGACCATCAACACGGGGACGCCTCAAGGTTGCTGCTTGTCGCCGACGCTCTTCACGCTCTACACCAACGACTGCCGGGCCTCTGAGGCCGACAACACGCTGGCGAAGTTCGCCGACGACTCAGCGCTGGTGGGGTTAGTGACGGGCGACGACGACTCGCAGTACAGACGCGACGTTGACAGGCTGGTAGAGTGGTGCCAGCAAAACAGCCTCGACCTCAACGTGGGGAAAACTAAAGAAATGGTCACAGATTTTAGAAGATCCGGAAGTGCGCCAGAGCCGTTGACAATCGGTGACCAGGTCGTAGAGCAGGTCGACGAGTACAAATACCTGGGCGTCACCGTCAGCTCCGACATGTCATGGACCAAGCATGTAGACAAGGTAGTCAGCAAATGTCACTCCAGGCTGTACTTCCTAAGGAAACTGCGCCAATTCAAAGTCAACAGCGAAATTCTGACCTCCTTCTACGGAGCCAGCATAGAGAGCGTGCTGAGCTTTAACCTGACCACGTGGCTGCATGGATGCAAAGAGGAGGACAGAGACAGACTGAGACGGGTGGTCAGGCAGGCGGAGAGGGTGGTGGGGTCGCAACTGCCCAGTATCGAGGAGCTGGAGTGCAGCCGCACTGTTAGAAAGGCTCGCAAGATAGCGGAAGACGAGCTGCACCCACTGCATGGCGAGTTCCAGATGCTCCCCTCTGGCCGCAGGTACAGGGTTGCCAAGTGCAGGACCAACCGTTTCCAGCAGACGTTTGTCCCCTCTGCAATCACGCTACTCAACGAGCAGTTAAAATAAATTTCCATAGCATTTGGGCAGGGTAAAGGGGTGGGGGTGGGTGGGAATGGGGTAAGATAAACTATAACTTGTCTCAATAAGAGCTACCTTCATCTTTCTATTTACTGTATGCCGAATGAATGTGTGCGAAAATTATTGATTGTGTGCGAATAATGTATACTCACTAGTCATGTAACGTATTATTGGTGATGATATCAATTGCGCATTAGGCCTATGTATTTACTAGTCATATTGTGTACTAGTCATGATAATTTAAATGGAATTTTTGTTCATCAAGTGCTGTATGAATGTGTGCGAACTTGTATTGATTGTCTTTGCATGATGTATACATTGACTATTAATGTAATGTGAACTGTGAGGCGTTGTATGTTGGTTTAATTAATTGACGTATAGATTGAGATGTGGGTGCTTGACGTGATTAGGTGACATGATATATATTGACAGTGTTTGCGGTTTTATTTTGTAATCTGATTGCCTGATGTGTGATGTTTGATTGTTTATTTTTTTATATCCTATTTTGTGTAAATGTGAGAAAGCGATGTGTCTGCTTGCACTGTGCTGTAATGTATTGTATTGTGTATGAACTTATACCCTATATTCTGATGTATTCCGATATGCGCAAAACAAATTCTTCACACATGAAGTCAATAAATCTTGAATCTTGAATCTTGAATCTTGAATCTTTTTCTTGAAAACTCTTCCTGGACAAGACTCCTTGTTTGTGTACGAGGTCTGTTGGATCAGCTTGGGAGTGCTGGACGCTTTCTGCCGGGTGGTCACTAGGGCTTCCTATGATGTTATTATTTAGCAATATAGGCATTTTATATGTATATGTTTTGTTGATAATTTATAATGATGTTTGTATTCTATTTTGTTTTTGTAACCGGGGGTTCGAGTAGTTGGGGTAAAGCCTCAGCCGTCCCCTGCGTGGGATGTCTTTATTGTAAAGTGACTGGCCGGTGGAGGGCATTCAATTTTCCCACTAGGGTTGTTTCAGCAGATCTTTTATGCGGATCGGGGGTTGTCCGGTCCTGATTTGGCTCGGAAGAGTCCGCTGGACCTAAAGCAACAATCAATCAATCAATCAATCAATCGCGGCTACATTCAGGTACTCTTTAAAAGTATAATAATAATATAATATAATATAATAAATAATAATAATAATAATAATAATATTAATAATAATCATAATAATCATAATAATTACAATAACAACAACAGCAATTATATTGATAACTTGATCATAACCTCATCACAGCAAATTATGACTCATTGTATGAAGTCAAATATGCAAAATAGACCTTTTCTATTTTTTTTAATGTTGTGTGGGTGTGTGTGTGTGTGGGTGTGTGTGTTAATTTTTTTTTTAAAAACATTATTAATGTTATTATTTAAAAATAATAATCATCATATGTTTTGTTAAATGCATTTTGTTTATAATTCAATATGTTGTCTAATATCACAAATGTGAATAGACTTTAAATTAAATAAATAAATAAATTTAAAAGTATTAAAAGTTCAGACGGCAGGAGCAAACAAGAAATGAATCTGCGTGGTTATCAAGCAAAAAGGTTGCATCAGTCTATTTTCTTTGACCGTAGTAGACAAGAAGAATATTAAGGGAACAATACGTAGACTAAAAATGCCACGCAGACAGACTTGATGTATGACGATACATACGCGTGCATCGAGGCGCGTCAGCTTAATGACGCTTACTTCATCTCATTCATAATTGTGGTATTGTCTTTTTAATGTGGTTTTCGTGGTATGTATAATTAATGAGACATTAGTGCATCTATTCCTTTCGATACGTAGACCGTTTGCACTGGCCTAAGCGTATGCTTTTAAATATTTTTTTGTAAACGTGGGAGCAAGAGGAGAGAAGTGAGAGAGAGAGAGAGGGGGAGAGAGAGAGAGAGAGAGAGAGAGAAAGAGAGAGAGAGAGAGAGAGAGAGAGAGAGAGAGAGAGAGAGAGAGAGAGAGAGAGAGAGAGAGAGAGAGAGAGAGTTATTCAGAAGTAAATCAAATCTATTAAGCATTGAAACGAAATGTGGTTTTGTTGTTGTTGTTGTTGTTGTTTTTAATGCGATTCGGTCTCTGGCTGGCTGGAACTTGGTTGACCTGTTAGCCTGCGTGCTGGTGGTCTATGCGAAGAGTGGGTGATATGTGATGTGATATTGTTGTGATACTGTGAGTGCGTGTGTGTATGTGTATATGTACGTTAGAAAGTGTTTAAGTGTGTGTTTGTGGTGTATATGTGAGCAGATTTGTGTGTGGGTAGTGGTAGTTGTGGTGCTGAATACTTATTAGTTTTTCTTAGTGTAATTGTAAAATTTTCCCTTTATAGGAAATGTTCGTCATATACTTGTTCCGTTTCTTATTGTGAGTGTATGTGTGTGTGCGTGTGTGTGTATGTATGTCTATATGAGTATATTATTCATTTAAAATGACTTTGTTTGAGAATGAATGAATGTTGCGATTTAAGCAGACTTCTTGATCTTTCGTATTGCGCGTTCTAAAATAAACTATTATTATTATGTTAATGTTAATACTAAATCAACTCTGAAGGAAATGTACATACACCTATATATCTGCAGGGTCTTGAAAGGATATACCCCTAAACCATTCTATAATCTCACTATTTCTAGATTGAGTCCAGGGTTTTATTGATGCATAAAGAGTTAATACATCGAAATAATTATCCCACTATGTACTTCGTAATGTTACCATTTCCAAACTATCATTATAGTTGTGCCTTGTAGTCTTTTTCTTTTCTTTTCTTTTTTTTTTTTTTGGGGGGGAGAGGGAGGAGGGCTGTTTTGTTTAACACTGAGCAAAATGATTTCTTCTTTTGAGTTGAAAATAATATTTGTGTCTTGAGTCTTTAATATATGTGGGCCTATTAATTCTTGAGTCTGCTTGAGCATTATAATCTATTATTGTAAGATCTCTGGTTTCACTTGCCTCTGCTCGATGAATTATGAAATTGAGGTCAGTTGTGTACGTTTGACTACTAATGTGTTTGTAACGAAAAAGGGGTATTTTGAAGAGTTTGCGTGCGTGTATGCGTGAATCCGCGTGTTTTCCGGTCTGCCAAATTCTCTAACTCGTTACAATAAACTATATTGTCACACCCTCTGTTGTACTACAATAAACATAAATCAACACAACATCACACATATAAAATTTACAAGAATCAAATGGAATAAATACAATTACTTCTATTCACGTCATGTCGCATAAATCCGTTGAAAGAATTGATATAAATAACTAACAAATAACACACAACTAATCACCGTCTCCAGAGGAAAGAATGTATGTATGTATGTGTATCAGTTTAAAGTCCCCTCTCTTCCCGATAAGGATTTTCAGAGAGGAGACTTAGAGGAAAGAAACGATAGTTAGGCTATATATACTCACACCGCAGTTACCTTTCCCAGTCTGACACGGCGTTAACTCGTTCTTTAGTCTCTTTTCCATCTACGTCGTTTGTTCCTCTGCTTCTTCACTCTCACTCCCCTTTTTTTCTTCCTTCTCCTTCTCTCCTCCTCTTCTGTGCTCCTCCTCGTCCTTCTCTTCTTACTTTCCCTCGTCCTCCTCTCCTCAGTCGCATTCTCTCCTTTTCATCCTCTTCTTACTTCTCTCGTCCTCCTCTCCTCAGTCTCCTCCTCTTCTCCTAGTTCTCCTCGTCTCCGCCCCTTTCTTCTTGTTCTTCTTCTTTCTTCTTCTTTTTTGTCTTCTTTTTCTTTTTCTTTTTCTTCTGCGTCCACTTCTTCTTTTTCTCCTTCTTCTTCTTCTTCTTCTTCTTCTTCTTCTTCTTCTTCTTCTTCTTCTTATTATTATTATTATTATTATTATTATTATTATTATTATTATTATTATTATTATTATTATTATTATTGTTTGTTTGTTTCTTTTGCGTCTTCGTTTTTTTCCGCGTCTTCTTTTTTTGTTTTTGCTTCCACTTCTTCTTCTTCTTTTTCTCCTCCTCCTTTTTCCACTTCCACTTCCTCTTCGTCTTCGTCTTTTTCCTCTTTATTCTTCTTCCTTCTTCTTCTTCGTCCTCCTCGTCTTCTTCTTCGTATTCTTTATCTTCTTCGCCTTCGTCGTCTCCTTCTACGTCTTCTTCTTCATCTTCTTCCTTCTATTCTTGAGACCCCGCAGCCAAAGACTTCTGCAGAGGTCCTCTGAATCTACGATAGAATCGAATGAGATTTTATCGTAAGCTTGTTGTACAACTTATTGCAGTGTATGACTGGGTAAATCTTATGAGAATCGGTAGGTCTGACTGAGGCTTAAGAGGCGAGATACAATATAGAACGTCTTATTGTAATGACTATTATGAAGAGGATTGTTTGGCTTCCCTTGGCCACAGAGACACGTTAAAGAAACCGGCTACTATAATCTAGAGTCCTCAAAGAGTTATGTTCCTTTAAGTTCTACAATACGCTGACTAGAGCCAAGCTTGTGCACGCACACCTGGTGCAAATGTGCGCTAAGTCATCACGTCTGACATGATACATCCCCCTCCACTCGCCAACTGCTAGTTCACACAAGGTGCCAGAATCTGTTGGACCACGCCCTAGTCCGTACTATACTGAGTCAGTCTGAGTGTCAGTGATCCATCAAGACCAGCGGGCAGGTCTACAATGTTGGCGTTTATTTCAGCGTCAGATTGCACCCTAGTCATCAAACGTATGCATGATGCATCTCTGACACTCTATTTTGAGTCATAGTAGTTCATTGTGGGGGTTCATGGATACGGCACCTTCTACACAAATACATTACACTTTCATTGAACCTGTTTCTGCTAACTAATGATGGCGTCCATTAAACGTTTGTGTGTTTAACAATTGCAACAGTTGGTCGCATTGCTGCATGCAAGGGAAACAGACAACAGAAGGTGAAGAGGGGTGAAGGAAAAACAGAGAAAAATATCATCTCAGATGGCAGTATACAACATGGCGTCTAAACCGGTCGTGCTTAACACGTGTTTGGCTTCTCCACGTGGTAAGGCAAATTCGGATTACAATTCAAATCTATGCATAACAAATTCCACAAACATAATTTCAACAATAATATAAATATATCACGATGAAACAGAAGTATGTTCATTTACCTGTTTGACAAAGTCAGGCCCCGTGGCTACTTGATTGAATTCTAAGATTCTCATAGAGAACCCATAGAGGCCCGCATTAAATACAAACTGTCCGTACTGTGCCACAATTTCTTCTCTGGAACCTGCCCTTCATATCTTTCAGATCTGCTGTCAGTCTATGTCCCTTCTCGCACTCTTCGCTCTTCTTCTGACTCTCGCACACTCTGCATTCAAAAAACCAACACCAAAATGTACGGAGAACGGGCATTCACCTATTGTGCACCCAGACAATGGAACACTATTCCAGCCAACATCAGACACAAGCAGACCACACCCTCATTCAAGAAAGCTCTAAAATCTCACCTCTTCAAACTCTACTATCCTGACTAAATCTTTCATTCTATAGACCCTAGCCGCAGCTCATATTTGTTCTGCTTTTGGCTATGCTTGTGGATTTGCTGTGATTGTGATGACTTGTTTGCAGAAAGTTAACTTTATGTATTTTGTTTGATTTTGTGTGTTTGGTTTTATTTTATTTTATTTTTTCTCATTGTATAATTTCTAATGCAATATTGTAAGTTGTTTCATGTTTGTTTCTTTCCTTTCATGTAAAGCGCTATGCGCTTGTCTATAAAAAGACAAGTAATAGCGCTATATAAATGTCCATTATTATTATTATTATTATTATTATTATTATTATTCTCAAGTCCTGCTTCCTGGTCTGTTCAGAAGAGATCTTACTGCTAACTGTGTAGCTGGTTTCTGCTCTTCGTTTTCAACATGACTGCTGTTGTTGTTTGTAGATTATAGTCACACGACACTTTCGCATATAGGTGACTACTGGGCCGATTTATACTGACACCAGCGGGCCAGTTGTTGGTAAAGGGGAAAATAATATGATCACACGTTGACCAATCCGGGATTCGAACCAGCGACCTTTCGGTTACTAGCAAGACGCTCTTACCAACTGAGCTACCCGGCCCCACAACATGACTGCCGTTCTAACTCGCTATTTGAATCAGCCAGACCTGGTTGAATCCATTCTAAACTGTGTTCCCATAGGCTGGTAATCGACTCGCTTAACGTAGCTACGATGATGTCATTGCCTTCGCTCTTACCGTCAGCTACCACTGTGTGTAAACGGCAGTATATCATTGCTACGCTTGATTACTTCCATCGTCTGCTGCAGCCTAACATTAACATTCTAAGATTACATTGACTAAACAAGGCTAAATAGTAAAGTAAGCAGGGTAAAACTAGTCATCTTGCAACAACCACGGATATTGATGTGAGAACTTATTGAAAGGGGACTGTCAACAATGAGCCCAAAATTTTGAACTGTGTATGACAGGGCTATTTAGAGGTTCCCACTTGGATGGATTCAATGGCAACTTTGCGACGACTGGCATCAGAGCCACAGAGAAAGAACTCGGTTTTTTCATCATTCAGTTTTAGTCTGTTCTCATTCATCCAAACTTTATATCTCAGCAGCACCCCTCTGTGGATTGTACATCAGCTGCAGCCGACTCATGGTCAGGATGAAAGCTCTTGTAGACCTCTGTGTCATCAGCAAAGAGCTTACGACACAAGCCGTGGTTCTCAATAAGCTTGTATATAAATGGAGAACAGGACTGGGCCCAAAGTGGATCTTTGTGGGACACCACAAGCCAGAAAGAAAAGCCAAATTGAACTCGCTGGGTTTTATCACTGAGATAAGAGTGGAACCACTATAGATATAGAGCAATCCAAGAGACACCAACTTCGAGCTGACATCACACTTACATGGCTATTGCTAAGATACCGGGGTGTGTGGTATCATCCTTTTCTTAATGATGCGGATCCATTTCACGGTAGCAATTGTGGCTGTCAAAATGTCTTCCAATGTTGGCGGAGTTTCTTACTTTTAGGCAACACATGGTGAGCCTATTTGGTAATTTGGAATGTCGATAAGACTAAGATCTAGTGTATCCAATAACCAAGTATTACCTACAACATCGTTGTTTACACCCAGTATTGAATGCAGGTAAATTACCAGTTTGTAAGCTTTGGTAATGCTTTAAAGATTTATATAATGTATTTTATAGGCTTCTTACCTTTGTTGTTGTTGTTGTTGTTGTTGTTGTTGTTGTTGTTCATTTGATTAAAAAAATTGAAGTTGTTCCCCAACTCCAACTCACTGCAAAAAAAGGGAACAGATTTTGAACGAAGGCTTCAAACTAACCCGATCAAGAAAAGAACAGACTAAATGGTTCCCAAATTTACTTCCTTGATCGTCCTTAATCGTTTTTATATCGCGCTTTTCCAGCTCAAGAGCTGCTCATGACGCTGGCCGATACAGGACCTAACTCAAGCTCTCTGAGTAATGTCTGGTTAATCTTAAAGTTCTATACACGAGAAAGAGGTACAGCTAGGCACCATTATTTTTTCTTGGGAAACTCCTCATACTAATCTCCATTTCACAATGGATCTCTACTGGCTAGATGCTTCATTATACAGGAACAAAATAGGAATAGAAAATCTAAAATCACAAATTGTGTATAGATGTAAAACGAATCAATAACAACGAGCTTCGACTCGTGAAATAACAAAAGATCGAGGAGAGAGAGATTAAGGGAAAGAGGAGAAAAGAAGGAAGAAGAGGAAGAATGTCGATTCGTTTTAAATTAGGTGAGTCGATCTAGTCCCTTTCAATTTTAGGTACGTCAGCAGCTGCAGCCACCTAAAGTTGATTCCATCTCAGACATGGCGTGCATCTTTCTGAGTTCCTCTTTCTTTGCGTCGCTGCTTGTTTTGGATTGTTGTGTGTTCCCTATACCACAATCATAATGCTAGCGCTAGTCTTCTCTAGTATTTATTTCATAATGTATACTTTATTTAAAGATCCTGACGTTCGTGTCCCAGGCGGGTGAGTGCCGGCGACACAAATAAATCCAGCAAGCACTAGGGTTCCCCTCCTCCCTCATCCCCCAGTCGCTTAGGATCGTGCTCAATGGTCTGTGCGTCAGACGATGCTCCTAGCTAAGGCAGCCAGTGAGCGCCTCGAGCGGCTTGAGGTAGATCCTGTATCGGCCAGCACCTTGAGCAGCTCTTGAGCTGGAAAAGCGCTATATTAGAACGATTAAATAAATGATCACATAATCTATTACATCGCTCGGTTGTCCGGGTCCTTTGACAGTTTGCTTGATGATGCAGCTTGGCCTTTGGGTAGCGTGAGTTAGAAGATCCTGTGTTCGGCCAGTGCCTTGAGCAAAACTTTGAGCTGGCAAGTGCACTATATAAGAACAACGACTGTCATTCTTTCCTTTATTACAAAGGGAGGATGACAAAGAGGATGAGACAATGTACAGGCCAGAGTCCTTCCTCTCCATTATTTTCATATTATCCTGAAAAGGTGGATAATAATAACCTGTAGCAGTCGATTGCTTTCCGTTTATTATATATTTTCAAGGTCAAATCCCAATCCAAGGTTACTGTTTTAAAGGAAGGTAGAAAAACGTTTAAGAAAGATTCAACAGAGCATGAGGACTGTTTAATAGGCGGAGTCAGAAAGGTGATGAGGGGATGGTTATGTACTAGATTTCCCTAAATTTAGAAATATACAGATCTTTGTAGAAGACACAGTCCAATTGTAAAAGTCTCTCAAATATTATTTGAATTCTTATGTCGTATTGCAATTAGGAGTATGGGCTATTACTTTGGCATAGTTATTATTTAAGAACAGACTCTATAAAGAATTATCTAGTTTGGAGATAATGAAAGCTCTTGGACATCTTTTTGTGAAGCGTCTTGCTAAACTGTTTAACACAGTGGAACACTTTCCAAGAAATGCTATTGCCTGTAATTGAAATGACATTTTCAGTAAGCTTTTATCTAAGAGTTACTCTGTAAAGAATGATCTAATCTATATACAATGAAACCCCATAGGCCATTTCTTTGCGCAGTATCTTGTTAAAAATGCTTTAATAGGGAACTCTTTCCGAGAAGTGGTAGTCAATTGTTGTTTACGCCTGTCTGCTCGTGTCGTCCCGCACGCTAATTGGCTTGTCGACCTAATTAACATCT
>CM072514.1:57491472-57878972 GCA_036898135.1 Oncomelania hupensis | reverse complement strand
AAGAGGACGTAAAGAGTTTGAAGTAGGGGAAGAAGAAGAGGGAAATTCGTGGGGCCGGGTAGCTCAGTTGGTAGAGCGACCAATGTGTGACCATATTATTACCATCAAGTGGTTCGCTGGTGTCAGAATAATGTGACCAGTAGTTGGCTATTCGCTTCGGTGTCATGTGACTATAATCTACAATTAAACTTAAGGGGAGGCACGGTGGTCTAATGGTAGTGCTTTGGATTGCGGATCTGAAGGTCCCGGGTTCGAGCCCTGTCCGGGCCATTGTGTTGTGTCCCTACTCCTTCGGATGAGAGTATAAACCGAGGTCTATGTGTGTCGCATACATTCCATCATAACGGACTTTAAAGATCCTGACGCTCATGCCCTTCTCCCCCATCCCTGGCTGGCCAGGATAGTGCTCAGTTGTCCGGGCGTCAGACCATGCGCCCAAAGGCTGCGGGTGGGCGTCTCAGGCGGTTTGAGTTAGATCCTGTATCGGCCAGCGCCTGGAGTCTGGTTAAGTACGGCGAGATAAGTGCGCTATAAAAACTCTCAGTAATAATAATAATAATAATAATAGTAATAATAATAATAATAATAATAATAATAATAATAATAATAATAATAATAATAATAATAATTCTGAAAGGCGGAAAATAAATGGAAGGAGATAGGGAAGACAGAAGTGACATATTATTCGCACAATTCTACGACGGGAGCATACAATTGGGCGAAGACATATAGCTTACTAGTAGTGTTTATAATGCGAATAATTCTGGGATTTTTAAGTTTTGGAGATGGTTATGCTGTGGTAGTTGTAATTAACGTAGTCAACGCTCAAGACAAAGGAGATGGTTGTTGACATAAGAGGAGCGCTCCAATACCCGACCCACTGGTCATTGGGGCTGAGGTGGTGGAGGTGGTCCATCATAGATAACAAGTTGGATTGGTCCCTCAAGGCTCTGCTACTCGGACTCCTCAAGAAGGCCAACCAACGCCTCTACTTAATGAGGGGATTGAATGCCTTTATTCTGAGCTACAGGGTGTTGACAATGAGGTGCTACAGAAGACTTCTTGGCATTTCCTATATCCAGCACATCACCAAAACGAAATCCGACAGACCATCCATCACACAAGCCATTGGACAACACGATGACATGCTCACAGTGGCCACGTCACCAGAGCATCAGGCCTTGCAAAGACCATCCTGCAAGGCACGGTGCAAGGAGCCAAAAGAAGAGGGAGGCAGAAAAAGAGGTGGGAGGACAACATTCGATAATGGACTGACTTGACACTTGGTGAAGCCATGAGGGTTGCTAAGGACAGAGAAAGATGGAGTAGGTCTACGCTGGTTAAAAGATCATCTGTGGTGCCCCAAAGACCTTCGAGTTACGGGATAGGAGAGGACAGAATAGGATTGATAGATGTGTGTGTGCGCGCGTACGTGTTTGTGTTTGTGTGTTTGTGTTAATTTTTCAAATATCCTATTTTGTGATTTAGTTTAGCATATGATGATCATGTCTGTGCATGGGCTACGTGTGTTGTACGCCTGGGGTTGGTGTTTGTGCGTGATGGCGTTGCTTTATGATTATGTGTGGGGGTATATGCGGGGGTGTACAGCGCAAGTATGTTGGATAGTAGTTGTTTTAATATGTTATGTGTCGCCCTATTTATTTTTTGTTTGTACAGGTCATTCTTTTACAGATACATGTATTCTACATTTTACATTTGCTATCTTTGCGCAGCCGAAAGGCACATTTCTATGTACATTCTATAGACAAAAATAAAGTCTCAGTCTCAGGTAAGATACACTTTAGTAGTAATTTTCGAGAAACTGTGACAGTCATTGGTATTGTCATTAACTTGTTTTTAAATCTACTTTCAACATTCTTTCTTGGTGTCACTGCGGTCCCACCCAATTCCTAACTTACCCTGAGATAATCAGTGAAACTTCGTTTCCGGTCTCGCTATCCTTTTGAATCTCCATCTTACCCGCCATGCTCTAACTGCTCACAAACTCTTCTTAAAATACTGCAGCTGCGATACAGCGCCACCCAGGACAAGAAGACAATTATTCTCAACAACCTGGTCTAAATTGTTCCTTTCACATTCAATTCAACATGATGTTGTTAACAAGCGTTTCATCATCATAACCAGCAAACCAACTTCAGCTAAGAATATGGACAACGTTGAGAAGAAAACCCAGTATGATTATTTTGAATCTCTAAACCCCCCATGATGATGATGATGTAGACTTCTAACGCGCTCAACTGTACGTTGGCAGCATGCTTAGAGAGCTTGAGGTAGAGAAAAAAAAAAAACACACCCACACACAACCAATCTTACAGTAATCTATCCTCTTTGTTATCTTTAACAGAAGCGCACAAAACTGACTGGAAAAAGACTGGTTGTAAACATCTTTCTAAAAGTCAGCACAGCACTAAATCACGTTCTGGAAAACACCACTAACATCTAGTATCTTGTGCACACTGCCTATGCAGTAGGGACTGTTAGAGTAAATAGATGTCTTATACATGTAGAATGATCTCGGAAACTCTGTAAGATTATCATAATCATCCACTTATCTTTTGTTGTTTTTTTTCCTCCTTAACCTGTTCTGCCAGGGTAACGTTTAGATCCGGTAAACATTTGGAACTGTAATTAGGCGGTTTGTTTATTTGTTGAAGCAACTAGCTGCCTGCTAAGCTTTACCGTGAAAGTAAACCGAGTTTGATAAACGTTCGGCCGTTTGAAGTTCAAGCTGTGAAGGGCTTGGCATGAGAGCAGATAAGGGAGATGGAGGGGTTTAGGGTGGGAAGTAATAAAAGCTTAGCGAACGGAGATGTCAGATGTGGCAACATTTTACGAACTTTGGACCTCATAAAGAGTATTTTGGGAGTGGTAAGAGCCGACGTTGTGTGTATGAGATGTGTACGTGTGTCGGTGTGGGTGTGTTGGGTGTGTTTGTTTGTGTGTGCCTGTGTGTGTGTGTGTGTCTTTAAGGGTTGACTCGGTTATGGATAGTTAGTTATTTATTGCTTACAGGGTCTAACGGACTGCAAAGAGTCGAATCAAGATCACAAAATCAAGACCACAACTTGGTTGAAAGAGGACTCACTCCTGGCCCGTATAAAAGATCTGCTAAAACAACCCTAGTGGTAACACAGAAGGCACTCCACCAGCCGGTCACTGTACAATAAAGACATCCCACGCAAGGGACGCTGAGGCTATACTCTAAGTTATCGAAACCCCTTTTAAAAAAACAAAATAGAATATAAACATCATTATAAAATATCAACAAAACACATACATATACAATGCCTACATTGTTAAATAATAATATCCTAAGAAGCCCTAGTGACCATTTGGCAGAAAGCGTCCAATATTCCCAGGCTGACCCAACAGACCCCATACTCAAATGAGAAGTTTGGGAAGAGTTTTCAAGAAAAAAAAAAGGTAGGTGACTGGTCTAGCGAAGAAGATAGTATAGTTGATAGAACAGAGTAGGGATGAGAAAGAACAAAGGAGAAAGACAGCGACAGTGGGAATTAAAAGCACTACATTTCCAGAAAGTGGGGATACTATTTATAAAGAAACCCCCGGCACCCCCACGGGGGGAGGGGAAGAGGGTTATGGATAGCTCAGTGGTTCAGAGGGCAAACCTTGCGTACGTACGTCTTTGGGCACGTTGGTTCAAATCCTGACCACAGCAAACAATTTTGTGCATGCTGGATATTAGTGGCCAGCGCCTTGAGCAGCTCTCTTCGCTCTCTTCTGTAATGTACTGTACTATAATGCTTTATTGTCCCTTTTTATCCGGAAATTCTGGGCCACCTCCCCTGGGGAAGGAGTAGTCGCAGCCTGAGGCGCGCCCAAACCCAACCTACCTAACATTAGTGATTTTGAAATTTTGATGGGAGAGCAAACCGGAGTACTCGGAGAAACCCTGAGACGTCGCCCGAGTCGAAAGTAAATAATATTTGGAGAAACATAACGCCCAGATGCTGGATCGAACCCACACCCGTCAGGCGCCATTGGTTTCTGGCCTGTGGACAAGGCAAGTTAGTCCCGCCTTAGCCCACTTGGCCACAGCACTCGCGAACAACCCTTTTTTTATGCTGAATGCCCAACTGGATTTTTGTTGTTTGCAAGGTGCTTTATGCATGATAAAAGTTTATGTTATATGTTGCATAGTTCAAGTTCAAATGTGCTGGTATTTTTCATCAAATGTTCATGTGACATGTGCGGCCCACAATTTTTCTTGTAATGCTTGAGTGACGACCAATAAAGACTGCATTTGCATCTGTATCTATAAGATCTATGAAGTACAGTGACGGTACTTTTACTTCCAGATTTCATTAATCATCTATCTAATCTATGTGGAGGAAAAAAGAACTCTAAAATTTGCTTTTATTCTTTGGGGGAGAGGAGGCGATACTGTTGGCAGATCTGCACTCCTATAACAGAATTGAAGGTTGGAAAGGAAAAATAATCAATTGTTCATAAACACGATAGACCGTATGATGGAATTTCGGGGTGGGAGTGGTGAGGGGTGAATGGAGAGAGAGAGGGTATAGGGGTGGGAGGTGGGGGGGCTCGGTAGGAGAAAGTTCCTATCCTATCCTATCCTATCCTATCCTATCCTATCCCGTAACTCGAAAGTCGTTGGGGCACCACAGAATCGTTTAACCAACGTACTCCATCTTTCTCTGTCATCAGCAACCCTCATGGCTTCGCTCAGTGTCAAGCCAGTCCATTCTCGAATGTTGTCCTCCCATCTCCTTTCCTGTCTCCCTCTTCTGCCTCCTAGCACCGTGTCTTGCAGGATTGTCTTTACAAGGCCTGATGCTCTGGTGACATGGCCATACCATCGGAGTGTCCGTTTCTTCAGCACTGCGAGCATGCCATCGTGTTGACCAATGGTCTGTCGGACTTCGTCGTTGGTGATATGCTGTGTATAGGAAATGACCAGAAGTCTTCTGTAGCACCTCATCTCCATGCTTTGTAATCTTCGTTGTAGGTCTGCTTTAAGGGTCCATATTTCGCAAGCGTATAGGAAGATGGAGATGACAAGGGAGCACAACAACCTTACCTTGGAACATAGGCTGATGGTCCTGTCTTTCCAAATGGGCTTCAACATTGTCAAAGCAGCAGTGGTTTGTGCGATCCTGGAGAGGATTTTCTATCGGAACCCATTCTCTCATATAATGGCTCCTAAATATTTGAAGCTATGCCCCGTGTTGAGGGATTGGCCTTGGACTTTGATGTCCGTGTTGATGCCATTGGTGTTGTTGGTCATCATTTTGGTCTTATCTGCATTTATTTCCATTCCAAAGACTCTCGAGGTGGTGTCAAGGCTCTGTACCAGCTGTTCAAGTTCTTGTTCCTCTCCAGCCAATCCATCAATGCCATCCGCAAAACGAAGATTAGAGATTGCTCTACCCCCTATGCTGATTGAGCCTTCGTCATCTGAAAGGGCATCTGACATGATGCGCTCCAGGAAGATGTTGAAGAGTGTGGGAGAGAGTAGGCATCCTTGACGCACGCCGATTGTTGTTCTGAACCAGTTCCCGATGGCGCTGTTGTGGAGGACTGCACTGGTAGCGTTGTCATACAGACGTTTGATTACTTTAATAATGTTAGGGCTGATGTTGTACACTCATATCATGGTTACCCACAGAGCTGCATGCCAGGCTCGGTCAAACGCTTTCTTGAAGCCTAAAAACACATGATATAGAAGTTGTTGGTGTTGTAGGTATTTCTCGCGGATTATTCCGAGGTTGAAAGTCTGCTCAGTGGCACTTTACCCTGCTCTGAATCCTGCTTGTTCTTCAGCTATGATTTGTTCAGCTTGGGGTTTCAACCTGTTGGGTATTATTTTCAAGTGGACTTTGCTGGTTGCGGTAATTTTCACACTCCTGAAGGTTACCCTTTTCGGAAAGAGTGATGACAAGCGACTGGGTCCATGTTGTGGGCCACTCCCCACTCTGCCAAATCTTGTTACAGATAATGGTGAGGGCGTCAATCATCGCTTCTCCTCCTGCTTGTAACAATTCTGTGGGTATGTTGTCCTCTCCCGCTGACTTCACCTTCTTAAGTGATTGCACTGGTTGCCTCAACTTCTTCTCGGAGAATTGGGAGGATTTCTTTTTCTTCTCTGTTCTGGGGACATGCTAGATCTGATGGGTCTCCATTTGGTTTGTGGTTGCAAAGGTCAGAGCAGTACTCTATTCATCTATCCAAGACTTCTTGGTCACCTGTAAGGCGTATGCCAGACTTGCTTTGGATCGTGGAGACTTTGGGCTGTTTAACACTAGTCAGCCGCTTCACAGTCTGGTAGGCCTTCTTGCTGTTGTTCAGACAGTTCTCTATTTCCTGGCGTTTGAACTTCTTTCCAGTTCTCCTTTGCTGTGCCCATGCCTTTTCGGATGTCACTCTTGGTTTTTCGGTAGGCAACATCATAACCACCATCTTTAACTCAGGATAAATATAATACATGTATAATAATAATTATAAGTTTAAATGGACGTTGCTGCTAGGATAAGGAATACATTATTATATTACTCGTATGGCTGTGGTCGTCATAGTTTTGTTTAGTATTTAGTGGCGAATTTTAAGAGCAGATCGTGTTTTCAACGGAAGAACCTCTTTTAACATCGAGAGTCAAAGAAGAAAGACCTCTTTGTTGGAAAGGTTATGATGCATATCTGATGAAAATGTTTGCCACGATTTTGTTTTAATATGTGTATAAACATGCACTAAGTGACACGTACACACACGCAAACACACTCCCTCACAGCCCCTACCCTTTACTTCTTCTTCTTCTCTCTCTCTCTCTCTCTCTTTCAATCTCTCTCACTCAATCTCTCCATCTGGAGATATTATTGTCCAAAGTAGGCCTATGATACTGGTGCCAGAAACCCACGGTCAAAGAAGAATGAAAGCAGTCTTTCTTTTCACATCAGGCACACTTCCGCTTACAGATAACAACGCGTTTTGCGCACGCGGCATTGCTGAATTGTTTGGTGGACAAAAAACATTCAGGCTTTTGTTTCTTTTCTTTTTCACCACCCGCAATCCCCGTCCCCTCCTTTGCTCACCCACACACACGTTATGCACCCATTCTCTTCTTCTTCTTTTTTCTTCCAAATTTCGACCTCTTTCCATTTTGCCCCTGGACTTCTTACTATAGTTACTCCATAATTCAACCATTCTGGTACAATATGATCAATAACACGGTGTGAATTTTAAGGAACACATTTCACACGCACACATTGCCCCTACAAGCAATCATTCTGATATATTTCGATCACTAGCCGTGGTTTTTAAACTGTTACGAATGGAGCGGTTACTGTAATGGTTACATGTAATGCTGAGCTGTTCGAAAGCCCTTTATAGTAATAGCAAAGACGATAGAACAATTGTTCTATCGTCTTTGGTAATGGCCAGCAATAAGCTTTTTTAAGTTTTATTTTTATTCTTTAATTCTCAGTCGTTAGCAGAAGCAACTGACTTCATTAAGTAACATTCTAGTATATATCGCGGGCTAACCAGTTTCAAGAAATTCTCAAGGTGCTGATGGAAGTCAAATTAAATTCAAATCACACACAAACTTGCGTACCATTTAGCGCCCTGAACCACAGGCATTGCAATCCCAAATCTTTGATAGTCATTCTAGAGGTGCACGTAACCAAGTAGAATGGATCGTCTATAGCATATCTCCTATTAGTCTTATATATATAGCGGTAGCAGTCCTATGTATCTCTTATTACATAGATGAAAGGACTGCTACCGCTATGCAATCGAGAACCTACCACCGCTTTGCTACCGACGATCCGTTCTACTGGATTACTAATGCCATTGTGGATTGCGGCCAAGTCTTAACATAGCGCACAAACACAAACAGCATTGTTCTTGTTCGGTAGCACAGCTGTCAATGTTGCCGTTTCTGAACTAAATAACGATGAAAGACGCCAGGCTGCTTTTTTCATTTATCAATGTTACGTGTTGCCCCTAGATTACTTGGCCGGATCTCCCAATAGCGCGTTTGTAGTAGTAGTAGTAGTAGTAGTAGTAGTAGTAGTAGTAGTAGTAGTAGTAGTAGTAGTAGTAGTAGTAGTAGTAGTAGTTGTGGTAGACATTTATGTACACCCTGGTCATTTACCATTCTCTTTGATGATATTGAACAACTCCTGGCTTTGCATTATTTTATTCCCGAGCGATGCTGGAGAACTATTGTTTTTGGCTCTCCGTGCGCACTTTTCTCTGAAACTAACAGACGGATTTCTGTTAAACTTGGGATGTAGTTGAAACATGAAAATGCCTAACAGTTCACACACATTATTTTATGCACATCGGTTGACGTCATCATGGCCACGTGTCATTTATTCTTGTTTGCTTTGTTTTTCTAATTGCATTTCCTCCAGTTGTTTTTTTTCTAATTGATAAATTAATGAAATTTTGTATGTTCGTTTAAATTGGTTCTTGCAAACATGATCTCTGTCTCTCTCTGTCTCTCTCTATGTCTCTCTCTGTCTCTCTGTCTCTCTCTCTCTCTCTCTCTCTCTCTCTCTCTCTATCTATCTATCTATCTATCTATCTATCTATCTCTCCCCCTCCCACTCCTCGTGTGTGTGTTTGAGTCAGATTTGTTCTTACTGGGTCACCTGTATTTGTATAGCATCTGGATAGAAACTATAAGCGTTTGCATTATGATGTGAAAGTGGGTGTTAAAATTCTTAATAATTAACATTTTAAATTTTAAATAAGCCAATAGGCTTATTGCCGCAAGTCTGTCCTTCGCAAAATAAAAATCGCTTTACTCCACACATTATTTATATACATCACTTTGCTTGCCTCTGTTTCCAGAGAGAATCAGCAACGGCTGGAAGCAAACAGGAAGGAGGAGGCGATGACGGGAGGCTGAGAGTTGTGGTTGCGGGCTCGAATTATCAACTCGGGCAAGACGCCCTTCTGGTGGAGTCTGCCCTCAGGAAACACTCCGCCAAGGTCACCCACTTCACCTTTCAAGGTCAGATTGTGTTTTTTTAAGATCTTGTATGAATCATCGCTATTAGGGGTGGGTCTTTCCCATTCATTCGATAGAGAAAAGAGTCTGATACCAAGATGCAAATTAAGCTTGTTACTCCTTGTATCATTTGCTGATAGTCTGAAGGATTTGGTTTGAATGGGGTATGGGTGGGAATGTGGGGCGACCCTTTAACATCAGTCACACGAAGATGCACTGCAGCTGAAACCATGCATTGTACTAAGTATTGTGTTCTTGGCAGCGTGATACCATATTACCATAAGCCGTGACATCACGCTGAAATGTCCTTATTTGTCAGAAGATGGCCTCGACGAAGCATCAGAGAGTCTGCAGACCACGAGCAACGGGCGATGGAGCGTGTTGCTGTGCCTTAACACCAGCATCACCTCTGACGCTTGTGTCGTGTCCGCTACCAGCACCCTTTCTCTCCAGCCGCACCAGAAGGTACTTCCTTCAATGATTGAAAATTCGGAAAAATTCTTATAGCATGTAACTCGATGAATAAAGTGTGAAAGGAGACAAACTGACGTTTAAATGTCACCCGATAAATCCCAACCTTTAATAATGATTGGAGCAGAATAACGGTATGGTGTAAAGTTGACGACCTTTTGCAGCAGCACACCAGCTTGTATATAGAATACATAATACAAAAATGAGTTACTAAACTGTGTTACTGATTAAAACATGAAGTAAAACGTCATTCATAGCACACTCGCTCCTTTTGTTACAGGTGATATTCTTTGTCGTCTGGGCGCCCAAAGGTTGCAAGTGGGCACCTCTAGCTTGAGTTAGATTCTGTATCGGCCAGCGCCTTGAACAGCCCTTGAGCTGGAAAAGCGCTATATCAAAGTGAATAAATAAATAACTAAATAAATTACAGTAATGGGTGACATCAGCTCTGTGATAATTTACAGAATTAATTAGGCTGTTTTTACAGAACCTTCGAGAACTAATATCAGACTGATAGTGATAACTATAATCTACACCTTTGTCATTGTACTGTTTCTTCAGGTAAACATCATTCCAGATCTGCAGGATTTACTACCTCAGCCGAGAGCGCTATGCTGGCATGAAAGCGGCGATCTTTCAGGTAAGAAGATCATCACCATCATCATCATCATCATCATCATCATCTGACATCATCATCATCTGACATCATCATCGTCGTCGCCGTCGTCATCGTCATTATTATTGAATACTTGATCTTCTTCTTCTTCTTCTTCAAATGAACAGTGTAGCTAAGCAAGAAGTGCAGCAGTCAGTATTTATAGTAATTAGATGTAAGACAAAAGATTCGGAAAACTGGATTTAATCTGATTCTTGTAGATTCTCTATGTAACATGTTTATACATTTCATTCTTTTAAACCCACTCTAAACTGTAGATGAATTATGTTTGTTCAGCCGAAAGGCGAATTTCTATGTACTCTTCATAGACGATGAAAGAGTCAGTGACTTTTAGCCCGTGTAGTTACGCCTGATGTGTTTAGTGTTATTAAAGTATCATTAATACTACTATAGATATATAAATTGCCTCTACTATGTTTCAGGTCGGTGGCTCGGCACTAACCTGAGCTGCAGAATCTTGTCAGAGAAGCCAAACAATGGTGTGAAGGATGCAGTATGTGATCGGCATCCAGTGTGGCTGTCTTCGTCGCCATTGGCTTCCGGCGTGTTGATGACTGAATGCTCAAACGAAAATGAAAGGTAAACATAAGAAAGTTTCAAGATTTGAGCACAAAAGGGAGGAGAGGACCCTTTTTTTTTTAAAGTCTTCCACGCTTTTGGTTTTTTAACTTGAAATTGTAATCACACATAATTTAAATCGCCTAGATATACAACGATTTTGGTTTAAAACATGATACTTCCAATCTTTTTATTTCTGACATACACAATCGTGGACAAAATGCAAAACATAAGCTAACTGAGACTGGAAGTGAGTCAATTACTTAAACTCATGCAAAGTGTCAACATTTAACTGTGTGGGTTCTGTTCACTTCATACTTTATTTAAACCAATTTAAAAGAAGGGTGCAAACAAATTCAAACTTCAAACTTTTTTTCCAGACTTTTTGAAGGGGTTGCCCTAGAGTTGCCCAGATATCTTCTATCATGGTCAGAAATAGACAGTCCAGCAGCTTCCAACGAAAAGGGCGTGTCTATATTTGGCAACATTGCTGTCATCGACCAGGAAGCGGGGGTGATATCAAAGAAAGAAATCGCAGCTTCTGATTGGCGGAGAGCACTGGCATGGCGTTTCCCGGTTCTGGTGACGTCATTATCGCCGCTGCGCGTGTACATGCACTCGGATGGCGTGGCTTGGGATGGACTGAAAGCGTATTTTGACCAAAAGGTAATGTATACGCGTGTGTATAAATGTCAAAACAATTTAAACTTACAGAGGGATGGGTGGAATCTGATTTTCAGTTATGTGTGCGAGTGTCTGGAAATACATTCGAATGGCTTACCATCTTGCTTTTATTCGATTGACCAGATCACAGGCGCCCCGTATCTGGACACGCGAGCGTCTTCGATAACGCACATGTCTGTCTTCTACATGTGTGTATTATATCAAGCCTGATATAATACATAGAACACAGAGAGAGGGGTTATCATAGACACTCTAGTGTCCAGAAACGTGCGCCTGTGAACTAGGCATATGTAACATAGTAGAAATAAAAAGCGATTTTGTTTCATTGACTTTGCAATGCTTTTATATTGTCCTTTGAGTCAACACGTTGGGGTTATTCACCTGCGTGGGCTTATTTTCATTCTCCTTCCTACAGCACCATGAAAGTTTATTCCTGTAATAGAATAGCAGTTTCAATTTCGTGTCGTAACCTACTACGTTTTCGAATAATAACTTTCATTTCGCTGTTCAGCCTCAACGTGGTTTGTCATTGTTGGAGCTGCAGCAGATGGCGGCCGATCATCATGGTGACGCGGTTGCCGCGGCAACCGTGGGTCACCTTGAAGAAAGGGTCATGGACATTCTTGTACAGTTAGAAACTCTCTCTTTGTCATCGGCGTCTTTCAGGTCTGTATGCCTATTTTGGAAAATGTATAAAGTAGTACAGCTTAATAATTACAGTGTACAGATGTCATGAACCTAAAACAAAACGCATGTGGGCCACTGAGCTAAGAATATTATACGCGTACATTGCCATTGTGTGAATTGACATTTTGACCTGTTGGTTGTCTCTCAAAAACTTGTCTACAGGTGCCCTAGATGTTTCCAACTTCTGGAAATGACAGCAGTGTTTAACACCTCATTCCACCCATTTATTCTTCAGGTAAGCAAAGACTAAAGTATCGCCGACTAGAAAATAACTCTGCCGTTGCTCAGTATTACGTAAAAGTGGGATACGGCAGTATTATTTCCGAGTGGTGACGTACTATAGGATAATTATGGTCTCTGAGCTAAGCTTTACAAAAGAGTCTCTTTGGCTTTACATAACCTTAATACTTTACTTTGGCAAAGGTATTGTTCATACAGATAAGCTACAGAACGACAAACTTCCTTCAAGTTCAAGTCTTTATTCTCCAACAATACATGCACGATATTTAATATAAGCCTACAATTCGGGACGAATAACCTGTGAGCAATAATCATGTAATGTAATGTAATAAATGACTATCTTAATATCTTTACTATTATTATAGAACGTTCCAAATTTGTATTGTGTTGTTGTTTTAAATAATTATCTAATCTGAGACAAAATGTGTCCTATCTGACAAACCCATCTACGCCGTGACGTTTGTTATACTGTGCAAAAATCAAATCCTCTCTTTCTGTCTCCAGGTGAGTTCTAGCAGCCTCAGCGGTCGTTTGTCATCTCTGAGCGAGTACCTGGTGAGACAGACGTCCCTCAATGATCTTGCCCTCATCCTCACAGAGAGGAAAAACGTCTCTACGGACCTCGCCAAGGCTCTGGTCGACATGGGGCTCTCCTTTGCTCTTAGCGTAAGGGAAAAAACAAACAAACTATTTCTGACACTTGGAATGATAAACCGATGTTTAAGCTATGCACGCAGGCATTTACTCATTCGTATGAGAATATATACCGAGTTCTAGACTGAGCCCGCATGCATTTCATAGCATGGACTTTAAAGATCCTGACGCTCATGTCCTAGACGAGTAAGTGCCCGCTACACAAATACACCCAGCACGCATTGGGTCCCTTCTCCCCATCCTCGGTCGCCCAGGATTGCTCTCATTAGTCTGAGCGTCAGACAATGCGCTCAAAGGTTGCAGGTGGGTGCCTCTGGCGCCTTGAGATAGATCCCGTATCAACCAGCGCCTTGAGCTGGAAAGGCGCTATATAACAGTTATAAAAATAAGATAACTCAAAATTAAATAGCACGGACTTGAAAGATTCTGACGCTGCATGTCCTAAAAGTGTGAGTACCCGATACAAACAACCCAACCCAGTATGCACTTTAGGTCTTAGTTTCTCTTGCAGTTACTGCGCTTTCGATGAGAAAGTAACCCAAATTTTACGCGCATGGGTGAGGAAATTTAAAAAATATATATTGCTTGAATTTGAATTCTGTGCAAATTTCTAAATATATTTATAGGTTACTTTCAACTTTTTTGTTCTGGTGATTTCAAATCTTCCATGTTCTTAGTTTTTGCTGAGGGGATTGCTCTATGTCTCCAAAACATTTCTCTTTCGATTATTTTCTTACCAGTCAGATCCTTAGCATTGGTAGGTTCAGTTCGTTACTTTTTAATGTAAGCGTACTTGTGTTTATAATTATGCCAAGTTCTGAGCATATTCATACTTAGCAATTCTCTCAGTTTGCGATTCTTTCTTTTTAATTTAATATTTTATTTTTTTACATTATTTTTTAAAGGGCCGAATATGCAATGCGGACAAGAAGTTCTGCCTGGGACCAGGAGATATTGTTTACCTCCTCGACAGCCTTAGGGAACATCTTGCCAAAACAGGCTGGAAAAGGGTAAACATTTTCACCTTTTTTCTTTCTTCAACCTTTTCTTTCTTTCTTTCTTTCTGTTTCATTTGTATTTGTTTCATTCTTTCTTTAATTATATTTTGTTCATCTAACATAAAGTATTCCACGATAGACACTATAGTCTCGGAAGACGCGAATTTCATTCCAAAGCCAGCAGGGCGAAAGTTTGAATAATATACACCGAAGTGGGACTTAGGAAGGCCATATAGCCTATTAATAGCCGTAAACGTACATAGTATTTTTGTTTCAGAGAAAGACTGTGGAACATTCTTTTCTTAACTTCTTCGCTTTCCCCGCCCCCCCCCTCCCCTCCCCCCCTTCCCTCCCCCCCCCCCCTCATTAATTCAGTCGGATGGACTAATTCGATAGAAAATACTTTCATTGTATGCGTTTCTTAATGTTAGCTTTAATCATTATTTGTACCAATCAGTATTAGAATTCACAGATGCAGTGTCTATGATTTGCAGGTTTACCCAAGTATAACTGCAGTGAGGTTCACCGGACTGCTCCAGCAGAGTGGAACCACCAGGACATCGTCTGCTACGTACTCTTCAAAAAACTTCAATTTCTTCACTCAAGCGGATGAACTATCACCTTCACTGGTGCCATTGTTCGTTCCCTCCTCTGAAGCAATGGCTGATATGAACTTCGAAAAAGGTGACCAAGCCTTAGTTGATCTGACCATAGAAAAAACAGGAGGACCTCAGGAAAATTCGGACAGGGATTTCAAGCAAAAGGAAACTGTGGATTCCAGATCCTACATTGATCTGACCACAGTAGAGGCTGAGAGGTCATATAAGAACACAAACCAAAATCAAAGACAACTGACTGATTTAGATGCAAGTTTAAATTTTGCCGCGTTGTTTGACACGAACAAACGAGAGGTTTCAAAATTTACCATGGATTTGAAAGACGGTGCAAATATTGATGCAGACACAAAGGAGACTACAGCAGTGGCTGAAGACAACCCAAGAGAGAGTGAAAGACCAATGACCACTCGCCATCTTCACTCCCTTCTGCTGGCCTTAGAGAGCTTCTTTTTGAGGGCCAGCGATACTGCTGGACAGTCCGAATCGTTTGAAGACCTCAATATGCCTATGTGAGTACGTTTGTCATCCCTCAATAGGCCTACGTGAGTCTTATGAGCCGTTTTCAAATCAGGATCTATGGTATCAATACGTATCCGTTAAGTTCATCTTTGTGAATAAATAAATAAGCTTAAATAATAATTTAAAATAATATTATATAATATAATATTTAAAATAATAATAAACAAGATCGAATAAACACCTGTCCTTTGGTACATAATAGAGACCTAGTGAAAATTTGTTACAAAACGTTTTTGTTTCAAGCGACCAACCAAGTCAGCAGCCACCTGCAACAGGAGGAGAGAAATCGAAAACACGAATATTGGACAACGGTAAGTGTTTTTTTTATTCGTCTTCCTTATGATTCTATTTTGTATGGTGACCGCACACAAAAAAAGACATCACAAAAACAAAGCCTTATTCTAAACTACCAAGACTGGAACCTTAGATTTTATGAATATTTTTGGTAATGAATTCTCTTTGAAAAAGTTACGTTCCTTCCCATTTCTGTTGTCAAGCAGCCAAATAGTGTATACTTTTTTCCCGCATGAAGATGTTCTGTTTTCTTCATGAGAATTTCATTCAGCCGTCTTCTATGGGAGGCGAGATATAGCAAACGCGCGAGCATTTGCGCGAGCATTTGAACGAGCAAATGCGCGAACCTCGCGCACTTGCTCGAGCATTTGCTCGAACACTTGCCGGAGCAAATGCTCGAGCATTTGCGCGAGCGCGTGCGTTTGCTATATTCCGCTCCATAAACGTAAAAATTATACCCGGAAAAGAATGTGTATGTAAAAGAATTTGAGACGTGCACAAATTAAATATTTCTTGCGTTTATTAGTAATAAAATTAATAATAATTAGTGAAAACTAGCACTAATAATAATAATAATAATAATGTTCATCATTTGTAAGGCGCCTTAGCCTAAGGATCAAGGCGCTGGCCGATACAGGATCTAACTCAAACCGCCTGAGACGCCCACCCGCAGCCTTTGGGCGCATGGTCTGACGCCCGGACAACTGAGCACAATCCTTGGCAGCCAGGGATGGGGGAGAAGGACCAAGTGCATGCTGGGTGTGTTCTTGTTACCGGCACTCACCCGTCTAGGACATGAGCGTCAGGATCTTTAAAGTCCGTTATGATGGAATGTATGCGACACACAGACTAGACCTCGGTTTATACTCTCATCCGAAGGAGTAGGAAAACAGGAGTAAAGTGTCTTTCCCAGGGACACAACACAGTGGTCCGGCCAGGGCTCGAACCCGAGACCTTCAGATCCGCCGCAAGCCGAAGCACTACCATTAGACCACAGTGCCTCCCTACTATACTAAACTTAATATCATTCATGAAATAACCTTATCATAACATTAAGGACGATTCGGAACTTCTTACCATGATTCACCATTCGTAATGGCTACCGAAGAATTAGAAGAGCAGTTTCTTTTAGAAGTTAGTAGGAAAGTGACGCAAGCTATCTTAAAACATATTGAGACAGTTATTTAAATTGTATTCTACTTAAAAATTAAGTTTAAGGGCCACAAATATTACGTAAATATTTAACATCAAACTAATGCGGATAAATACAAAATATCTAGGTCGGAGATCTACAAAAAAACATGTGTTCATTTTCAGTTCCTTTCCGTTGACAGTTTTCAGCAAAACCCTTATAGCAACGGGCGTAGCAACCGCTCGAGCAAATGATCGCGCACCTGCTCGCGCATTTGCTCGTGCAAATGCTCGAGCGTTTGCTATATCTCGCCTCCTATAGTCTTCTCATGCAGGGCTATGAGTCTCTTGTCATTATTTTTATATATTTAAATCGTGTTATGTGAAATAAAAGGACAAAGTTCCAAGTATTAAAGTTCCAAGTTCCAAGGAAAATCATTCACTTGATTTTCAGCAAGCCCAGCTGATACACTGACGGGCTGAGACCATCTATGGCACACATCCACAAATGCAAAATTGGCAGCAGAGAAGGAGAGATAGATCTTTCATATCATTCCCTCATTCCTCGGAGGACAGCATCTAAAAATAATTATATCCAAAGATGCTATTAAAAAAGACTAACCCATTTATTTAGAGGAGACGCCTATTAAACTTGTGTTGTACACAAACTTTCTTGTCTTCAATGGTGTCATTTATAAGTAATTTTTTTCCTCATGAGGTATAAAAACCTCAATAACCTGGTTGATGACCTATATTCATATAGGCTCCTGTATGTGTTAGGTATTACAGTTTTTACTAAATTTTAAAAAAAGTATATTTCTTCTTTTCTTTTTAGATGAAATCACTGGACCGCCATGTAGTGATGGTAAGTTGGCGATCCCATTGCACAGCGTGTGTGTGTGTGTGTGAGGTTGTGTGTGTGTGGTTATTGTTGTTGTTTTGGGGCAAGGGGAGTAAAAGATAAAGATGTTGTCCTAACCTTTCGATCTTTGGGGAGAGAGGCATTTGAGACCTCCATTTTCCTCTAGGCTAGGCTAGCCATACCCATCTCTTAGACCAGCGATACCCATCTTCGCTGCCTCATCTTCCCCGGTCCTAAACAGAACCAGGAAGCCATTCACAGCTGGGTGGAAGGTGGCGTGTGCGCGCTAGTTCCATTATTTGTGTCGTTCAATGGTCGCATCCATGTATGGGTATCATTCAAGTAGGTTTACAAACAGCGCTTCACGATGCTTAGCGACACGTTTCTAGCGTGTACTCAAACCACTGCGCTACTGCGCCTCCCTCGTTTATTGACTTTGATTATAAAACATATTTTATTTTAAAAACACAAAGAAACTCATCTGTGCAGAGCCAGGAACTATGCCATACCTTTCAAGTATCGTAACTCGTCCCGCATTGATCCTACAACCAGAGTTCTCCCCCTTACGAACGGAGTATGACGTCATTGTGGACCACCAGGTGCAGCTGGTGACTGTATGGGCGTGGTCTCAGAGCTGTCAATCGCAAGCCAGGCTCGAAGATAAACACAACACTGACAGGTAAGTTCGAAGATGATGAGAATGAGGAGAAGGATTTCCTGCTCTCTCGACTTCGATGTAGTGGCTGAATTCCTGCTGTCAAATGAAGAATCCGGTGTACAATTGTCGGTAGTTGCATTCATGGAAGTAATCTTTTCTTGCAGGAGTGCCAACTTCACACTAGGCCTGGGCCTCAACGTGCTGCGAATCTTCGTATTGGATCGCACCCACGATGAACCCTGGGTTGTGAACACATATACTCTGAACGTCCGGCGACTAGAGGCAGATCATGGTCTAGGACCACTCAGCCTTAGCACTCCTCACATTGTGTGTAGTCTCAAACAGGTGGATGAGATTTGAACCTTTTGGTTTAAGTTTTTTAAGAGCACAGATCAATCATGCAAGTCCTAATCTTTTCAGTGTAACTATAAAATTAATGTGCAATTCTGCTAAAAGATTACAATGCTGATTTTGTTTATTGGTGGGGCGCAACTCGTGATGCAAACTATTGGCGTCACACACAGTAATAATGTGATATATGCAGAATTGTTATGTCATATCAGTTTTGTTTGTTTTATATACACGGAGTCGTCAAACCACACACCTATTTCCTTGACAATAAATAGACTGTATCTTGAATCTCAATATTTTGTAATATTATTGTTTTATACTATATTCATTTCTCCCACCAACCTCTCTCTCTCTCTCTCACTCTCTCTCTCTCACTCTCTCTCTCTCACTCTCTCTATCTCTCTCCATAGGCGGCCCACTAGTAAGCTTATTCGCTTCCATGATATTTAGGCTTGTGACGTTCTAAAATGTCATGACCTGGGCGTAATTTTTGTCCTCGCAAATTTAACATTAACCTTACTTCTAATGATTTTCCGCAGGACTGCTCCATGCCGTTTGCCCAAAAAGAGCCATGTGGACTTCAGTCTGTGGCCTCTGTGACGTCGTGGTTTCAATTTATGACCAAACGGGCGTCATGGCCTGCGTGTACATCTGGTGACGTCATTGGTAAGTAAAGCCATGCCCCTTTTTTATTTCTTTAAAAAAAAAAAAGTCTATTCGTTTCTTTACTGATAATCTTTGGTGTGTGGACTTCGGCTACACAATACAGCAAACGTTAGATTATAAAAATATGATTGAGGTGCGATACAGTGTACAATCATGTAAATCATGACGTTTTTTCATGACCAATGTGTGTGCTACCACTGGCAAAGCTGACCTCTTGATAATAATAAAACAATCCACGGTAATTTGTATCACGATCTTCAGGTGCTCTTGCTGATCGGTAGAAGAGAAATTGTAACAAAGCGTTTTCTGTGACGTCACCTTTGACGTAATCATTGTTCACATCACACAGGTCAATGGTATGTGCCATGCAGCAGCTGCAGCCAGAAAGAGGGCAGATGTTACTGGAAAGAGGCAGTGTGGTCTGCAGCTACATGCCAAGAACCTCGGCTTCCCAGGGAAAGGCTAGAACAATGTTTCAAGGACAAAAAGGTTATTAATAGAGAGAAAACGCTTGAAAAATGCCTGTTCTTTGCTAGATCGTTGAGCATTTTCACATGGAAACAGGGGCGCTCTATCTTCAACACTATGTTTTGTAGTCCTATGTCATGCGGCCTTGCACTACGACTTTTGTGGAAAATACACAAGAAATCATTTTAATTTCAGTGTGAGAGATGCAGTTAACTAAGGGGCATAGAATAGGGAACAGTTAGCAGAAGAACGCAACATTCAAATTGGCCAAGAAGTCCCATTTATTTATGTTATCCTGCAGTCTTTGCTCCGGTGTAACACATTCAACATTTAGACTGATTAATAATAAATCTAGTGCTGTATCTACCGCACAGCACATGCAGCGGGCAATCACCTGCAGCGTAAATATGTTAATTTAAGCAAATAGAATGTTATTAAGATTGCACTTTGTTCTTACTGTTATGGGGTTAGGGGCCAGAAAGACTGTAATCAAGAGACGTTGCTATTCTTGGAGACTTACCCTTTTCTTTGTACACAGGTTCTCTTTATCGGTGACTCAACTAACAGAGGGATTCTGCACTATATCTCGCAACGTCTGAACGGGTCGCTGTACGAACTGCCAGACAAGACCCATCACCTTCGAGTGTTTCCAAAACTGAACGGCAACACGACATTGTTTAGCTTTGCATACTACCCTCAGTTCTGGTTGCCAGCTCTCCATAGGCCGGTCTTTGATAAGGCGTTGTACCAGCTTATTCGCAAGTATGATAATAGATCAATCGCTGTGATCAAGGCTTAAGGGGGGTGGAATAAGATATGGTTCCATTAGGTCACAGTGATCACCGGATGGAATAAGCTATGGTTCCATTAGATCGCAGTGATCACCATGGTAACTGGAATAAACACTGTTAATAGAGCATTTAGGTTTGTTGCGTCATCGATTTTGAATACAAATTCTAACATCCAAAATAGAAGATTGTGTGCAACAAACATCTTCCAGCATTTTATTAGTCAGATGGTTATGGCAGTGGAAAATGGGTCACTCAGATGTATTTAATTGTACGTACGATTTGATAACCAAGTTTAGTAGGGGCTAATGTACCAGTAACATGGACTAAGTAGGCCTAATTTAAGTTGACTTTTCCCATATGTATTTACAATATTGAACTGGTGAGCAATAAAGAGATGTACGCTTTATTACTGCTGTCTTTGATTTGTCAGCTAATGTTTCAGTGATTCGTTTCATTTGCAGAAGTCTACCACTGGACAATAGCAGCAACACAGTAGTGGTTGTGGGAGGTGTCCACTGGCTAGCCACTCACCATCTCAAAGTGGTCAGAACAGCCTTAGCCAGGTAATCATAGGTCAATTTCATACCCTTTACCCCATACAAAGTTCGTATTCATATAATATTCGTATACACCCTCTCCCCCCCCCCTCTCTCTCTCTCTCTCCCTCTTCCTATATATTTATTATTTTCTGTGGCTTCTATGACAATAAGACATTTTTTGTGACCTATTTTCCAGGGAAGGACTATCTGGTGCCCGAGTTATTGTGAAGGGTCTAGGATCTGGGTTCCATCTGCCAGTCAGCGGAGTTCACCAACTTTCACAGGTATACTAATAAAATCTTTGATTCAGTCATGATATATAATTATGTAGTTCATCAGTTTGCTTGCTATAAAAGTCACATTATTTTAGCTATATGGCCGTTTTTCAAACACCCCAATCCTCCAATCTGTCAACTGACTGTTTGGCTCTCTTTTGAACTGGGGAAGATACATATCTTTCAGCCCTAATATAGCATCTGATTTGCTGTTGTAAAAGCAACATTTGAGATATGAGGTAATTTTAAACAAACACCCCAGCTGTCCTACTTCTGAATGGGTACATTAATTCTTTTGGAACCTTGGACAGTAAAGCAGCAAAGGATAGCAGAGGTGCTGTAATACCCTTCTGACTAATGACCACAGAGGTTACTGGTAAAACGTTACCCATTGCTGATAGTTAACTGGCATTCCCAAGAAAAGTGCATATAGCAGATTGATGTAGAAGAACCAATTAACTCATATTGTGTGTTACATTTCTTGGCTAACTCCTTGCAGAAAGAACAAGAGAAGTTGCTGTGGCATAACCAGCACGTGCTGACCTATGCAAAACAGGAGGGCATGGATGTGGTGGACACTTTCAATATGACAATGGCCAGGTACTCCCATTTCCTCCAGGGCAGATGCACCTGTCATTTCCACACTGTAAGTACATGTGTACCTTTATTCAGTTGATACACATTTTTTATGAAACAATTGATATTTCACAAAATAATAAGCAAAGGAAAACACAGTTTCACTTCTAAATTGATTAAGCTGAATCAAATGAACTAAACTGGTCTCCTCTTGTATAGGACACAAGTCTACTTCGAGCACACATGCTTAATTGGGGCATTGGTAGATGCTTTGGGACAGAAAAGCTGCTCTATACAAAGCTTAACAGGAAGTTCTCAATATTGGGTGCTATTTCCTCCTTTCTTCAACTATTGTTCTCTGACATAAATAAGCAATAAAACATTCCTGCGCTTGTAGGCAATCAGCCTGGAAGTGATAAACCCTTAAAGTTTGTGCATAGGCCTATAACTTCTATGTCATGAAGTTGGGTGCCTTAAAAATGAACAAGTTCTTTTAACAGCAGCCAAAAATAATACAAAAAACTTTTCTTTTGAAGTGAGAAATCCTTTCATGGCAAGTAACCCACACAAACCTTAGGATATACTGGCAAGTAACCCACACAAACCTTTGGATATACACACTATGTGTTAAATATTGTATTTGCTGTTTGTTTCAGATCGCTGCTGAAAAGCATCAAGCCAGGGGACGCAACTCATTGCCACAAACCACTTACAAAGTTCACGGGGACATAAATTCTGCATACTCAGAGATGGTTATCAACAGAATTTGTAAACCATCCCGAAGAAATGTTGTTTGATTTATTATTATTATTATTGTTGGTATCGTTGTTGTTGTTAATTGAAAAACAGCCAAATAAACAAATTAACATTGCATCAACATCAAGAAAGAAAAAAGAACAATTGAAAAAAAATAAAATAATAATATGATGTAACATTGCAACTGTCAATACATGGATAATTACCAATTCTTGAGTAATTGGACACACATTTAAAAATTATACATTGATATAATTGTATACCTTACACAACATCATAATTATTTTTACTCTTTAACCACAATTGGGGTGGCCTCGTGGATTAGTCGCCGGTTTCCTATGCCGAAGGTCGCAGGTTCGATTCCCGCAAGGGGCGAATGATGTTATTTAGGTACGAGACTATTGATGTCACAGAGGGCTTTCTCTGGGCACTCCGGTTTCCTCCCTCCCTTCAATAATGGTACTAGACGCAGTCAATATAAAAATTTCAAAAATAAAAATTTCAAAAATAAAAATTCGATTTTCTTTCCATCTTTCAATAGCGATTTCCCTGCCTTTACACCACCTGTTTGAGTGATGGATGTGTATTTGTTTGTGTGTGTGTGTGAGGGTGGATGAGACGGAAGAGCATGTATGTTGGTAAAGATCGCCATGCTTTGAGCCTGATTGATTAGGGGAAAGACGCGTATATAGCAACCATTATTATTATTTTTATTAATTGTTGACTTATGTTGACGACACAGGGTAATGTCAAATTGAGAAATTACTTCAAAGCCATTTGACATCACCCTGTTAAGTCTACGAATGTCAAGCATGGCATACCACAAGCAAGTCAGCTAGCATCGACTACATTGAATACTGGATACTACTCTTTGATCCTAAATCAGACTCAAAAGTGCAGTGATCTGTAAACAGCCTAAATGCATGCTCACATGTTGTTACACATACTGTAACAAATGCAACAAACATTTATAACTCAAAATATGTAGTATAAAGGCAGAGAGATCATATTAGAAGACAGACTGGCAACAAGTTTGTGCGTATTTTGTGTTTTTTATGAAGAAAAACGATGTCATAGAGCAATCATGCATTTGTGAAATGAAAATAAAATTGCACCATTTGTTACTGGAGCTCACAATATTTCAAGTGTTTATCTTTAAAGGTCAACATCATTGAAACATAAAACTGAGCACAAAATATCTACATAATAAAAGAAGTCACATGCCAAACAACTTTTTTCCGAAAAATACTGCCTTTTTAAAATATTTAATAAAATCTACTTCGAATAAACTTTTGCACCTTCGAAAAGCCCGCTCACGTGACCACATGGCTCGTGACGTCAACCCCTGTAGACAATAATGGAGTCCGATAGTGCCCCCTCTCTATCAAAACGCAGGAAAACGAAGAGCAGTGGCCTATATTGTGCCGTTGCGGGTTGTACAAACAAACAAGCGGATGGGTTAACATTGCATACGTTTCCAAAAAACGAAGAAGTGCGAAATAAGTGGGTGAGATTCGTGCAGGAAAAGCGTGTAAACTTCGGTCCGAAGTAAGCAATTTGCGCAAAACACTTCGCTGAAGACTGCTTCCCCCCAAGTGCCACTTTAATTAATGCGGAGCTTTGGGATGAAAACAATACAGACATTAAAGCCTGGTTCTGTTCCAACGATCCAAAGGCCGTGTGCCATTGCAACAAGCGCCTCAACAACAGCAACAGTGATTCAAGTTACTAGTACTAGTAGTAGGCCTACTAGTACTGCTTCAACTTCAACTGTGAACTACAGTCACAGTGGCTACTACACATCCATCGTCTGCTATCAGTTTGCCGCGTGTCAGGAAAGTCAGAGGAGCTTTTATTTATTTATTTATTTATTTATTTATTTATTTATTTAATCGTTCTTATATAGCGCTTTTCCAGCTCAAGAGCTGCTCAAGGCGCTGGCCGATACAGGATCTAACTCAAGCCGCCCGAGACACCCACCCGCAGCTTTTCAGAAAAGGGAACGCAAGAGGGTATGTATTCACTGGTCTAGCTCGTATAATTATTTGTTTATTATTACAATTAGTACTCGGGGGTCGAATTCGTTTCTAACAGAAGAGAGCACTGCTGTAACACGACAGATCGAGTGAAGAAACACTGCTTGTCTCGCTTGTAACTTCTTCGCAATCGGCCATTGTATTCAGCTGCTGACGTCACTGCGAGGGGAGATCAGCGATAGCTGCGTTTTAGATTATTACTTCCCTTACTCTTAATTACAGGTAGGAAATCCCACTTTCAGTGATCGATATCTATTAAACGGTAAAGCTTTGCTTACCGAATTTTTTGCATCTGGTATTATTTAGTAAAGTTCTTTCAGCAGAAACTTTTTGACCGAGCACTGTGGTTGACCTTTAATACACCAATTAATAGGTTTTATAGCTGTTGCATTCATGGTTAACACAAACTTCGAAAAAATCTATAGAAAATATTCGGCACTGTGAACCACTCTTTTCAAACCTCTTAAGAGTTAAAATATTTTTTAGTTTATGTATGCCTACAAATCCCTGCAATAATGCCAAAGAAAGCTAATGAATGCAGTTATTATGTGTGAGAATGAAGATAGGAAACGGTAAATTTTGAACTGAAATTGAATGAATTATATGAATCTTGTTCTGTGCAGAGAACATGTGAAAAATTCTTTTATATTTGTTTTACACTAGATCATTATGATCCACACTAATTTTGTAGTCTTGTCTGTAACAGCTGACAAAATGTGTGTGAATGATGCAACTAATTAAGCAATTTGGCAATGGATGTATTGAAGTGTGAATTATGCTATTTGTTTTGTTTTTAAATCAGAAGCACTTCCATGAATATGGCATATCATTTTACATTTAATTAAGAACATAAACTCATGAACTATAACTGTTGTCCATATCTATGCATGTAAATATACAGTGTTTAATACAAGTATGCTTACATTACAAAAGTAAAATGCTGCCATTAGTATCTGAACTGATTAATTGGTGCTATTTGGATTAATACCTGTTTACTTTATATACTCAATTTTTACTATTGAAAATTATATTGAATTATGATAGTTTGTGGTTTCAAAAAACCCAAAAAACTCCTATCTAAAATGGATTATAAAATGCTTTGTATACTTCATGTTATTAAACCTATCTTTTAAAAAAAAAAACACACACACACACACACACAAAATCCGTTGCAACAATTTCTCCTTTACAATTATTTTTTTAAAGACGTTATATTTTGGAAGACAGAAACAGAAAAATCATTTGCTGTAAATGTAAGCATAATTTACAATATAGCCATATTATTTTTTACAATGTAATAATTACTATACCAAGTGCAAACATGCAATGTAAAACTTAAAAATAATTTGTTGAAATATTTTTCCCCACATTGTTTATCACTATTTTAAACTTGTTTACTGTTGAATGTACATTTGCTTCATAAGCCTTCAGGCTCTGATATGTGCCTATGCAGCATAGCTGAGACTAATGAGGTGTACTACCAATGCTGTATAGTATGTGTCACATTTAATGTTGTTCCATGCATTAAACAGTGTACTATGTACACAAATACCACTGTGATATTCACTGTATATTTAATCATGACAGATGTTTTTGAATGATTTGGTTTCCTATTTTTTACAATTGTTTTTTGTAATCATGTACCGGTAAATTGCAATTTTTTAAAAAGATGTTATTGTTTCTTAATTCGTAGATAAAATAATACTGGAGTATGTCATTGTTATGTAATAGTCAGAGATGTACAGGGTCTCTGTAGCTCTCTGGTAATAGTGAAATACGGTAGTATTATTTCTGGGTGTTCCACGTACCTCATAGACAGTTGTTTGCAATATCATCCATGAAAATACAAGTCCAGATCACAAAACAATTTTATATTATATTACATGAATGTCGAATGAATGTGCCTTGCAGTAAATGTAGCATTCAATACATTTGTACCTCTGTATCATAAATAATGTACAAGTTTATTATTATGATTAACAAGTTTACTCTATGGCTAGTCAGTATTATGCAACTTGTTTTCGTTGAAGACCGTCACAGGAATTTATCTAGATTTGCTGCAAGCAGCAGCAAAGAAAAATAGATCTGAAGAAAATGAAAGTGATGTTATATGAAAAAAAAAATTTCGATTCATCTCAATAGGTAAACTAGAACTGAATTCTCATCTCTGAAGAAAACAAAAGAGAAGTAATTAATAGAAAGATTTTTTTTCCTTTGAACAGAATACGATAGTTAAATTCAGTCTCTTTTTCTTCAAATAACTTCCATCTCTCTTCTTAGAAGAAAATGAAAGGGAAGTGAAGCATGTTTGGTGATGAGGTGGGTGAAAGAATATACTTTGAGAGGACAGGTTGGAGCAGGGAAGGTCATTATATATATATTGCATGTAAAGTAGCTCAATTTGATGTTTTTACATTTGTTGCTGTTGTAATGTTAAGTCCCCCAGTGTACTGTAGACAATCTTATACTTTGTGAAAATGTCCATAAAATGTATTTTCCCAACAGAAATCAGACAAGCCAGATGAATGTTGTATATGGTATTATATTGTATGAATGTAAAATTCATTGCAAAGAGGACCATCAGTCTACAGTCCAAGGTAAGGCTGTTGCGCTCCATTGGCATCTCCATCTTCCTAAATGCTTGCAAAACATGGACCCTCACAGCAGACCTACAACGAAGAATACAACGCATAGAGATTAGGTGCTACAGAACTTCTGGGCACTTCCTATACCCAGCACATCACCAAAGATAATGTCCGACAGACCATCACACCAGCAATTGGACAACATGATGACATGCTCTCAGTGGTGAAGAAATGGAAATGGTATGGCCAGGTCACCAGGCTTTACAAACCATTCTGCAAGGCACGGTGCAATTAGGCAGAAAAAGAGGCAAGACAGAAAAAGAGGTGGGAGGACAACATTCAAGAATGGACTAGCTTGCACAAGGGTTGCCGAGGACAGAAAAAGATGGAGTATTCTGGTTAAACGATCATCTGTGGTGCCCCAACAACTTTCAAGTTATAGGATAGGATAGTGCAGTTCTGTTTTATATACCATGTTCTCATGATTGCCATGTAATCTTTACCACAAACACTGAACAGCAATTATAACTAGGTGAAATTTCTTTCACTTGAATTTCTTGTTCCCAAAAGTTAATATTTGTTTTTTAAATCACAATTATTATGCATCATCATAATTATTTCACCCGGCATTAAGGAAAATGTGAAGTCCATTAAAAAAATTAGTCCCATCCCAAGATGTAATCTATTTCCTACAAAGGAACTTGTTAATTTGTTTCCTTGTTCATGACTGTATAACTTTCCTCATTTTATTTCCTTGTTTTATGAATTCAGTTCTTGTTTACAAGATATGAAATAATAAAAATTACAATTTACATCTATTAAAACAATAAAGCTTGCTGCTTTTGATTTCAGATATCAGTGTGAAACCATCTTTCTCCCTTACCCTCTACTGAACTGTATTGTTTTATGTTTGTGTTCATGCTTGTAATGCATCAACTTGCCACACACTCTTTGTTAGGAATTAAAATATGAAACAAAACATTGAACAAACCATTAAATGATTCAATATACACTTCAGCCAAAAATTGCAAATGCATTCTAATTCCAGCACCCACTTTGTTCCAGAGTTTATTTATTATACAAATTACTTTCAATTGTACAATCAAGGAAAACAAAGAATAATCAAGCAATGACAATATACATTTGATTTGCTTTCATGCCATTGTTAAGACCCAAATAAGCTATTCTTCTTCACATTACTACTTGTTCCCAAAGCCTGTCGTCTTTCAGTCTCCCTCACCCCTGATAAAAATCCTGCAAATCATTCGACATTCAACCTGAACACAAAATGAATTAATGAAATTGCAATATGTGACAGAGAAAGGAAAGGAATGAAGGAACGTTTTAAATTTTAAGCGTTTACATGTCTTGTATGTTGATTACATTGCTATTAATTTGGAACCATAGGCTAGGAAACTAACTGTTCATTTTCTTCAATGAACTTGTAACTAACAAGGTACAAAATTTAAGAATTAGTTTACACTTACTCAGTCACACATTTCACACTTGGAAAATACACCAACACTATAAACTTATAAATACTACTTTCCTAAGTTGTTTTCAGTGTAAAATTGTTGTCAATGCAGAAGGACTTGAAGACAAGATAAAGAGTAACTCTATTCAACATCATCAGAAATGTTGCAGCAGTGTTAGTTGAAACGAAAGGGTCCATATGTACAGTACACACTCTGCAACAGAGGGAAAAAAGGACTTTTTACAACACAGAACGCCACAGAGAAAATAACTGGGGCGTTACCTTTTTTTTTTTTAACCTTTTTTAACCATATTGTTTGCTTTTAGAAACACTTTGAAGTACATAATACTTACAACTCACATAAAAATATTGTATGCTAGGATATTGCTGCTTATTTCTACAAGTGCATTCTCTCTAGAAGGACAGACTAATATAGCACAGCAATTACCAAACATCAGACTAAATATTGACCGTGAGTTATAAGTTACAAATATCATGCAGAGTGTTGCATAAACTCTAGATAGAGTAGGGTGACCACTTGCAGCCACGAGCGAACACTTTCTCATACTTCTTTTGTTTATGAACCAATCAGAATCCAAGTTTGATTTTTTTGAATCAGGAGGGCGCAGTAACGGCACTGACTTGGCCGGGGTTCTATAAATGAAACATTGTGGACCTACTTAGCAATATCTGCACAATTTCAGTGTACCATGATGCGGCCAGGTGGCCAAGGTGCGTCCAACAATAAGCCACAGCTGCGGCCACCATGCATACACGCGGCCGACACCATGCCCGACAATCGGCCAGGCCCTTTACAACTTTTTAAAACTTACAAAAACACAAATAAGACAAGAAACGAAAAAAATAAAAACAGAAAAAGCTAGTAGAATAGGAGTTATTAGAATTGGCCGCACCTCGGTCTGGCCGAGTGATGGTCACCGTAATCTCAAAAAAGAAACTTGTATTGGGTCAATACTTACAGACAGTAAAATTCATATGCAGAGCGCGGCCATAAACTGGAAATCACGACAAAAAGGCTAAGGTAGACTCAAGGGAAGCAATTGTGATTCTTCAAAGCTTTAAAGCTAGTAGAATAGGAGTTATTAGAATTGGCCGCATCTCGGTCTGGCCGCGTGATGGTCACCGTACTCTACACTTTTATATTTGTGAGCCCTGAGCATGTGGCAAGCCTGATTGATGCTACAACTTACAAAACAAAACGGTCATCATCACCATCATCTTCACAAGTTTGCAACAGTGCTTCTGAGGAAATAATACCAAACTATCTGAATTTTTTCATCAGGTGTGTGGAGGACTCGAGGGGAACTAGAAACTAACAAACTAAAAGAAACAGAAAATAAAAGAAAATGAAACGTATTTCTCCTACCATCATACATCATCACATTCTCGCTTTAGAAGCAAAGCTAGCGGTGGTCCTCAGAAGTTTTTCAAGAATTCCTCAGCGCTGATACGGGCACGTGAGTTGACAGCAAGTTTCATCTCGTTGATTTCTTTGTCAATCTCCTCCATGAACTGGATGATGAAGTCCACCAGCTTGTGTTTGAACATCTGTTCTGTGTGCTGGTTGGTGATGAGGAAACTGATATCATAACCCTGAAAATAATCGAAAGAAGCAATCAATTTTTTTTAATGCTTTGTTGTTTATGATTTCTGTGCCATTTCCAAATACCTCAAAGTCTAGCAGTTGTCAAGAACTACACAAGACACCTACGAGCTCCTGCTCACTACCCTCTATGAACAGTAAAACCACTCCCAGTAGTGTGACTGAATGAGATGTATGGACTCAGCAGTAACTGACGCTCTGATCAAAGTTGAGGTGGAAGAAGTGAAGGCTGCTCATTGATAACCCTCTTAATTTAGCCTGTCACCTTATATTAATGATGATTATATTAAAACCTTGTTCTTCAATGTTCACTGCTGTACGTATGAGATGTGGTTAATGGTTATTATAAACTGGATGAAAACCTACATCCACTGGTTTTCGTCGCAACACAACAAAGTTCTCAGCTCTCATCATCATGAAACGCATGAACTTGTGGCACAGAATCTTTTCGATTTCATCAGCCTGAAATATGAACATTTAATACTTAAAGCAATATTATTATCATATGGTATCGAAAAATGATACTCAAGAAGCATTAATGTCTAATCATACAATACAATTATATCTAATGAACCGATATCAAATTGACAAAGATGATATTAAAAATAATGATGAAGATATTAAGTGTCAGAAAATTATGAAGATGATCATTCAATAAGTATAATGCTGTTCATTTCATGTTGTACCTAAATCAAGGCACTACTGGTCTATCTTCAGTCTCATCCTTGTTTCATTGAAAGGTTCATCTAGTACTTAGGTAAATGGTAAAGGTGTCTCATAACCATTCGGTTGCTGGGAAGGGAATTCAATTCAATTCAATACAACTTCATTTATCCACATAGGGCAATTGCAAGATTTAAAAGCAGCTTATATATATTTTTTTTTTAAAAGAAAAAAAGAAAGAAATTTAAAAACAGTGAAATGTAAAACTTGTAAGGTATCACAACATTGTCACACAATTTCATAAGCACACGTCTACCATACAAACATAAACCAAACACACACACAAACACATCATGACAGTTAAATCAAATAAAAACTTGAAGGTAAGAAAATAAGGTAAGAATATCAATCAATCATCAAATTAATCAGTCGATAAACAATGAATCAATCACTGAATCGGGCCATTGTCTAGAATTTATTAAAAACTAAAATATATGGGTTAGGGGGGTGGAAAAAGTATGAAAGCGGAGATGATCGCATCAAGTTTAACAATCGAATTGTGCAAGGAATAGAACTGTGGGAGCGACGATTACCCTTACATTCATTTGGGACCTTCTTTTTTGTGCTTAATGAGAGCTGTGCCTATCTCTCCCTCGCTGCTTTACTTTCCCCAGACCTAAACAGATCCAAGTACCCATTCACAGCTGGGTGGACTTGGGTATGTTGTGTGCTTGATTCAGTCTTTTTGTGTCGTTTGGTGATTGCCTTCCAAGGATGGTCACCCATTGACGTGCTAACCCTTCCCAATGTTGCTTAACATGAAACGTTGCTAGCCCAAACCACTACACTACTGCGCCGTTTAGTACTTACAATGGCATACAACAGTGTTGCAGAATATTTACAAGAAGGCTGCTATACACATCACAGGCATGCCTACCCTCAATTTGAAGTTTCAGTATTAGCTTTTTCAAATTTCAGTATTACTATTACGATTTCCGTATTTACTTTTACTACCTATTGTTTTTTGCACTCAATGACTCATCCTTTTTGATATTATGTGAAGAATCGACCATAGATTGATTTGCTGCCACAATCTTCTTTTTCTTCTTCAAAGCCTTGTAATTCTTAATATGCTGTGGGCCTTCCACATGCCGCTTGATGTCGTTCATACCACCGCCGAAGATGCCAAACTGGTTGGCATAAATCGTACTTTGAGTCAGTGCTGCCGCGAATAACGAAAGGACCCCTTCCCGAATACGAGGCAATATATGTCTGCCCCTTGCGCGTCTCCTTGAAGATTCAGATTCACAATCACTTTGCTTAGCCATTCGTTTGGACGCCATGTTTTGAATTCTGTCTAACGAGCATCAATCTTCACTGCGACTGCAAAAACTGGTTCGGCAAACTTCGGTGCCTCTACCGGAAACTTCGATGCCACCTGTGTCTACTGCGACTGGGCATTGCGGCATTAAACTGGGTTCGGCTGTCTTCGGAAAAACATCACGCGGTACATTACCACAGTCCAATGAATTTGATTTTTTATCCCAATGTTGTTTTTATTTATTTCCGAACTGTGAAACAAGTATCCATATTTTCCGTAGCGCTTGCTGAGTTTTTCAAATTTCCGGAAAAAATATGGAAATTCTGTACGGTTAGACATGCCTGACATCATCATATGATTGAAAATCTTGAAACAGGAAACAACATACCCTAAACCACTTTTTGACGAGTAGTGCCACATAAATTATAATACCATATAGCTGAACCATTCAAATTCAAATAATTACAGATTAAAACTTTTTTTTTCAACTTCTTGTACTCACCTGTTTGACTGCTATACTGACACGTATAGAATTAATGGAGCTTTCTATCAACACTTTCTCCTTCTCATTTCGGCTAATAGTTATTGGTGTGAGAAGCAACTCCTTGCTGCTCCTGGAAAAGGGAAAACTTCATAGTTTGAAGTTAATATTATGCATTACTTAAATTTATATAACAAGTTTTATCAATAATGCCATCTAAATCAAGTGAATACTATGATTTGCTCTTACATAAATAAACAATAGATGTACAATTATGATCATTAAAAAAAAGTTGTAATTGTTACTCTATTCACTAACTAAAGAGAATGGAGAACTTCAGAAAAAGACTCAATTCAGAAACAGAGAAATGAAAACATTGTTTCAACTGATGGTATTTCAAGAAGGAACACTAAGCAGCTTGTAAAATAACATGATCATTATAGTTATTGGATCAAACTTTTTTTAAATAATGACTTATTTAAAAACTTAACACTGATCATTTTACATAGCAATTAATTTGATTCACCTTTAATTTGAATGTTTCAAGTTTAATATCTTAACACATGATTCCATCTGCTACATAAAGATGAACTTACTTGACTTCCACTTCTGGCTTATTATGTCTCTCCACCATTTGAGAGTCAAAGTTCTGCATGCACATGGCAGCTGTCAATGTTTCTTTGACGCAGTTTAGATATGGCTTTAGTGTTGCTGCCTGCAAATTAAAAAAATATTTTTACCTACACAAGCTAATACTAATAGTAATAATTTTTAAATTTTTTTAATTGAAGGTGCTCCTGTAACCTTAAATTGTCATTGGGGATAGAGGCATTTTGGACCTCTTTTGTCTGGACCAGCATAATGGTGCCTTTCTTTTCCTTATTCTAAACAGAGCCGGTACACCCTCCCTCCGCTACATCCCCCCTCCCCACATGCCCTACTGTTTGTTGCTTTTTGTTCCCATTCACATCGTGGATGGTTAGTTGCCTTTCAAGCATGGCTAACCATACTTAGCCTGGTAGCACAGTTGATAGGGTGCTGGTTTTCTATGCTGAAGGCAACGGGTTTAAACCCCGCATGTATTGAACGTATGTGACTTAGTTATGATACTTTAATAATGGTACTGGATGCAGTCGATATCAAAATGTCAAAACTAAACATTCATTTCCTTTCCGGCTTCTAATAGCAATCTCTCTGCCTTTACACCACATGTTTGAATAATAGATATTGTGTCTGTTGTGCATGTGTGTGAGAGTAGATGAAACATGTGAGCATGTATGTTGGTACAGATCGCAGCGCTTTGAGCCTGATTGGTGAATTGGGGAAAAGTGTGTATACTATATTAATATAGCATCCATTATTATTATTATTAATTATTATTAAACTTTTCAGGACACTGAGGGTTTTCTCCAGGTACTCCGGTTTTTCCCTCCCTTCAATAACAATACTGGATGCAGTGAATCTAAAATTAAAAAATAAAAATTAATTTCTGTTCTGGTTTCTGTAATATTGCAGTGCGTTGAGTTCGATTGAAGAAAAAGCACGTGATAGCATCCTGTATCATCATCATATTATTAACCATCTAAATATTAACTGAGCACTAAGTTGCTTGACAACACTTCATGCATGTGCCCAATCCAAGATCAATGCTACTTAGCCCTCTTTTAATGCAAATAAATGTCAATACATTTCTGCAAAACCAGTGCAAACGTTATCTTCTTCAATCAGCTCATCAAATAAAAGACTGCATAATAATAAGCAGAACATTTTGCACTGACTTTGTTAATTTAACTTTTTAACTATTTAAGCTCAATTTTTGATGAACAGAATCAAGTTATAAATGTGAATCAAATATCACAACCAACCATGCAATTCACCAAAAAATAACTGTAATGGAACAAGGAGAATGCTACACTGATATATACATATTTCAGTGTTCAATTTGGGGTTAAAATCTATGGGTCAGCTGGACCCTGACATGAAACATCAATGGGCAATTTTGGTGATTAGTATGGGCCAAAGAAACAACCGATAAATTTATTTAATTCTGATAATCATATTAAAGTACATTAACATATTTGGAAGTGAGATGGAAAAAAGTGCACAGCAATATATTTTACATGATCATGATGATGCATGGTAGTTATGAATACCAGGTCTAGCAGATGATAAAACTATAACTCAGTATAAGTGATTAGAATTCGACTTCTGTTCACTCTGACAAACAGAAATATTTTAAATGCTATGCAGTTTGGTGCACTATGTTGGCATTAAAAACACAATTCTCAATATTTAAGCACACTTGACGAAAGGCACACTCCAAAACTTAACACTGAGTTTTGATCATTCAATGACCGATTCAATGATTTACACTACACTCTACAGACACACCCCTTACCTAAACTAGCTCATAGCTAGTGTCGTGATGGTGATGCTGTCAAATACATTTTTATTGAAAACCTATGTGTGTCAGGGAGTTCGTTTTGTATTTATCTTTCTGATCAGTGTCAAAGTGATACTGCGAATGCAACACATTTGTAAATATCATGGACCGATTCCTTTCCTATACTTCCGCATTGTGAGATGAACAAGGCTGGCTCCGACTTAGGTGTATGAGCAAGTTGACAAGTCGCAAATTTTATGGATTATTGACTATCAGGGCTTATGGTATACAGAATTTGTTTTCTAACTTTACAAACCAGCGAATATATTATTCAGTAAATAAGTTACAGCCTTGCATGACAATAAATTTCGATAGAGAAAACGAGGAAAAACAAAACGCCGACACCCACCATGATTCATATAGTCCAAGTGCCGACCGGAAGTGACTGTAACAGATAACTACTTCCTGGATGGAGTTATCTCCCGTACGGTTACAGTTTCCACTGTAAAACTAAAAGACTGTCTTGTCGGGAATGGTCTAATAATTAGATCTATGATATCCTAACAGAAGTGGTTAAACTTGGATGATAAATATAAGTAGCCATATAGCAATGGATTGCGTTAGCTCTGGTGTTAACAAATTTCTACGAACTTGCAATAATTATATTTTCTGCAAGAAATCTTTCCACAATTTGCGTGCATAACTATCATATCCTGTCATTTCCTAAAGTCTTTGGAGCACCACAGATCCAGCGTACTCCATCTTTTTCTGTCCTCAGCAATCCTCATGGCTTCGCTCAGTGTCAAGCCAGTCCATTCTCGAATGTTGTCTTCCCACCTCTTTCTGTCTCCCTCTTCTTCTGCCTCCTTGCACCGTGCCTTGCGTGATGGTCTTTGCAAGGCTTGATGCTCTGACGACGTGGCCAAACCATCGGAGTTTCCATTTCTTTACCACTGTGAGCATGTCATCGTGTTCAATGGCTTGTGTGATGTCTCTCGGACTTCGTCGTTGGTGATGTGTTGGGTATAGGAAATGTCAAGAAGTCTTCTGTAGCACCTCATCTCCATGCTTTGTATTCTTTGTTGTAGTGCTGTGCATAACTTGTCAATGCGTGCATAACTTGTCAGTTAAATTAGTTATCTAGATTTTTTTTTAAAATTGTTTTCAAATGAGAGATAGTGTGAAAGAGATCGAGAGGGTGGCAATCGCATCATATTTGTTGTAAATTTGATGTATGGATGCGCGTTATTGCGTTCCTTTCACCTATGCCCATGTTTAACGCATAGGTCAGAGTTGACCATGTGGGTGGGATGGAGACGGTGGGCGAGCTGCCCCACGCCAATAAAAGCTTACATAACTTATGAACGTTAAACAGCCAATGTTCTAAGTTGGTGTTTATTTGTTTTGCTGACGGTTTAACTGTACAGTGAAAAAAAAGAGTCTTAAACCGATGTTTGCCTATCTTATTTATGTTTGTTTATTTATTTGTTTATTTATTTCTCTTGAATTCTAAAGTGAATTTGAATAGCATGTTCACATGACTGAGTTCGAAACATCGATAAATAAATAAACAAACAAATGTGTTAATGTAAATACAAATGGCATTTGCTTTATTTATAGTTGCCTGGAAATTTCCTGTTTACTCCTGTTTCCTACTCCTTCGGATGAGAGTATAAACCGAGGTCTAGTCTTTGTGTCGCATACATTCCATCATAACGGACTTTAAAGATCCTGACGCTCATGTCCTAAACGGGTGAGTGCAGATAACAAGAACACACCCAGAATGCACTTGGTCCTTCTCCCCCATCCCTGGCTGGCCAGGAGAGTGCTCAGTTGTCCTGGCGTCAGACCATGCACCCAACGGCTGCGGGTGGGCGTCTCGGGCGGTTTGAGTTCGATCCTGTATCGGCCAGCGACTAGAGTCTGGTCAAGTACGGCGAGATAAGTGCGCTATAAAATCCTCAATTATTATTATTATTTCCTTCCCCATATGGGCCTATCTTATAGGTTCGTGGAGGTGTACGGATTTACCTTCCTTTTTTTTTGTTTTGAATCTTTTCCTTAACCTTTTTTTTTTTCCAGTATTTTTCTTTCACCGCCTTTTTGGATCTAAGAGCCATTACTGTGCCCACAACCCTTATTGGAGATGGCATCGTAGGTTTATCAGCCCTTTGCCCTCGATAGACGTGCATATAAGAGAGCACTTGTTATTTGTCACATTATATGCCAAGTGTGTCCAGGGACGTTAATCTACATGCCTGCCTTGTCACATTGGCAGGCGTTCGATCAATATACCTCATGCCACACAGACCCCTGCCTGTCCCGGAATTTTCAGTACTCTCTTCTTCTTCTTTCTTCCACTACAAGTTTTAGCTTCTGTCGTCAGTTGGATATAATTATTTCGAACAACCATGCAAGACCATTGCAAAGTTACTAAATATGGACCACGCGCTTGCACCATGATTGCTGGTTAAGCAGGTTAACCACAATCAATATCCTTGCGCGTAGTACACGTGTACCGTTACAAATAAAATTTTAATGGCTATATTTTTGGATTAAGATATATTTGCTGATTTAGTCTTATTTAAAATGCATTGAAATATTTGTAAACTAAAAAATGAAACAAAATAAAAGCCAACATTACTGTTAGATTATTTATGGGACTACTTCTCGCGGCCTCATTTCCTCTGTGTCGCTATGCACCCAGAGAATGTAAACTTTGGACATGTGGTGCAACCACCTCTCGATTGAAATAAAAATTGGCTGTTTTGAAGGAATCGTCAGTATTTGCAGATGTAATTCAAGGTATAAACAGCAAGAACGTTTTCGTTCAACGCAAACACCTCGCCAAACTCAGAAACATTTTGATTGATCGACAGCTCAGCAGACGACACTAAAATGCCGAGAGGTAGAGGCCGCGGAATGAACCGAAGAGGCGGTGGTCGAGGGCGTGGTGGGCGTGGAGGTGGCCGAGGCCGAGGTGGTGGAGGAAGAAGCCGTTCAGGCAACGCCGAAGCACCAAAGGACGAAGCACCGCATGTTGTGGATATTGACACCCACCCAAAGGAGTTTTTTGTGGGAGTGGTTTCCACAGATGAACACCTGAATGCCCAGGAAAAGAACAGACCTCGCTATGCAGCCGCGCTGCACGTGCTCCAGAAGAACGGTGTTTCCATTGCACAGAGTACGTAGCCTAAGTTAACACACCAAAAAATAAAACTATAGGTAAATCGGATCTATGTACATTTTGAAAATTACTCAAGATCTAGTATACAGAAGATTTTTTTTAAAAATCATTTTCTAGAAGATTGAAAAATATTTAATAATGAGTTTTACAATTAGGATTGATAATGAACTATTTGGCAGTTACATTACACCCTATAAAAATACTCTCTTATTCTTTTTGAAAACAAAGGTTTCAATCAGACTTTCCACCCAATATTTTATATACCATATGCATGTTTGTATAATTGTTAACTTTCCAGGCATATACATTAATTGTTCTTACACAGCAATAAATAATTATTTGTATTATTTGCTAAATGTTGTTATCCTACAGTTTGTGTGGAAAATGTTTATGCGCGTATTAATTTTTAATTAATTATTAATTCATTGATGATATTTTTGCAGATTCACGAGTGCGAGCGCTGGCTATGGCTTGGGCCAGGAATGATTATGAGCTGGCAGACGCTCTGCTGAACAATCGCAGTCAGTTTGGTTTGCCAGAGGTGCTCAAAGCAGTGCAGCTGCTTGATTCCGGGCGACAGGTCCGCGTCCTGGAGAAGAAGTTGAAGCAGCTGCAGCTGTCTGGAAACAAAGTGGGGGCAAGGAAGCTGGGCAAGATCAAATCAGACATTGACAATCTCACTGCACTCAAGCCTCCAGTAAGTTTTTATCTCAGTTTTATCTCTTCCCTTTTTGGATGTAAACTTCCCTTTCTTCTTTTCTTCATACTACATAGTGTCAGTTCTTAACAATTGTTTCCTCTGTTTTCTTTTTCTTTTTTGTTTTTATTATAGGGTTGGTTGGAATGTAGGGTAGTGTTGAGAGTGGTGGGAGGGTGGTGGGATGGTTTCAAGGTTAGGGCTGACTGATTTTGTATTGTTTCTCCCTTATCTTTTTTGGCTTATAAAATTTTTTTTTAAATGTGTAAAATGTATTTACTTTCTGTATAATATCTATTTAATTTGATTGCATAATTTTCTAAATAACAATGATTATGCCTTTTTTTTACCCTGCCTCTTTGATTATTATTATAAAGTAATTGATTGTTTTGTTATGTTTTGTGTTTTCAGAAAGGGTCTGCTAGCGGGTCAGTTTGCAAGCAAGTGGCTCGCTGGGTCAGAGGTTTTACCAAAGAAGAGCTGGAGTTTTGCGCATTGCACTTGCCCAAAGAGCCATGGAAAAAACTTGCTGACATCTGCCACTTCCATCCAGAGAATGTGAGTTTGTATTCTTATCCTATCCTATCCCGTAACTCGGAGGTCGTAGGGGCACCACAGATGATCGTTTAATCAGCGTACTCCATCTTTCTCTGTCCTCAGCAACCCTGATGGTTTCGCTCAGTGTCAAACCAGTCCATTCTCGAATGTTGTCCTCCCACCTCTTTTTCGGTCTCCCTCTTCTTCTACCTCCTTGCACTGTGCCTTGCAGGATGGTCTTTGCAATGCTAACGAACAAAAGAAACAAACCAGCAGTTAATTAAACTAGTCAGAATTTTTAAAAAAAATTATTGAAACACATTGAACACCTTGCAGCAGCTTCTAAACCATCGACACCCATTGTAAAAGCAAAAATACGCACCATATTTTTTTCCATGTCACCCAATGCACTCCAGCTGAATTCCTATGCGAGCAGCACTGTTCAGTGTCTGCGCATTTCACACACCCCTTACCGAGAAACAAAGCATCGGCGAAGCTATTCATAGCTAGCCTGGTTGGCCTGACCTCAAAATCTGAAAAGCTTTAGTAGAGCCGCTGTGATTGATGAACAGAGTAGATAAATATGTTTGGGTGATTGCAAAAACTAAAAATCGTGAAATAGACGAGTATAATTCTGTATTCAAGCATACTGCGTGGCATATAGTGATGAGCACTGCAGTGTTTTAAGGTTGCTTGGGGTATCCAACTGGTCGACCTCACACCATATACCAATAAAATGACAGGAATTAGGGATTAAATAATTGCATTTGTTTTGATTGTCACTTAATTTTTTAGTTCTCCCTCTCTCTCTCCCCACCACCTTCCCACCCAAAATGCTTATCAAATTTATTTATATTCTCACTTTTTTACCCCAGGATTTTGCAGCTCTTCCATGGTTTCTGGCTTTCTGCTTTGGCGGAAATGCACCAGAAAGCAGTATGGCGCATCGGTGCAGGGATGTGACAAGGGAAAATGCTAACGAGCTTGTGAAGGAGTTTGATATCCCCTACAGCCATCTCAAGCAGTTCAAGGCCGTACTGACAGAGGACTCCAAACGGCGCATCGCTCAGTATGAGGAGAAGCTGGATACTGTTTTGTGGTGAGTAACAGCGATGGGTGCCGCAGCTGTGCAGTAGTGGTTTGGGCACACGCTAGCGGTGTTTCATGTTAAGCAACGTCGTGAAGGGTTAGTACTTGGATGGGTGGCCAAGCTTGGAAGGCAACCACCCAACTGACACACACAAAAAGATTGAAACAAGCTCACGATACATCCCAGTCCATCCAGCTGGGAGTGGGTACCTGGGTCTGTTTAGAATAAGCGAAGGTAAAGCAGTGAGGGAAAGGAAAAGGGCACCGCCCTTATTACACTGATCTAGAGAAAAGGGAGGTCCCAAAACCGCCAACGACCGAAACAGTTACAGGGATATTTTGACCTTTTACAGACCTGATAGTTCTCCGTGAAATCGCGGAAATCTGCAAAAACGAAAATGAAAAAAAAACAAAAAAAAAACACATAGGAAATGCAAAACAATCTGCGGACACTTTTAAAAAAAAAAGTGCCCGCAGATTGTTTCGCATTTCCTATCTTGTTTTTTTTTTCTTTTTTTTTGTATCGGAAGACGAAAGTTGCTTTACTCGCTTCTGGTTTTGCGGCGTCATACTTTGTTTTGGAATAGTGGTGCAGGGTTGACAGTTTCTGTGTATATATTTTCGCCGTTCAAGTTGTGGATTTGTGGACGTCATCAGACTCATTGGACTTCAAAATGTCTGTCACAAGGCGTGACATAGTCGCACGTTCCGCGGAAACCTCTCTTAGATCACTATCAGGTCTGTTTTAACAACAATGATTCCTGTGACTGGCCAGGACACACATATATAGTGGGTCAGTGTAGCATAACCGAGTTAATGCACAATCTTCTGTTGGAAGAAGTTAATCAACAGAGCTAGTTCCCCCATGGGGGTGCTAGAGTATAAATAAATAGGACCCCCACTTTCTGGAAATTTAGTGCTTTAAATTCCTACTGTCGCTGTCTTTCTCCTTTGTTCTTTTTTTTATTCCTCTATACTATCTTCTTTGCTAGACCAGTCACTTACCTTTTTTCTTGAAAACTCTTCCAAAATTCCTTAGTTGTCTATGAGGTCTGTTGGGTCAGCTTGGGAATATTGGACGCTTTCTGTCAAATGGTCACTGGGCCGGGGCTTCTTATGATCTTATTATTTAGCAATTTAGGCATTTTATATGTATGTGTTTTGTTGATATTTTATAATGATGTTTATATTCTATTTTGTTTTTGTAAACAAGGGTTCGATAAATTAGAGTATAGCCTCCGTGTCCCCTGCATGGGATGCTTTTATTGGAAAGTGACCGGCTAGTGGAATGCCTTCAGTGTTACCACTAGGGTTGTTTCAGCAGATCTTTTATACAGATCAGGGGTGTGTCCTCTTTCAACGAAGTTGTGGTCCTGATTTTGTGGTCCTGATTCGGCTCTTTGCAGTCCGCTGGACCCTGTAAGCAATGAATAACTAACTAACCGAGCTAGGTTCATTTATGAATGGGTGGTGAAAAAACAAAACATCGCCCAAAAATCACCTCAGTGCACCCAGCTGCAGATGGGTACCCACTCATTTGAGATTATGGCAAGATAACAGCAACAAAGTTAGACCAGGAAAATTAATTGAGGTCTTGAATGCCTCTCTCTCATTTATGATGAAAAGGTTAGGGTTAAATCATTTACCTCTTATAATAAAATTGTTATAAATAGATGATTGTTCTTATATGGCACTTTACTTGCTCAAGGCACTGACTGAATATATTAATAATAGATATGTGACCCGTTATAACAAAGGGGTACCAAAGGTGATATTTTTAGGTTTAGAGTTATATATATGTTCTGAAACTTAAAGAAAATACCTTTATTTAATATATGACCCATAGATCTAGGTTAAAAACTCAAGAAGTTATTCCACTTTAAAGACACAAGGTGTAAGAAAGCTAGTTTTGAGAAAATGGCCGCCAAAATCGGACACCCTATAAAGCAACATTTTCCTTAGTTACCATAGTTCATTTTTATTAGAAATCACACAAACACTTTAAAAACATCAGATCTATCAATACAGAGAAAAGATTTGTCAAGATAATATGATGTTTATTAAAAAATATCGTTGTAAACAGCATTGTTTTAGACATTATTTGCAATAATTACCGCTAAATACATGCAATTAATGACATTATTTTCATATTTACAGCTTAAAATATGGCTTAATATTTTGATAGGAGACAGATAAATGCCTACGCTAACCAAAAATGCAAAAAAGTCAAACTGACCCAGATTGACCCAAACTACCTTTATCGGGCCCTAGCACAGAATCACAGATGCCGGCTTTGGTACCCGTTCGGGAAAACGGGTCACATATATAGGTCCAGTCATATATAAAAATGTCAGTGAAAACATGAGTCAAGTCATGTCAAGAAATCTACCCACAATGAGTCTTAGCAACAGTAACAAAACAAAAATGAGTGCAGCATTGTGAATGCATTTTACAATTATACTCAACAAATATCTCATTTTTATTTACTTCTTTTTATTGCAGGTATTACGAGGACTTGCAGTGCAAACAAGTGGACAATGTGATTCAGGAAAGACTGACGTCCAACCCTGTGGTCAACTTGCCAAGTGGGAAACTGCTTGAGCGCCTGCTGACTCTGAAGATGATTCGGGATAACATCTCCCAGAACCATTACTATGGGCAGCAGCCAGAGCCGAGTCAACCCACAGACAAGGCCTGCTTCCTGCCAGACCTCATCAAGCTGGCAGAATCTCGCCTCACTTCTATTAAGTAAGTTGAGCAAATTAAGAGATTATGGCAACAATTATTAAATGTGTGCTGTTTTAACCAGAAATGGAATTTTCACGCATTATTAGGGTGAACAGCAACAACATCAAGCAGCAGGGTTTAGAGCTACAAATGGTTTATTCAGTTAAACCTTAAAATTTGTCAAATAAATCCACAGTGTGAACGTGATTGACAAGAGAGGTGCCTGTATTTGGTTTTATTGTGGAGTATGCGTGAGCATGTGTGTATGTGCATGCTTACTGTATATTTTATTGGCTTTTCTTATTTCTTGTAGCTTACTGACTTTGTGCACCACTAACAGCATTATTATTGTGCTATAATTTCCTTGCGTTTTTGCTGTTGTTTTATGTCATTTGGTCCTGATTGGCTGAAAAGAGTCTGCTGGACCTAAAGGTAACAAATTATTAAGCAAGAACGTTTTATTCTATTGAAATTTGGTTTTTGTTTTCTTCATGGTCTTCATTTTATTTTATTTGTGCAGACTGCCCTTGGAGTCCCCAGTCGTTGTCATCGGTGATATGTCATCGTCTATGGATGTGGCGATTCGTACCAGCACCATCATTGCCAGTCTGCTGTCCGCTATTTGCTCTGCCCGCCTGGTATTTTTCAACCACGAGAACCATGAACCTGAATACATCCCTGAGACTGTAGAACAAGTACGCATTTTTTCTATTACTGTTGTAGCATTTGCGTTTTGATGTGTATGTGTGTGTGAGAGGGAAAGAAAGAGAGCATGCGTGTTTGTGTGTGATGGTACCTGTGCTATAGTGCATGTTTAGTGATTTATAGAATAGCACAGTATCGTAGTAAGAAGAAAAATTGTTAGTAAAAACAGTCAAATTTTAGTTCCACACAGTATGGTTGTCTATATTTGTATTACTAGTGGGTAATTGACAGAATACAAGATAAGAATCAGGATGGCAGAATAGTTATACTGCTTTCAGTAAAAACGTCTATTAACTTGTATCAGTAAAACTGGCTGTGACCACAGGCCATCTTATTGCTTTTATCAGACATAATTATTTCAGTGCACAGCAGAGGTTGGAAATAAATAGGTGTACTCCCTTAGGAAGGCTTGGTGTGTTCATTCTTCCTTATGGCATGGTAACTCAGAGACTGCAGTTTTTGTAGAAAAAGGGGCCAGAATTTCACCCACCTGGGTGATGGGTTTGTTCCGAAATTCCAAATCCCAATTTAAATCCAGATCTGTTTTGTTGTTTGTATAGGTTCTACAGCTAGCCGTGTCCACCTCCGCCACAGGGTCAACAGCCCCTGCAGCCAGTCTGTGGCCGTTCTACGAGCGCAAGGAGGTAGTCAAGACCTTCATCATGGTCACTGATGAAGAGGAGAACACAGACTCCCATGACCACCGGTTAGTTTATTATTAGCTTATGGCTCCGCTATTTATACGATATTGGAAACAATACTGCGGAATCTCATTATTGTGTAATAGAGATGGCAGTATATCATTTCCAGGCAGCAATGTATGTACAGTTGCTCCTTTACAATGTTTTTGATGATGTATGGCTTATTGCTGTTTCTGCTTAGGCAAAATGTAATTTTTCACCTGTTCTACTGTATTAAAACTGTAAACGTCACTCTCTTGTTTTGCAGGTTTGCTGCACTGTACAAAAAGTACTGCGACGAGGTCTACCCAGCTCGTCTGGTGTTTGTTTCCTTCCTTCGCAGCCAGCATGCACCTGGACAGATGGTGCCCGAGCTCAAGAACTTGGGTTTCTCCCCTTTGCAATTTCGACTGGAAGGGTCACGCCCTGACCTCAGCAAGCTGGATAACCTGTTTGGACAGCTGTCGTCTGATTCAGCGTCGTTCAATGACGAGCTTGCAATCACAGAGAAGAGGGTGAATGATGAAGGGGTGGCAAAAGTCTATGACGCCTTGAAGAGATCTCTGAATGAGGACAATGAGGAATAATGCTAATGAGGTTCCTCAATTCTCAAGTATGTATGTAAGCTTGTATTTTATGTGTTTATAATATAATAAGAGTTTCAATAATTGTTATAATGTTATATTTATCAGTGTCCAAGTGATCTTTTTTTTGTGGAATATAAAGGTTTATATAGTATAAGATAAGACAGCTTTTATTATCTCTTTCAAGAAAATACATTGTGCTGTACAAGCAATCAACACAAGTATACGTCACAATAACAATAATGTACAGTCGTAGACAGAAAATGAGGACCAACATTTCCTCGCTAGCCTAAATGTAATGTGGTTTGAAGAGATAAAACAATGAACGCTTGTAGTAAAAGCTATACATTTCTTAACTCTTTTAAAAAAGTTTTATAGAGCTCTGGTAGATGTGCATAATTATGTCTAAGTTTTTGCATATTTTGAAGAGATAAAACAACAAACGCATTTTAGTAAGAGCTATACACTTCTGAACTCTTTTGTGTTTCTATGGAGTGCTAGTGGATGTGCATAATTAGGTTCTAAGTTTGTGCAAATTTATTTTTTCATTGGCAAGGCATTTAAAGCAAAGCTGTGATATATATATAGCAGTGCAAGTTATGTGTGTGTGAATGGTGGATATAATAAATGTTCATAGTACTCATTTGTTTGTGGTTTTTTTTGGTTTTTTTGCTGCAGTTTATTATCCCTTTATATCGGGAAACTCTGGGCCGCCTCCTGTGGGGAAGGCGTAGTCGCAGCCAGTGGAGAGCCCAAACCCTACCTACCTAACATTATTTGTGAATTTTTTTTGAAATTTTTGCTGGGGAGCAAACTGGAGTACCCGGAGAAAACCCCAGAGACGTTGCCCGAGTCGAAAGTAAATAATATTCAGAGAAACATAACGCCCAGATGCTGGCTCGAATCCACACCTGTCAGGCGCCATTGGTTTCTGGCTTGTGGACAAGGCAAGTTAGTTTCGCCTTAGCCCTCTTGGCCACAATGCTCACTCGTTGACCCAATGTGATATTATTTTACGATGGTTATTGTTCGCATGTGAGAGTTCAGTGTGCATTGACAACATCTATATGTGCTTTATTCATTCACTAGTTATGTAAAGTTATACAACTATTTATAACCACAATTTTTTTTTATTTTTTAAACTGACTGTTTATCACTTAATGAATTTAAAACTGATGCAAACATGCCGTTATATATTTATTTGTACATAACGGATTTATTTTTAAAAAAAAAAAATATTTACCTTGCTTCTGTTGTGAATGCATGATTAATGTGAAGTTTTGACTGTATTTGAGAAGCATTAGATATATATAATATTGGGTGGATTTTTATGCCTGAAAATCACCATTGCTCAAGGGATATCTTGTAAATTAATTTTTCTTGAATGTGAAAATAGTCTTTAGACAAATACTATAATGTCGCTTTTTTGTTTTGTTGTTGTTGTTGTTTCTCTCTCTCTCTCTCTCTCTCTCTCTCTCTCTCTCTCCCTCCCTCTCCCTCTCCCTCTCCCTCTCTCTCTCTCTCTCTCTCTCTCTCTCTCTCTCTTTTAGACTGTTAGCTTGTTTCACAATTTTGTGTTCTTTTGAACCTAATGAATGTGCAATTTGATGTTTAAATTTAATGACATGGTAAATAGAATTTTTGCATGTAGGTGCAAGAGTGTTGCATGTTTGTTTTGTTTTATTTATTTATTTATTTTATTTATTTATTTTAATTTTGTTGTAGATTTTCTTCCTCATTTAATGACTAATGCAAACAAAATGCAATCTTACATATATATACATTCTTTTTTTTTTTTTAATGTAATTTTGTTTTACTTTAGGATTTTACTCTTTTTTTACCTTTAGCACTTGATATCCAATTATTTTGTTGACCATATTTTCTTATACATTGTTTTGAGTGCCATTAATAAAGAAATTGTTCTAATGCACAACACAGTGTGTTGTATAAAATGTTTAATTTTAACACATTTCCTACATAATCATAACAAAACATTCAATATCTTGATCTTAACTATATGAATCTTTGACATAGGAATTTATCTTTGCAATAAATTTGTAAGCATTTTTACATTCAATTCAGCGAATTGGTGTTTGGCATTTATATTGTCTTCTGTTCCTCGAAAAAAATTATATATATACTTCGTTGAATTAAAATAAAACTCAAATACAACTATCCACATGTGTTGCTGCATTATTATTATTTATCATTCATATATAGCGCTTTTTCAGCTCAAGAGCTGCTCAAGGTGCTGGCAGATACAGGATCTAACTCAAGCCGTCCGAGGCGCACACTTGCTGCCTTGGGTGGACAGTCTGACACCCAGACCACTGAGCACAATCCTAAGGGACCAGGGATGGGGGAGAAGGGAAAACCATACACTGAAACAACCTTCATACTAATAGCAACAGTAAGATGGCCAGTGCTCACAGCCAAAGTTTATGTCCGGGCCACCGGGAATCGAACCCACAACCTTTGTAACACGAGCTTGCCGCTCTACCAACTGAGCTATCCCGGCCCATGATGTTTGTTATTCGTAGAACTTGAAACATTGTACCACTTCGTAGTTGTCATTTAAGTTAAACCAATCAAAACCAACCGGTACATATACAAACAAACAAATAAACAAAATTAATCTAATTAATATCAGTTTTTCTTTTTTCAGTAAATGGTATCAGTGGTTATACCCGCGTTGGGAGGCCGGGGTTTTCTGTAAAAATAGTACCCCCAACTTTGTTCAAATGTAGTGCTTCAAATTACCACTGTTTCTGTCATTCTCATTTGTTCTTTCTCGTTCCTAATCTGTTCTATCAATGTACTATTTTCTTCACTAGACCAGTCACCTAACTTTTTTCTTAACAACTCTCCCAAAATTCCTCATTTGTGTATGGGGTCTGTTGAGTCAGCTTGGGAATATGGAGCACTTTCTGCCAAATGGTCACTATAGGGCTTTCTATAGTATTATTATTTTATTATATTAGCAATTTAGGCAATTTATATGTGTGTGTTTTGTTAATATTTTATAATGATGTTTAAATTCTATTTTGTTTTTTGTAAACAGGGGTTCGATAAATTAGAGTACAGTACAGCCTTAGCGTCCTCTGCATGAGATGCCTTTATTGTAAAATGACTGGCTGGTGGAGTGCCTTCAGTATTACCATTAGGATTTTTTCAGCAGTATTTTTATACGGATCCGGGTTGAGTCCTCTTTCAACCAAGTTGTGGTCCTGATTCGGATCTTTGCAGTCCGCTGGACCCTATAAACAGTGAATAACTAACTAACAAACTGGTTTAATATGTTGATGATGATGATGATGATGATGATGATGATGATGATGATGATGATGATGATGATGATGATGGTGACTTGTCTTATCAATACAATTTAAAGTGCATCTGAAGTGGAGATCAAAATTGTGCAAAGACAAAAAAATGTCTAATTTGTGCTAAGAGATGACTGCTTGTATACTTATATATTTTTCGGTCTAATAATTATTTGAAAAACTGAGTCTAAACTTCGTGACCAGGCATTCGAAAAGTTGTCTGCTATAGTCGTAAATGGGTTATAATCTCCTTTAGTATGAAGGCACAGGACCCCAACAGATTAAGACAGCGGTGAGTGACAAACCGTAGTTGTGAATTAATCATGTATTGTGTGCCTGTGGTATTGAGTGACGTATAATAAAAATAACAAATAAAAACAAAAAATAAAAATAGTAATAGGTCAAGTATGAAACAGTCCGTGAAGCCTTTATGAACGTTCTATTTTATGTACACTGTTCTTTCGGTCTATGCACATGCAATTTTTCTATTTGTATTACTCATCAAAGAAATAGAATAAATCTCTTGAATGTTGGTATTGCGTCCAATTAGTTGTTAAAACAATTCATTTTTATAGTTAGTGGTAAACTGTTCCAATATGATGGCTGTATGAAGGCCAGGAGCTCTTTTCTAGCCTCGTGAGATGGAGTTATTGAGGAACTGAACGTCATCTTAAGCTGCTTACACGCTTATTTGAGATCTTCAGCCTCAATATTGTGGATTAAGAAGTATCTCTATGACTATACTATACCAAGTGTAAAGGTTTGGGCAAAACAATTACTCAGACTCACTTCAACTGTTCAAGAAAGAAAAAAATATGGGAGATAATTATTTTTTCTAGGAGACCCAAATAATCCTCCTCAAAACTTGTTTTGACGGTTACATTGGACTTATTGATACATAAATAATTATAATGAATTTCGGTTCACTTTAAACTGCATTTTCCACATCACCCCCGTACTCCAGTTATACGAACTCGGGAATGAACGGGTTAATGCTGACAGATCTGCTGACCTCCACTGGCGGAAATGGATTAACCAGATCCGGCTCACTGTTTAGATCCTTTGGGTGTCTTGGACTTTGAGTACTGTTGCTTGGTCCTCTGAAATTTAAAAAAACGGTTGAAGCATAATTATACAGGTTCGAACGGGACAAAACCAAAATAAATATAACACTTTTAGATATAATTATGCCTTTCCTTTTGAAGACGAAAACTTTCACCGAACCCACGCCCCCAACCCTTTCCTGACAATTTTGTCAAACGATCGTTGCATGAACAGCAGCTTCCAATTAAACTGAATTTTTATTTAATTTTTTTATTATTTTTCATAAGCCACGGTTTGGTTTGATCGAGGTGGTGAGATAAAAACATACACCCTTATCATCATCATCATCATCATGATCATCATCATCATCATCATCACCATCAATCAATAAATCATCATCATCCCCCATCATCATCCATTATCATCATCATCATCATCATTATCATCATCATCATCAATCGTCTTCTTTTTCTTCTATTTACCTGCTGTGATTTATTGTGATGCGAGTACCACGCAGAGGAAGCAGACGATGATCTCCTCCTCCTCTTGCTACTCCTCCTCCGTTTAACCCATCGCTAGAACCTCCTCCTCTTGCTACTCCTCCGTTGAACCCATCGCTAGAACCTCCGGATTCAGATTCATTTGATCCTCGACGAGTGTTGGCGTTTCGTTGGTTGACGTTGTTGGTACTAGCCTCTAAATCATTAAAGTGTGCATGAAGGCTGTTGTTGCTGTTGGTGGTGGTGAAGTTGTTTTGACAGGGAAGGCTGTTGTTCTTGTTACTATTACTGCTATTGCTGCTGCTGCTGAGACCGACATTATATGTTGTGCTACTGTTCATCGCAGCATGGTCATCACCGCCAGTGGCTAATTCATCCAGCTCAGAGTGGATGTCTTCAATGACAGAAGAACGTCTGAAGTTCCTGTCTGCATGGCAAAGCATTGAAGTCCTACGACTGCCTGTGGAGTAATCGGAGTCTTCGTTTCCTGGCATGGCTCCTGGCAAGGTTGCCTGCGGAAACAAATAATGCAGAATAAGTCTCTTTCCTTCCGACCCCAAGTCCCCACCCAAACATTCCAAGGCCCATACGCCCCAACAAAACTGAATCTGAAATCACGTCGCTTCAAAATCAGTCACACGTTTAATGGGTGGGGGTTGAGAGTGAGTGGGAGGAGGTGTGTGTGTGTGTGTGTGTGTGTGAGAGAGAGAGAAAGAGAGAGAGAGAAAAAAAGGAAAGAGAGAGAGAGAGAGATAACGTATGGGTGATGAGGGAGGATGTACGATTGTACGATTGACACCTATGCATTAATAGGCTGACAACGTGTAAGCCTATACCAAAATATCATTTGTGCATGCTAGTATATAATTATGCTTTAGCACCTGCTACTTGCGGGCTTTGTAAAACAAAAAAAAATTATGTTTTTTTTAAAATCTCCGTCCACCTATTATCATTATTCCTCCTGAACATAGTTATTGTTTCTAGACTTTAGAGCCTAAAACCTTTATCCTTTCCTATCATATCCTATCCCGTAACTCGAAGGTCGTTGGGGCACCACAGATGATTGTTTAACCAGCGTACTCCATCTTTCTCTGTCCTCAGCAACCCTGATGGCTTCGCTGAGTGTTAAGTCAGTCCATTTTGTCCTCCCACCTCTTCTTCGGTCTCCCTCTTCTTCTGCCTCCTTGCACCGTGCCTTTCAGGATGGTCTTTGCAAGGCCTGATGCTCTGGTGACGTGGCCATACCATGGGAGTTTCTGTTTCTTCACCACTGTGAGCATGCCATCATGTTGTCCAATGGCTTGTGTGGTGGTCTGTCGGACTTCGTCATTGGTGATGTGCGGAGTATAGGAAATGCCCTGAAGTCTTCTGTAGCACCTCATCTCCATGCTTTGTATTCTTCATTAAACGATACAATGTTCAATTTGCTATTACCTGCGAAGGGTGTAGAGAGGCCATGGAGGTTGAGGCAGAGGAGCTGGGGTAGGGAGGAGGGGGAACCAGATTTCTGGCCCTGTAAGCTGGAGGCTTGATCACTCTAGCACGGCGAAGTCCCGGGTGCTGACTCCAAGCCATTCCTGGCACGAGTTGGGGATTGCCATAAGAATCTGAAATATAAGTTATCTGTAAGTTCTTGAGATAAGCTTATAGTAACATTTTATGATATTTGCAAGTAGAGTGTCTCTGTAGCAGAGTGATATAAATGACAGCTAAATAACCGTAGTAAATACTTGGATAGATGACCGCCCGTCTAGGTTATCGATAATTTATTTGACCCTGAAGCTACGCGACACAATATCGCTACTTTTTCGGACGAGAGTATTACAAAGTGGGATGAAAGCATAGAGATCTGATCTGAGCAGGCATGCATTCAGAGTCCAGTACGTTCATGTCATATAGAGACGGGTGAATGCCAGATTAAAATTAACAATAATAAAATAAATAAACTACCAGCACTGCGTACAATTCCCCTGAAAGTCACTCACCAGCGTAGACGACATTGATCTGCGTGTGATGGGGAGTACGAGGGCGGTACGGAATCTGCCAGCCCGCTGCTCTGGCTCCATTCTCATCTGAAGATTGTGGACCCACCCGCCCGCTTTTGCAGCACTTCTTGACACAGGTGTATACGATAATCCCGATAAGACAGACGCCGCCCAAGCCTCCTGCAAATCCTCCCACTGCCACCTCGACACTGCGAGGGTAAAATTGAATAGTTATTAACGGGAAATACTCGCTCGCTTCATTTTAGTATTGCAGAAGGTGACAGAGTAATTAACCGCCTAAATATTTATAAGCTATAGACTACTTTAGATAAATAAGCTGTTATCTGGAAACTAACTGTTTTCTTATATTTATAACGAATGCCATGTTAGAATCCATGTACCTATTTTGGTATGTTATTAATGTTGAGAAATAAAATTAAGTGGATGGCATTCAAAATATTCGATCTTGCTGTCATATCTTTTTTAGTGTACGGGACTCAAAAAAATCTTGCTAATATAATTTTTATGTTCTGGCCATTTATTGAAATGTAACAAATTTACACCGTTTTAGTTCAGCAATCAAAGATAATAGTGAAGGCGTGTGTATAAGTGATCGACAAGAACATAATTATAATGATGAGCGCAATGCTTGAAGACTGTAGCAAAAGCAATCATTATGACAACGGCAATTGCATACTTAACATTGAAGTCGTCGACGACGATGGTAATGATGATGGTGATGATGACAATGATGATGATGATGATGATGATGATGATGATGATGATGATGATGATGATGATGATGATGATGATAATGATGACAACTATGACGACTAACCTGATACTGCAGCAGTATTGGTCAGGGTAGTAGCCACAGCATCCAAAATCGCAATAAATGGACTGCGTCGAATATTTGTTCGTAATTTCATTGTACGTATTCTGCTTTGTGCACTGTGATTTCTCACCATCACAAACTTCACACAATAAAAACACAAAATCATCATCATCATCATCCTTACCATCCTCATGATAGTACGTTTACAAATATTCCCCAAAACGGGTGTTTTATTATTTTTTATTTGAAAGTGCCAAAATTCATTGAAGGCAAAATCTAATTAATGTATTTAAAGAAAGAATATACGCACCTGTATATTAATTACCCACACTTAATAGCTTGATTTCAGTAACCAATTACAAAATAATGAATCCGTTGCTAACCAATTTATTAAACAAAAAATTATATCTTTGGTTGACAAAATGAGGTTTAATTATTAAGCACATCCAACATTTTTGAGCCAAAATTATTTATTTAATCACAGTACACTACAGTAAGCTTACTATAACAATAATGCCATACTCACTCTCAACACAGATAATCAACACAAAGATGACTAGAAACATTTGCTTGCTTTTTTGTCAATGAATAACGAGAACTATCGTTGTTCTCTCTCTCTCTCTCTCTCTCTCTCTCTCTCTCTCTCTCTCTCTCTCTCTCTCTCTTTCTCTCTCTCTCTCTCTCTCTCTCTCTCTCTCTCTCTCTCTCTCTCTCGCTCTTTCTCTCAATAAGGTGAAGCATTATATTTTTCCTTTCGTTCGACAATTTTCCATCTCAGAAGGCTCACTTCTGGAAATGTATTATTAGTTTGTTTTTTTGTGTGTTGATGCCTAGTTCTAAATCATTTCTGGAACAACTTCGCATCACCAACTATCACAAGAGGATGGAGATGGAGCAGCAAATAAAATCAATAGCGCAGATTGTGATGCAATATAGAATGCGATAACAGAGTACTTAAATATAATCTACAATGCCTGAAAAGATTCTTCAGTTTTGCTGCTTTCCACAGGCTTGTCACACAATCCCTATCGTAAATCGAGATGTAAAATGTTGTACGATAAGCTAACAGCTAACTAGAGTCGCCAATGCCTAAAACAGACTCTGCCTGCTTTATTCTGCATTAGATCTATGTATGATCTCGTGACATCATTATTAATGTGTGTAATGTCATGGTCGTGATGAGCAAATGCTAGTAATGTAGTACTTCCAGACAGTATAGGTACGGGTGGAATTGTTCGCAGTAATTACAAGTTACAGTTGGCAATCTTCAGTTTTTGCGACATGGTTTGGGCGGTTCACGGAAGGTTCTGAGCGAGGTCAAAACGTACATACTTTCTACACACACTTACTGCAATGTCTACTCCCATAAGTTTCATCGGCTTTCAAAACTTGAGAGAAGTCAAAACTTAATAGGATAATAGCATTAGGTCCTATGGACCTGTCTTACAGCTAGTCCTTAATAAACAATTCAGAAGAGAGAGAGAGAGAGAGAGAGAGAGAGAGAGAGAGAGAGAGAGAGAGAGAGAGAGAGAGAGACAGAGAGAGACAGAGAGAGAGACAGAGAGAGAGAGACAGAGAGAGACAGAGAGTCGGTCTTTGCCAGAAAATATGTTACCGGCAATCTGTGTATTCAGTCAATACGTATATATTGTTTAAAAACAAAGACCGGTCAATTTGTGTTTTGACTCACCACTAGCCAATACATGTAATGACTAAAATTTCCAGTCAATAGGTGTATTGTCTTAATTTTAACCCACTTAAAAACACATATTGACTGGCTGTTTATTTTAGGCAATGCGTTTTTCGCTCAGTCAAGTCTTCTGACAAGGTTTCAGAGCTCATTCGAGCGTAGAGCATTATTTATATTACACAGAAATTTGATGAGCTCAGATAATAAACCTTAAGATGTGTTAATCGGCACGTAACTGACAGTGTCTTGCTTGAAAATAAATCACTAGGACTTCAGCGAAAATCTGTTCAAACTGCGACAAAACCACGGTCGATCATTCATTCTAGAATTGTTTTGACGGCTCCTCGCCGCAAATGATGGATTTCGACGGAAAGAACAAAAGTTAAGCTGGCCGAAATTCTAGCGACAAAAGATTCCAGTTGCCTGTTGACCAAGTCGAAATATTACGACTGTTACACGTATTAATTTTATCAATAGTCGATTCAGCCCCGATGCTTGAATCTTGATATGTGTAACTCGAATTCGTTTATCCACGAAGTCTGTTCACTCAGCAAGGCAGGAGGAGTCGTATAAAGTTTTTCAACTGTATTCAGCAAACACCAACAATTGCATACAAGATCGCTTTCCGAAAATCACTCCCCAAAATAACTTTTTGCAAGAACGAAGTCGAATGAATGAATGAACATTGAGGTTTAACGTCTACACCCACCATTGGCGATATGGCAGACGGGGATTACCATCCCAGGGAAAGAGGGGTAGGGACCTGAATCAACACTGAACCACCAGAGCAATCATACTGCTAAAATGGACAGTGAAAATGACCACATTTTATATCGCCCACCACGGGATTCGAACCTGGGTCATCGGTGTGCCAGGCGAACGCTCTACCAATTGAGCTACGGCGGTGGGATTTGCAAGAAGACAATGCATTACTTATTAGCCTCTCTGCAATCCAGTAAAGCTTAGAACATTCCAGAGTGACGCAATAACACCCAATTAAAATAAAACTCATCACCAGAACTGTCTTACGACATAGAACATTCCTCAGTTTATAAGAAATGCCTATTACCAGATATGTCTGGAACTTCGATCGATAATAAACAAATAATTCCAGAAAATTCTCAACGATACTACAACAATATCGACCAACGAAAATTATCATTATAAAAAGCTTTGTCTAGAAACAACGCAGAATCAAATCAAAGGTAAATACACGCTATCATTGCATGCTTTGCAACATAAAACGTTAGGAACTATCGTGCGCGTCTCGATCGTAAGGACATGGAATTGTGTCATTCTCTCTCTCGTCAATAATGGTGTGGCCTGCCCCGATTGCATTAAAGAATTAGATGTAACTGACAGTGAAACAAAAAGACAGACAGAAAGAGACAGAGAGAAGGACAAAAAGAGAGATTAAAATTGAAATGTGTACATGTTAAGCTTATTTGTAATATTTACTAACTTCAACTTAACATGGTTTAGTTGTGTGGTTGCGTCTCTGTAAGGTGCGTATTGAAGTAAAAGAACAACAAATGATTGTGTGGTCAGTCATTTATTCACGTTTGCAACCAGTTGCAATTTAAATGCCGAATGACAGTTCAGTCAGTTCGTGTATAGACCAGAGCATTATTTAAGACAATACGCGTATTGACAGGAAATTTTAGTCATTACATGTATTGGCTAGTGGTGAGTCAAAACACGAATTGACTGGTTTTGTTTTTTTTAAGACAATACACGTATTGATTGAATACACAGATTGCCGGTAACATATATAACCTTACTAAAATTCCTGCCACCGCAGCATTTACCCCACATCCCATCTCTCCAATTATAGTTTTACTACTGCGAGTAATTAATTAGTTAGTTAGTTATTCATTGCTTACAAGGTCCAGCGGACTTCAAAGAGCTGAATCAGGACGACAAAATCAAGATCACAACTTCGCTGAAGAGGACTCACCCCCTGATCTGCATAAAAGATCTGCAGAAACAAGGTAACACTGAAGGCACTCCACCAGCCGGTCACTTTACAATAAAGACATCCCACGCAGGGGATGAGGAATTTTGTCCCTGGAGAGTTTTCAAGAAAAAAGGTAGTTGACTGATCTAGCAAAGAAGATAGTATAGTAGATTGATAGAACAGAGTAGGAATGAGAAAGAACAAAGGAGAAAGACAGCGACAGTGGGAATTTAAAGCATTACATTTCCAGAAAGTGGGGATACTATTTATACTGAAACCCCCAGCACCCCCATGGGGGGGGGGGGGTGTTGCCTCAAATGAATGTATTACTAACATGTAAATGAAAGTACAATCAACAGATGCAAAAAACTTTTGAAACAATTAAAATATCTTTTTTAAATGACAAAAAGATTTTTTTTTAATGTATCACATACATACTAGTAAAAGAGATTTTCATTTTTATACCTTAGCTGAAAGAAACTCACATATAACAAACCAAGTTTATAATTCCAAATGTATCATATAATTTATTTTTTGTTACCAAGAATGTTGTTTGTGGGAACGTTGTCCGATTAAACAAAAACTTAAGAAAAACTTCCTGCCAGGATATGTACCTGATGCCAAAATCCTTGACCACATATTTTTATCGGACATAAAATAATCACTCAATAATATATTCTAAAATGATTTTGTTTTACAACACACACCTTGTAGATAAAACTGATAAAATAGTACTTACATTCAACACTACCCATACGTTTTTGAGATCACAATCAGCACAAGCCAGTTAGAAGACAACGAAGGAAAAAGAGAGAAATCTTTATGTCTTTGCTCAAAAGTGAGTCCAACCATCAATATAACTCCACCCCATAGCTTCAGGCAGGACAACTACTATTACCTGTGTTCTTTACACAAACATTTTGTATTCCTAGTCAAACCAGTTGGAAATAAGCTGCAAATCCATTTGATTTGATTTGATTTCTTGTTTATAGGATCTAGTGAACTTTTAGCTGCATAGCTTGTCCACACTCGGATGAAACGGGTCTATCTCTTACATAATGCAAATCATTTATCAGTACCACATTTTGAAAATTTCAAAATGAAATGATTTGGAAGTTAACACGGATAAGTTATAACCTAATGTGAATTCTTTACACATGTACCATGGATTAGTACTTTGTACAACTTGAAATTGCGTCGTACGTACATTATTAACACTGCAACAACACCACCACATCATTCACGGGACCACAACTTGGTTGGAAGAAGACTCACCCTGGATCCGTATAAAAGATCTGCTGAAACAACCATAATGGTAACTAACATAACACTAAAAGCACTCTACCAGCCGGTCACTTTACAATAAAGGCATCCCATGCATTTATCGAACCCCGGTATACAAAAACAAATAGAATATGAACATCATTATAAAATATTAACAAAACACGTGCATATAAAATGCCTAAAGTGGTAAGTAATAATGCAATATTGAACATTTGGCAGAAAGCGTCCAATATCATAAAGCTGACAAACACAGACCCCATACACAAATGAGAAGTTTTGAGAGTTTTCATGAAAAAAAGGTAGGCTACTGGTCTAGCGAAGAAGACTGATAGAACAGATTAGGAACGAGAAAGAACAAATGAGAATGACAGAAACGTTACATTACATTATTATTGCTTTAGGTCCAGCGGACTCTTCCGAGCCAAATCAGGACCGGACAACCCCCGATCCGCATAAAAGATCTGCTGAAACAACCCTAGTGGTAAAACCGAAAGCTCTCCACCAGAAGACATCCCACGCAGGGGACGGCTGAGGCTTCACCCCAAATTATCGAACCCCCGTTTACAAAAACAAAATAGAATACAAACATCATTATAAATTATCAACAAAACACATACATATAAAATGCCTACATTGCTAAATAATAACATCATAGGAAGCCCTAGTGACCACCTGGCAGAAAGCGTCCAATATTCCCAAGCTGATCCAACAGACCTCATACACAAACAAGGAGTCTTGTCCCGGAAGAGTTTTCAAGAAAAAAGGTAGGAGACTGGTCTAGCGAAGAAAACGATAGTATAGCAGATTGATAGAAAAGAGCAGGAATGAGAAAGAGCAAATAAGAAAGACAGCGACAGTGGGAATTTAAAGCACTAAATTTCCAGAAAGTGGGGATACTATTTATACTGAACCCCCCCGGCACTCCAACGGGGGCAATGACAGAAACAGTGTTAATTTAAAGCACTAAATTTCCAAAAAGTGTGGGTTCAGTGCCCAGGGAAAAAAAAATACGGTGGCATTAAAAAGCAAAGTAATATCGACTTTAATCTCTCTATGCTCTTGACCTTAAGATGAGCTTGACCTCTGGTTCCAAATACACTCATGTATTATCAAATAAACTACAGAAAAAGTTGTATTACGCAAAAAAAAACCCAGTGACCTTGGAATGACCTTGACATTTAGTGACCTTGACATTGGGATAACCTTGACCTTCATATGACCTCTCATGCTCATGTATGATCAAATAACCAAATGTTGTTGCATACTGCGGGTTAAATAGAGCCATTCCATTGTGTGACCTATTTTTTGTATGTTTTTGCAAGGCCTAAAATGACCTTGACCTTCAAGATCAACGCAAAAATGGAACATATATCAAAGATCAATCTATCATCTCAAAATACAACAAGTTTAAACTTTATATCTCTCATAGTTTCGGGTCAAGGTCACTTCAAAGTACTTGCTGTAACCGCCTTTGGACAGCTCTTGACACCTTGACCTTGGAGTGAGGTTGACCAAATATGAATAGGATGCGTGTCTCATTGATCTATCATGCCTCAAAGAATCATAAGTTCAATATAAATAGCTTAGAAAAAAAATTAAATTTTGTGAAAAACTTTTTTAAAACTAATATTTGTTGACTTTGGGACCTTGAACTTAAAGTAAAGTCATTCATTCACTGATCATTAATGAGGTCTCATTGGCATACCCCATCTTACCAAGTTTGGTTGTGTTAGTTGAAACAGGTTCTGATAAATTAATCTACTTGCAGGTCTTGCACATCCAGACGGCGGATGGTGTTCAGACGGACAAAGGACAGAGACGGATAGATGCCCACTTTTATTTTTTTAATGTTTTTTTTTTACTATTTAGGATTCAGGGGTTGGGGAGGTGAGTACATAGACTCATATAGCTATGCATGCGAGTCAAAAATTACACTGAAAACTTAAAACAAAATGAAATTTAAATAAAGATTTAAACATAATTTTTGTTAAACTAATTAAAATTGAACTTAAAATATGATCCTGCATGCTACTTGAAGAAATAAGATAAAAACTAAACTTTCAATCTTAAATAAAACTTAAACTTTTAAAAATAAACTTAAAATAAGATGAAAATTAAAAACGTACACATTCAAACTTTAAAATAAAATGAAATTAATCATTTTCAACACATTTTGGACAAAAATTCTGAATGGTATTTCATAAAAATTATGACAGTAATGAGTATATTGTAATTAGTTTATAATCCTCAAGATGACTTTGAGACAAAAATTACAATTTGTGTGTAAAGTTGTGTTCACCAAAATAAAATCAATTTAATTTAATAACTAGTGGAAAATATAATAAGTCACCTTCAAATACCTTCAAATTCAACGACATTTAAAATTGCGAAAGGTAACACGATAACAATCACGGAGAGAGACATTTTATACTGACCACTGTTCAGGAATAAATTAAGCGTACATGCATACAATTATTTCAAAATTTAGATCAAGAATATAGATCGAAACTATGGGGAATATAATATAATTATATATTTAATATAATACACCACTATTAAACACAAATCCCCACACTGAGACAAAGTAATATTCTTATAAATTAGAGCTAGTTTGACAGTTATAGTTTAGTCAAATTTTTGCAAAGTACATTTATATGTACAGTTATCAAAGTCAGCATTTTAAATTGAATTATTACAGAATTTTTAAAACGTATTAACATACAATTTAATGGCACAATATATACAGAAGTTATTATTTTCACTGTACCAAATGTTAGTGTGCAATAACATGTATTATTTAATATTTATACTGGAATACTTACAAATAAAAGCAAACAGTTTTTAAACCACTCCCACTCACAGAAGACATGCCTGAAACAGGCATGAATAGTGTCCAGAGAAGGCAGCACAAAAAGACGACTATAGTACGATAAAACACACAAAAGTACAAGATAATCTGAACACGGTAACACTGGCATCTTGAAGACCGATATGTTTAAGATACCCAAACTTAATGTACAAAAATAGCCACAATAACAATCTTCTTTATTTTATATGATATGTTCGTTATATCACAAACACAAATGTACTGGAATGAAGCACACACAAAAAAATAGTTATTTTAATAAAAACACAGGGAAAAGCCCACATGATAAAAACACCAAGGAAACTCAAAATGCTAAAAACACCACGAAACTCAATATGATGTGTAATTTTAAGAACATTCACTGAACTCCATGGATTACACATTTAATTCTAGATCAAAACTGATACAAAAGCTTACAGATGCTGAAACACAAAGGTCAGAGCAAGAGACCTATTGTTTACTTTGTTCCTCTGGCTTGTCAAAACAGATACACAAGTTATAAAAAAAAAATCAATTTATTACTTTTTTGTTCAAGTATGTGGAACGTTTCAATAATCTTTGACAATGTGAAAACACTTGGGAGCCTGGTAATAAAAAAAGGCAAAGAGAACACTTATTTTTCTCCTGTCAGCATACAATTTAGCCTGCAAATCAAAATGTAGCCAACACACGCACAAACACACGCACAAACACACACACACATACAAAATCAGGTTTTTGTTTTGTTGGTAAATTGCAAATATGGCACAGAAACAAGCTTGTGATGGGTAAGCTGTTCACAAGAGGTTTTAGTTCTTATTTGACATTCACAAATAAATATAAATTACGTTACTGAAAACAAAAAGAGCTCAAAAGCAGCTGGTCAACCTAAAAATATTGATTGATTGATTGATTTATTATTGCTTTAGGTCCAGCGGACTCTTCCGAGCCAAATCAGGACCGGACAACCCCCGATCCGCATAAAAGATCTGTTGAAACAACCCCAGTGGGAAAATTGAATGCCCTCCACCGGCCAGTCACTTCACAATAAAGACATCCCACGCGAGGGACGGCTGAGGGTTGACCTCAACTACGCGAACTCCCCGATTACAAAAACAAAATAGAATACAAACATCATTATAAATCATCAACAAAAAACATACATATAAAATGCCTATAGTGCTAAATAGTACATTCATAGGAAGCCCTAGTGACCACCCGGCAGAAAGCGTCCAACATTCCCAAGCTGATCCAACAGACCTCATACACAAACAAGGAGTCTTGTCCAGGAAGAGTTTTCAAGAAAAAAGGTAGGTCATTGATCTAGCGAAGAAGAAGATAGTTTAGCAGAGTGGTAGGACAGATCGGGAATGGGAAAGAGCAAATGAGGAAGACAGCGACAGTGGGAATTTAAAGCACTAAATTTCCAGAAAGTGGGGATACTATTTATACTGAAACCCCCGGCACTCCAACGGGGGGAACTGTTGCCGCAGTTAATTTGTCATGCCTACAAAGGCAAGACAGGTTTTCAACTGGGGCTTTCACTGTACCCTTTATAGGTTAGAACAATCTACAGTGGCAAGATTGCTCATGACCCCAAGGGGTACCTAAAAATATTAATAACAAATGAAAAATAAAGTTGTCAAGAAAATACAATTCAGTTTCGTAAAATTTTAACAATTTTTTTTTTAAATTGAAAAAGGTCACATAAAATAAATTATATATAAAATAAGTTAAAATAAAACTGTCAAAAAAGAAACCCCTTATAAACAGTATACCATCAGCTTAGTATACATCAAATCATATAAAAACCTAATACATACCTACATGCCCTTGTTTTGTAAATATTACACTTTATACAGTCAAAAATTGCTGCATGCATCCAAGTCAAAAATTCATAATTACATGTGTATATTTTATCAAAATATAGATATAAATGTTACAATATTGGTAAGTTGCAGTCATCAACAATGATGTTAATGGTATAAACTCATAAAACATAAATTTTCAATAACAAATATGATCTCTTGTGGTCTTAACATATAAACATATGACTTACGCTAACATAAATATTCAATAACCAAAAATTATCACTTCTAATCTTAAGACATAAATACATGTACATGCTAAACCTAATGCCTATTATAACCACTAACATCAACAATGAAGTTTGCAACAGGTTACACACTTTGAATACATTGTATGTTTAGCTCAGAATTGCCAACAAATAAACTGCTATCAATTGGGTAGATTTGATTCAGCCACTCTGAAGTGTTATGCACATTTAATCCCCATTCTGAAACATTAATTTACTTCAATGCAAAGTTTTAAAAAAAAATAAATAAAATATAAAAAAAAAATAACAATAATAAACAATTAAATCATTCAAATTGTACACGTTCCACATCTTAACATCTCAGATGACTGCTACGACATGCTGACACACTCAACTACAAGAACATGTTTCGTCTCTCCTATGAAGTCTCTGAAACACACTTCACACTGAGTGTTATCTGTTTAGTTCAATTATGAATAAACTTAATATCATGTGAACGGTATGAGGTAAATAATAAAGTGTGGAGGTTCTGATAGGAACACAGACTATAAACAAAATAGTTTTATACCAAACAAATAAATGGTTCTAAAACACACAGACTGGCAAGATCATAAATAAAATTCCCTCTGCACAACATGAACGAATGGTTTTAAAAACACACAGAGACTAAAAACAAAGTTAGTTAGTTCTTCATTGCTTACAGGGTCCAGTGGACTGTAAATAGCCGAATCAGGACCACAACTTCGCTGAAAGAGGACTCACCCCTGATCCGCTTAAAAGATCTGATGAAACCACCCTAGTGGTAACACTGAAGGCACTCCACCAGCCAGTCACTTTACAATAAAGCCATCCCACGCAGGGGAAGCTGAGGCTATATTCTAATTTATCGAACCCCCCGTTTACAAAAAAAAATAAATAAATAAACATCATTATAAAATATCGACAAAACACATACATATAAAATGCCTACATTGCCAAATAATAACATCATAGGAAGCTCCAGTGACCATTTGGCAGAAAGCGTCATATATTCCCAAGCCGATCCAACAGACCTCACACACAAATGAGGAGTTTTGTCCCGGAAGAGTTTTCAAGAAAAAAGGTAGGTGACTGGTCTAGCGAAGAAGAAGATAGTATAATAGATTGATAGAACAGAGTAGGAATAAGAGCACAGGAGAAAGACAGCGACAGTGGGAATTTAAAGCACTAAATTTCCAGAAAGTGGGGATACTATTTATACTGAAACACCCGACACCCCCACGGGGGACACTAAAAAATGAAGATAAGTGTCAGATGTTTCTGTCAAATTTGACCATTATGGCTGATTGTCTTGTGATTAGGAACAATTAAGACACAATCTATAAAAGAATAGAAAAGAACTAAAACTACACACTGACATGAACTCTGCACTGCAGCTACCTTTTGTTCAATTGCTTCTAAATACTACTTGAAAAAATACAGGCACATCTTTGTAAAAAGTTTCAACACTCATATTCTTTGATCTACAAGTAACAGAAAATAAACTTCCTGTAAGACATGTACAAAACACCATTCTAAACTTACAAACTATTATAACCAAATCTGGAACTTTTTTTTTAAATGTAAGTAAATTTTTTTATTATGCAAGTGTAACTGTCTTACACATCATCTTCTCTTTCCCACTCAGTGGAATGCAAACACAAAAACATCTGTAAAATCCTCATTCAAAAAACCGTCAGTCTAAAAACACAATTTATGTCTTGTTTCCTTTTTACGATTTCCTTTACTAAATATTAGAACTTTACTGAATGTTCATTATGCACTTAATCACAAACTGCCGGAGCTTCTATATTCTGATGCTTTGGCTTTCACATTCAAATGTTCTGTATCTGAATGTCCGAAGTGTTCAATTCTTCTCCATTACCAAACTATAAGTTACAGTTCAACGTCACTCTACACTCTCTATAAGTTACAATTCAACTTTAAATACACTTATACTGTCTTCAACGTCACTCTACACTCTATAAGTTACAATTCAACTTTAAATACACATGTCTTCAACGGCACTCTACACCCAGTGCATTTAAACCGAGTACAAAATACCCCAATTCACCAAAGAATCAATCCAGACATTATAAAACAATTAGAATTGCCTTGAAAATGTCACCACTGTCATCAATAGTCATTGTGGTCATCTATCGTCATCAATGCTATTACTATTATGCTTTTCCTGAGGCGTCTGCTTGCCATTTCTTGAAAGCTCTGGCTCCTTCCTGCCTCCATTCTTCTCTTGTGATGGCCATGCTCCCGAACTGAGGCATGCTGGCCACAGAACAAGCTCCCACATAAGCCGCGTGATAGCGGTTGGGTGCTGCATGAACCTGCAAATTTAGACCCACCAAACGTCAGCCCGAGCATTTTCAATTATAAGAACTTACTGTGACACATCCACATAAAGCAGAACAATTATTACAAGATCTCCATCTGGCCATTTTCTAACAACTCACTGTGTTAAATCCCTACCCTGACAAAATATTATCTAACTGAACACATGCAAGTTTAGAGCTATCAACATCGGACGGCATGTATTATAACCCACTCATTCCATGACATTCCTACCAGAATAACCAGGTTGTGCTAGCTGCTTGTAATAATACAAATAGCTTTCTCTCTCAAAAGAAAAAAATAAACCAACTGAATCAAGCACATTCCGTATCTTGTAGATCCCGTCAAAGAGACGCCAATGCCTTGCTGCTCGCAATCACATTAATATCTGACCTTTAACACCTCTACAGTTAAAATCCAGAACCCAAATCACATACAGATAATATATATTATTAGATAGATAGATAGATAGATAGATAGATAGACAGACAGACAGACAGACAGACAGGCAGGTAGGTAGGTAGGCAGACAGACAGACAGACAGACAGATAGATAGATAGATAGATAGATAGATAGATAGATAGATAGATAGATAGATAGATAGATAGATAGATAGATAGATAGATAGATAGATAGATAGATAGATAGACAGATAGATTGATAGATTGATAGATTGACTGATATAGATTGATATAGATACATGTATATTATTCGGCTTTTAAAGCAAATTAAATGATACAAAATAAAAACAATAAGTTGTTCTAACCTCCACAGTCACAGCAGGAGGTGCCAATTTTCTGAGTTCAGCATGCAAACGCTCAGGAAAACCTGGCAACATGGTCACTCCTCCACTCAAGTACACAGCCCTGAAATCAAATCACACAGGAACTTACTATATTACCAATGCAACATGAAACATTGGAATGCTAACATTATATATATATATATATAAATATATGAATATGTCTATATATATATATATAATTTTCCTATCCTATCCCGTAACTCGAAGGTCATTGGGGCACCACAGATGATCGTTTAACCAGCGTACTCCACCTTTCTCTGTTCTCAGAAACCCTCATGGCTTCGCTCAGTGTCAAGCCAGTCCATTATTGAATGTTGTCCTCCCACCTCTTTTTTTGTCCCCCTCTTCTTCTGCCACCTTGCACCGTGCCTTGCAGGATGGTCTTTGCAAGTCCTGATGCTTTGGTCACATGGCCATACCATGGGAGTTTCCGTTTCTTCACCACTGTGAGCATGTTCTTATGTTGTCCAATGGCTTGTGTGATGGTCTGTCGAACTTCGTCGTAGGTGATGTGCTGGGTATAGGAAATGCAAAGAAGTCTTCTGTAGCACCTCATCTCCATGCTTTGTATTCTTCGTTGTAGATCTGCTGTGAGGGTCCATATTTTTCAAGCGTATAAGAAGATATAATTTTACAGTGCATGAAAATGTGTCTGCAATACAATTGCAAGCAGAAATTATGTTTGATGTTATGCTGTTCATTTTGTTTATTTACTTTAACGTCTATTCACCGAAGTGATTCTAGACTAAAATTACGCTGTACATAATAAATTATTATTATATTATAATGCCTAAGTAGAGGCCCCAAAATGTCATCGGGAAAGGCTAGATAAAGGTAAAAACCTTTGACTTTCAGGTTATTTTAAAATGTTCCAAGTACAAAATAAATCAAGATTAAGACCACATGAACTACACTATACTACAGAAGACACAAATGTTCTGTGTGCCTGCTCACTTCAAGAAAGGCAAGAGAAGGTCTTCCACTAATTTATACTATACTTTGCCCTACTGAATTTACTGAATGCCAAGAATGTTGTGATGTGAGAACCTTTTATCAATGCAATCCGGGGACCCCTTTTATTAAACTTGTAATAATACATGAATCACCACATGTGCTCTATATAATTCACAGAATTATTATTAATAACTAAAGAGTCTGAATGATTATTTTTATTTGGTAATGTATGTAAATATTTTGTTTTGCATGTTTTATGTGTTACTGTTTGTTTTTTTCTACTTTTATTTTAATTATATCCATGTGCCCCAAGTTTTTTAATTGAATAATGTGTTTGACTTCACTTGATGATACTAGTACTAAAACCTACCTGTACATATGCCTGCGATTGTCCATAGGACATGACTGTATAGCTTGGAAGATGAGTTTATGTAGGGTAGGGTAATCCATTTCCCATAGGTCAACATTGAAAAAACCTTCGGGGCTGGAGAAGCGACCCTCCTCCACCTCAACACTTCTGCAAACATATATAAACACACCAGATGAAGAAGAAGGAATAAGATGATTAAGACAGAAAGAAAAAGAAAATGGGACAGAACGAAGAAGATAAATAATATTCACAAGCCTCTGACATTTGAGGATACATAGTACACTTATTACAGAAATGTTGTAAACTCAAACCTACAAATCAGTTAATTTATTTCTTTTTCCAGCTCCACCACTTTTTACACAGAAGATCTGTGAGACAAGGGAGACAACCAAAAACCACAGAAACAGTACATGCAATCCAATACGACTGATAAAATGCATGTCTCTTGATTTACTTTAACAAAACTTCTTTAGTTATATATTGCCTGATCTAGATAATTATCCATGCGTTTATTTATCTTGTTATTAATTTTTTACTCACTTGTATGCCCCTTCAGGAAGATGGAACTTGGTCAAGCTGATGTCACGTTTCAGTTTGCCGGGTTGTGTTTCCAGTATAGTTTCCTCTTCTCTATAGTCATAAGCCACATAACAACTCTGCACACACACAAAACAAAACAAAACTTAGAGTTGAATATAAAATTTAATTTTGTTTCCTTTCTTTCTTTGGTTCCCCAGATGTCGAGTTGTGTTTCCAGTATAGTTTCCTCTTCTTTATAGTCGTAAGCCACATAACAACTCTGCACACAAACACATAAAACAAGACAAAACAAAACTTATTGTTGAATATAAAATTTATTCTTGTTTTCTTTCTTTCTTTCGTTCCCCAGCTGGCCTTCCTGATAAGAAACTTTCCAGACTTCTGTGCATTCAGAACAACGCAGCTTGCCTCATTCGTCAATCTCGGTATCCTAGTGCAACTTCCGCTCTGAAAACTTTACACTAGTTGCCTGTAGTGTAAAGGCTTGTATTGTTTATACACTGATCCCTGTCCTTCCTATCTTTCACAACTTCTCTGCCCCTACCAACCTGCTCAATCACTCCATTCACAAGATATGCGGCTCTCCTCTCAATTCCTAGGTATTTGCTTGAGTCCTTTGAAAGGAGGTCTTTCTCTGTGTTTGCTCCAACTCTTTGGAACTCTTCCCTCCAACCTTCAGCTCTCTTACCGTGATCAAAAAGAACCTTAAAACCTACCCCTTTACCAAATACTTTTAGATCAGAACGATCTGTGTGTGAATGAGTGATAGAATGAATAGTGGTGTGTATGTGTGTGTATTCCATCAGTGCCGTTTGTGTAATTTTCTTGGTTTACATGCATTACTGCCTATACACGTCTTTTTATTGTTTATTGGGGTTCGAACTGTATGGTTTTTAAATAGGTTTAGTTAAATGTTACTCTGGTTTATAAATGAAATTCTTATTTATGGCTTTTGAATATTGTTTTTATTACTATCATGTTATTTTATTTGATTCCCCATGTCACTAAGTGGTACTTTTCACTTTTAGCTATTTTTAGCATTGCTTCATTATTATTCTTAATGCTAATGTCCTCCTGTGTGTGTGTGTGTGTGTGTGTGTGTGTGTGTGTGTGTGTGTGTGTGTGTGTGTGCGTGTGTGTATGTATGTATGTCTCTCTTTAAACATGCCCTTTTATACATAGATGTGATGTTTGTTATTATTTCTTACAATGTTTAACGTTTTTTATCTCATAATGTTTTACTGTATTGTTCACATAATTATCCTTGTTAGATGTGATTTTGTATAATTTCTTACATCGTTTAACTGTTTTATCTCTTAATGTTTTAAAACATTGTTTAAATATTTATATTTGCAAGCATATGTGTGTGTATGTTTGTGAGCGCTCAGAGCAAGCTTCAGTTTGGTTTTGCGCTATAAAAAAAAAATGTTGTTATTATTATTATTATTATTAGAAATCTGGTGACATTTCTAAATATACGACAGTTTTCAATCCCATCCTTAAAGGTTACCATATTTCATCCTTGAGAATGATGTTACTTTGCAATGGGAGTTTGTATTGTTGGCACTCGCATGTCCAGGTCATTAGGTTTATATAGTACAAGCACTGGAATCTAAGATTTTAAAGGGGCTATAACCTGTTAGAAACAATTTTTGTGGGTTCAAGCATATAGCCGAACTATAGACTAAACACACACGCCTTTTCTTTACAACCGCACTCTGGCCAGAGCATGCCCCAAGCAAAGTTCATGTTTCCAGAGACTGCAAAGTGCCATTGAAACCACAATGGAAACTCCAGAATGTAAATTCCTAGGCCACACACCTAGAAAGTCACTTGTGGTCTTGATAGAAATTGATCCAATGCCTTTTGTAATAGCTGTCAGTTCATGTTAATACCGTATCTTGGGACTGAATGAAATTCCACACCCAAAGACAGCACACATTTGACCCATCTTAATTCTCTTCCCTATGTCACTAATGGGACAGTCCATTTTGACTACCTCTCCCCCCACCTGATCACTTACAACAAAGGTGGACCACTCTCAGTCAAAATGGGGATACCTAGTGTTGGTGCAAAATAAAACTTAATTTTAATAATCAAATCAGAATTTTGTTGCACATGCATGTTCTTCAATGCTCTCTTTTTGGGTGTGTATCCTATAAGCAATTTGTCTTGAAAGTCTATGATTTTACATACCTGTTCCATAATGTGCCTGACCAGCAGTAACTCCACTTCAGAGGCAAATTTGAAATTGGTTTCCAGAAGAGCTTTCTTCAGAGAGTCAATGACCTTTTGTGACCCATAAGGGCATCGTGACACTCCACCTTCGATGACAAATCCTGCATAAACAAAATCAGATTTTGATGCAAATGCATTATCAACATCATTGCACACAATGTACATTTGATATGTATTGATATTGCAATCATCAGGCCTTGCAAAGACCATCCTGCAAGGCACAGTGCAAGGAGGTAGAAGAAGAGGGAGACCAAAAAAGAGGTAGGAGGACAGCATTCGAGAATGGACTGGCTTGACATTGAGCGATGCCATCAGGGTTTGCTGAGAAAGATGGAGTACGCAGGTTAAACGATCATTTGTGGTGCCCCAACGACCTCAGAGTTACGGCATAGGATAGGATAGGATAGGATATTGCAATCCGATTATAGTAAATCTCATTAAGCACAAAAATGGAAACTGATATTGTAATGCTACATCTGTGTAAACACCACTAAATCATACAAAAATACACAAAGGCACACCCAAAACATATGTGAACTTTCATGACAAAACCAGGGTTAAGTCCCTCAAACTGAATGTCCTTGTTTAGACAAAGGCTTCGCAACTGTGCCAAAACAACTACAGGAATATAATTTTGGCCCCTGCTTACCATCATAAATAGGCAAGATCTCTATGCGATGTCCAATGTCGACGATGATGCCTGTGGTTGTATGATAAGAGTATAAGGCCAGTAAGGACTGCTGCACCATGCACACACCCTGAACACCCAGTTTTCCCACGAGGGCGTCCATGAGTCCCGCTCGCAGAGAGTCACTCAGGGTCTGAGGTGTGCTCAGCATGACCATGAAGTCAGCTGGATCCACTCCGAGCTCGTTGAACACTTTGCCAAAGATGGCTGTCATCATGTCCACATTGATGTTGAACTGTAATAAAAGAGAATCCAGATATCAAAACTTCGTGAATACGCCTGTATTTCTAATATACGTTGCTTGCGTCCCACGATATGACCCAATGCTGTGAACCCGTGTGCTTGTCATAATGTGTGCAAGTTTAGAATGGAGAAACTGTACTAAGCAAGTGTGCAACAACAAAATCAATTGCTTTAAATTCGAATGTTATGCATGAACTTCGAGGCTACATGTGATGTTCGTGTTAAAAAAAACGAAAGTTTTGGTGTTTAACGGTAAAAATCAATTATCATGTTGTTGCAGAATATGCAATTTTTCCATTACAGGAAATATCAAGAATTTTACACCAAATTATTATCAATGTAAAAAAGATACTTTTTTTAAGTAGGAAAGGTTTATGCTCTACATACAAATATAAAAATAATAACAGAGAAAAGCTTTATCTTAATTAAATAACCAGACCAATAATAACAATAGAAAAGGTCAGGAAAGTTTTTTGTTAGTTAAACAACCCAAAAAAAACTTCAATAAAAATAATAATAATAACAAATAAATAAAACTTATAAAAAGAAAGAAGAAATATTCCAAATATGAGGGGTTTTCAATCCTGCATCAAAAATGATGTATCTCACGAATGAGTGCAAATGAATGCCCAGATGAAAAACAAACCATTTGTTTTATTTTGTGGTCGAAATAAACCAAAAAGAGAAGCCAACGTAACCCATGTCAGTGACAAATGAAAAATATACAGCCTTCTTTCAACCGATGAATGAAGACCTCAGCCTTGCAGTTACATTACTCAACATGTCTCCTGAATACACAAACATCAAATGACGTTACTCTTAGTCTTGTAATATAAAAACATATATATAAACAAACTTAAATAAAGCCACTCCACCCATAAACACACAAGTGATATCCCAAACAAAGTGCCATTAGAATTCTGAAATCATATCGATCTGTTACTATTGATTCCCAACTTGATAGATTTCACTAACTGAATCAACTGAAACAATATCAACAAATAGCATCTATTTGTGCTGGTCTCTCTCTGCTTGATGTGTTAATCAACCAATGCATCAAATAAACATGTAACGTTAACTGCATAATTGGCACACACATGCGAACCCACACAAAATAACATACACAAAAATAACACCAATCTCCTTGAATGCAATGAAGTAATGCACATGTACATGCAGGCCACATGCTCACACATCAGACATACATGCACAGATACACACATGCTTAACACCTATGCACTCACACTCTTTTTTCTCTTTCCCACCCACACACACACATAAACAACACCCTCTCCCCTTCCCTCTCCCCACATACCCCCTTGTAAAAACACTTTATGTCTCTGGCCACCTCACCCCTCTATCTCTTTCTCTCTCAGCACTTACATACATACACACACAAATATGCATGCACACAAAAACATATTGATGCTTCTATAAAATTAAATTAAAATAAAACAACTACAACAGCAAGAACACTGATGTAAGCATTCCCACGATACACATTACAACTCAAGTCACATGCATCCACAAAAATGATCGCATGCAAATTTAATTCACACGCACATACACTCATGCAGTGTACTCACTAACTGTCATATTTCACAACCAATAAATATAGCTAACATTCAAAGTGCAGTATTCACTGATGCAATAAATATAGCTATCATTCAAAATGTGTATAACTGAACCAATACGGCAAGAAACCATGTTTATAAAAAAAAATATCCCCCCAACTCCTCCTCCCACCAAAAAAAAATTCAGTGGGAATAACGCCGACTTACGCAGAATAAAGATAAATAAAGCACCCGCGCCTAGAAAATAATAATAATGCCAAATCTACTATGCAATAGAAAGATTCAGCAGCATTGTTTCTGGGAGGGGATATGTTAAGTCCACATATATTACACAGGGGGTCCTCGAGTTACGACGCTGATCCATTCGTTGGACGCGTCGTAACCCGATTTCATCTAAGTCGGAACGTAAGTCGGAACATAAAAAAAGAACCTGTACTGTACGTACAGTGCTATATACTGTACTGTAACTTTATCACTGAGAATGGTAGCCACAGTCGAACGACTAAGGCCAAGTGACCGGCCAATGTTTGTTGGTGTTTCTCCCTTTTCAGATCGCTTTATAATGTCCATTTTTACTTCCATGGTTATGGCCTTTCTCTTCTTTGATGCACTACCATCAGAAGAGTCTGACTTACGTTTAGGAGCCATAACCAAGGGCAAAAAACGATAAAACACATGAGAGTGAAAGACGGCGTAAACAACCAAAATGGCGTATATACAGTGACTGAGCGTAGGAAGCGACGCCATCGTAGGAATAGACGCTGTCTTCCCCGCCGTATAACCACAACAAAGCGTATTCTTCCGCCGCTCGCCAGAAACTAGTTCCCGTTTGTTTTTGTCGCTTACGATGCTAAACCGCGTAAGACGGAACGAGCGTAATATTATTTATTCTATTTTTATGGGGAGGAGCGTCGTAACCATGAAACAACGTAAGTCGAGACCGGCGTAACCTGAGGACTTACTGTATATACAATTAGCTTTTATGCGCAAACATAATCAAAGGTAATCGCATAGGAATTAAAACTCATGGAATGCATTCGCATTTCCAAACAAAAAAAGCCTGTTCACAGCAATGTCACATATTACACTGACAGGAATGAGTCATTTTCAACACAATTTTTTCTGTTAACAAGTCATATTTTACAAATGTTGCAGTTAAAACACAAATTATAAATCAAAACTTGGTTAAAATAAACCCATGGGTGCATCGGGTAAACGGTTTAAAAAAAATGTACTTTGGCAATTTTTCTGTGGATGTTTGTATGTAGATTATAGTCACACGACACTTTCGCATATAGGTGACTACTGGACCAATTTATACTGACACCAGCGGGCCAGTTGTTGGTAAAGGGGAAAATAATATGATCACACGTTGACCAATCCGGGATTCGAACCAGCGACCTTTCGGTTACTAGCAAGACGCTCTTACCAACTGAGCTACCCGGCCCCTCTTTCTGTGGATGTGTCTATACAACAAACAAACAACAGCAAAAAAGAGAAATAACAGATTACAAACAATCATCATCCAATGAATCCTATAAATAACCCCAATCGAAAGCAGTTTCCACTGTCACAAACTGATGATGACAAAAGCATTCAGTGATAATTCATCCAAATGAAATATAAGTGACCAACACATACCGCATGCATTTACTTACTTGCTTCATAACTCCCTGTTGTTGGTGATAGTAAACAAAAAAAAAAAAAAAAAAAAAAAGATCAAACAAATAACGCAATCGCTGTTGATAAACTCATTCTGTCAAATCTGTGCAAGACAGCCACTTTAACTTTACCTCTTTGTTTAACTTTGCACAGACCTTTTCCTAGAATTTGAGGATAATGCACAAAAAAAATATATAACTTTTGGAACTACTAAAAAGTTTACAATAATTTTTTTAAATTTAATGTTATTTTTTTCTGGAATGATTTGCCAGGATAATCAGAACCATTAATATCATAGTTCTTAACCAGATCTGCAACTTCTCTTTTGGAGCAGAGCCATGTCTGACTCACTATAGTCAAAGAAATTTTGCAAAAATTTGATCTAAATTGATGCAGATCATATGTGTTTGTTTTTTGCCGGAAATGGGAGAAAGGGTTCAACACTTTGAAGTCAACTATATGCGGATTAGAACCAAAAAAGGATGCATTAAAAGCACAACCGTTAACATAAAGTTAAAACCGAGTTTGGTCAGTTATGACTAGATTAGACTGTGCTGTACGGATTTACCCGTGCTTGGGATAGAATGCTAAAATAGAAGAAAAAAAATCAATAATGAACTGTTTCATATTTCAGCAACCTGTTTTTGGTGATTCAAGAACTTATAACAAATAAAATCATGTTTTTACAAAACCATGCATTTAAAAAAAAAAAGTGAAATGTTTATCCTGTCTATTTAATTTTAACTGATACAAAATGTATTAATAAAATCATAATATTTATAACAATATGCAATAACAGAAAAATTAACAGGAACACAAAACAGATAATTATTTAATTTTAATATTATTCTTTTTAAAAAAAAAAACAACAAAAAATACCCCAAAAAACCCCAACAACATATTGAGGTGATTATGACAGACAAAATCAGTACAGCTTCACCCAGAAATACTACTGTCATAACTTTACTGTTATGGAATATTATATGTTTAGATATTACAGTATTCCAGGCAGCATCATAATTGTATATAGTATAAATGTAATCAATCAAGAATTTCTTCAGGTTTTGAGTTATTCTATTTCTAAATTATACCAGGCATTACTGATGCTAATTATATGTTAACTTAAACATGCTGACCTGGTCGACCTTGTTGGAGGGCCTGATGGGATGGAGGATGGTAGAATTTTTCCTAACGTCAGGTCGGTATGCATCCATTCCCACCACTTTCTTCCCTGTTTCTTTGTCCACGGCCACGACGCTGGGTATAAACACCTGAGGCAGACTCTCTGCAAAGAACATTTTAACATTTATTTCAAAATATATTAATTGATTTATAAAATATTTGATCCATTAATGTGTTGTCCTTATGTAGCTGTTAGTATGTGAGTAAAACGGCAATGCATAGATTGAGACAAAAACAAGTCTGGGACTAAACTTGGGAAAATAACATGGCTTACAATGCATTTTTAACTGTTACAACCGGTATTGTCTAGGACAGCTTGTTAAGGACTGCTCTGTGTATCTGTCCTCGGCAGCCTATAAGCAATATATTTCAATTTATTTATCTATTTTTAATTTCTTTGTTTATTCATTATCAACATCATTGATCATAGGTACCATCATCATCTCTACCAACAATAAATACTATGATCATGATTTTCGTCACTACGTTATCTTATTAAATATTATCATCAACATTGATCAACAGTCATTTAAAAGATTGGAAAAAAACAATTCCTCCTGAAACTTTCATACAATCAATCACAACAACAACAAAATTCTACTCTTGATATATAAACAGTACGTTCCATCCACGCACATGAAATCTGTTCTCAGAACTATATTTGTCTAACAAACTACATTGATTTTCGTAAACAATTTAGGTTATTAAAACGATCGTTTTTTAAAAAGTAAAATAAAACATAAACTGACAAGTACAAGTAAGAACATGTACAAACTGACACCAACCATAACACTTTATGTTAACAATAAAACAAACTTGATACGCATGATATATACTTGTATTTTAAAAAAACAACTATATGGGTATGCCCATAAAACACTACACTGACAATGCGAACTATTTCTAGAAAATAACAAAACTAAATACACTGTTATTAGGAACATATTTCTACATTTTACCATATTAATTATACTAATCCTGCAGTGCAAATGGTTGCTAGGAACAACACAAATTAAAATGGTTAACTTATGATTTATTACACAAAACAGACCCTCACCTTATTTTTCATAGGCAAATTCATCTTCAGAAGCGTCCAAAATAAAGTATAAATATTTGCTGTAAGGTCCTTCCTTCCATTTACAGAAGGAGAAATAAAGATCTTTACAGTCTGAGAAAACAACATTTTTTATAGGAAAATGTCTTCATCAACAAATTGGTCTAGTTAATTTATTTACAGGAAATTTCACTTATCAAGTTCATTTCGAGTCGTTCAGTGCAAAAAAATGAATGGTCATTCAAAGAAACAGAAGAGGTAAAAATTACCTAAAACTTAGAACATTTTAAGAAGAGAGTTTCAAACTTCTTCAGCAGAACAAAAGTAGGAAGAAAAAAAATTGTAGAGGTCTGCTTTTATAAAAGTACAGACATCAGATGTTATTTTCACCTTTTTCTCCAAGCACACCTGCACGTATTCCCCCACTTCCCATATCAATGACCACGATTTGCTGCAAAGAAAAAAATAAACTCTGCAAAAATGCATTCTGTTTCCATACTCGCTTGTAGGTTATAAACTCAAGACTACTACAACGAATGCTGTTAGCACTATTTACTCTCACACACTCTTTGCTACCTTTGATAAGATATCATTGTTTAATTCAATCCTCTCAAATCTTGCTGTTTTCAAACTTGATTGATTGATTGATTGTTGCTTTAGGTCCAGCGGACTCTTCCGAGCCAAATCAGGACCGGACAACCCCCGATCCGCATAAAAGATCTGCTGAAACAACCCTAGTGGGAAAATTGAACGCCCTCCACCAGCCAGTCACTTTACAATAAAGACATCCCACGCAGGGGACGGCTGAGGCTTTACCCCAACTACTCGAACCCCCGGTTACAAAAACAAAATAGAATACAAACATCATTATAAATTATTAACAAAACATATACATATAAAATGCCTATATTGCTAAATAATACAATCATAGGAAGCCCTAGTGACCACCCGGCAGAAAGCGTCCAACACTCCCAAGCTGATCCAACAGACCTCATACACAAACAAGGAGTCTTGTCCAGGAAGAGTTTTCAAGAAAAAAGGTAGGTCATTGATCTAGCGAAGAAGAAGATAGTATAGCAGAGTGATAGGAAAGAGCAGGAATGGGAAAGAGTAAATGAGGAAGGCAGCGACAGTGGGAATTTAAAGCACTAAATTTCCATAAAGTGGGGATACTATTTATACTGAAAAACTCCGGCACTCCAACGGGGGTACTGTTGCCGCAGGGAATCTGTCTTGCCTACAAAGGAAAGACAGGTTTTCAACTGGGGCTTTCACTTTTCCCTTTATAGGTTTGAACAATCTACAGTGGCAAGATTGCTCATGACCACAAGGGGTTGTTTTCAAACTACCCTACCCTAATCTACCCTAATCAACATCACTTAAAAACAACACCACCACCACTAAAACAACTAACCATAGCTTGTGTTATTATGGTTAGCAGTTGTTTTTGTGGTGGTGGTTTCAAGCTAATGAGTGGATGCCTGGCTATTATTAATATACTTCACAGAATGCCTGGGTTATATAAATCTGCTGCAATAGTGGCAACAGAATTCTCAATGTTTATCTTCAAACAAAGTACTACTACCATCTATAGATGTGACCAAAAACTAAGGCAAAATTCACATATCCTACCAGCAAGGAAACTCACTTGTGCAAACAAAAAACTTTCCTCCAATGATGCCCTTTAAATCCGCCAAACTTACCTTTGTTTTATGAGGTGGGGATCTGAGAACTGGCTGGACGTAGGTAGCTTTGGCGTTGTCAGCTGTCTGAGACTCCAGAGCCACTTTCCACTGTCCATACTCCTTCTCTGTTGGTGCACGAACCATCAGGTAGTGACCTCGCTATAATAATTTCAACAAAATCAATCAGTCTTCCGTTAAATTTGACGATTTAGTACCATAAATATAGATTTTATTCAGTTAAAAGAAAAACAAACAAGGAAAAGAATGATTCCCCCTTTATCATTAATAAAAATTGACCTGCCAGAGCAAATGAACATAAATATTAAATAATTCACATCCACACACACACACAAACATTTACTTAGCTTAAACCATCTTCACTATCCAGTATTATGTTCCATTCCCCCTCCCCCCACTCACCCCAATTTATTTCACATTTTCTAACTTTAGTTCCCCTCTTTAGTGCATGGAGCATGCCAGTATAGCATGTAAACTGATTATTCCAGAGACCAGTATCACATCGACACCATGGAAAAGATAATATTGCTAAGATTAAGCATTACAGAACATTTTCCCTTTCACTTTTCCTAAAATACGATATGGCAAAACATTACATCATACTTACACCATCATCAATACCCAGAATTCTGTTTCCCATGTCATCAATATGGCCTCCCATCAACTGCAAGGTCTCACTAGGCTTGTCTCGATGACCTGTCTGAAAAATCATTGCAAAAAACATTTATTTTTCAAGAAAATTCAAATTCACAGCAATAATAATACAATGCACGATACTACAATCCTGCAAATCTTCACTATACGGTTCAAAAGGTCTACGAAATAGCAAAGTTTCTGTACTCATAAAATATTTACTCTACAAATTCTTCATATAACAGGTTGCACACACACACACATATTTGTTTTCACGGTGTTATTATGACTTTCCTGAAACGCCACATACGTTTTGTTGACAATGGGTCATATTACGTCCCCCTTTTTAAGTACTTTAAAGTGTTCTAACACTAACCCTAACCGTAACATAGCCCTAGCGGCAAAACAAATTATGTAGATGTTCACTCGTTTATCCAATTAACACTGTGTAAACAAGTACACACACACACACGCACACACACACATGCCAGGCACAAAACTGATATAAATATGGAAGTGAATAAATCACACACATACCTATTCAAATGTACAACAAAAAATGTGTTAAAATTACCGAAAACATATATTGAAACAAAAAAAAAAATCAAAACCCAAAACCAAAGTGTACTTCAAAATACTGCATCCATCCGTCCTGAGCTCTGAAAAAGCGACGTTTCCAAGTTTTGAGAAGAGTAGATTTCTTCTTGTTCATGGGCAGCTTTTCCATCAAACCCTCCATGGAGATGAATTGATGAGAGATGTCTTCCGCAGTCTGTGCGGGTCACAAAAATAAACCAAAGTAAATAAACAGAATAAATGTGTTAATTGATTAAAAAGTACTTGGAAAATGAAATTAAAAAATCATAAAAATGCCACAACATAAAATATCTAGAAGGGTAAAGCCCACATGACTCAAATGCTCCTTATGGATCTCACAATATTTAACATGAAAATGAGCGCCCAGAAAAGAAAGAAAAGATACAGTGGCATTAAACTGCAAATACGGATTTTGATCTTTTTATGCTCTTGACCTTGAGGTGGCCTTGACCTTCAGAGCCAAATGCACTCATTTACAATAAAAAATAAACTACAGCAAAAGTTGTATTAAGCAACAACAAAAAAAACACACACACACAAAAAAACGGTGAACTTGTCATGACCTTGACCTTCAGTGACATTGATCTTAATGTGACATCTCATGGTCACGAAGTGAATTGGTAAATATTTACATTTGTGTATACATCACGTGTTTATAGAGAATGTATACAGGCGATGGCTGTTGACATACGCATAGGACGTATGTATTCGCTTTGCGTTGGTACTATATTTCCTAGTTCATTAATATTTTGATGATGAGACTCAGCTATATAAAGACTCTTTGGAGAACAGAAGACTGTTCTCGTAGGCATATGAGAGTATCTGGGACTGGATGAAATAGGACTAGGATAGGGTGTATTAGTGTAATTAAAGATAGACTGTGAAAAAAAAGAGTGAATGCTTATTTTGTGTGACTTAGAAATATTGTGTTACTGTGTAGGCTTCTTCCGTTTTTCACTGTGGTGATTCTGGATTCTGTTCATCACAGACATGGTAATTTGAATATTTATATTTTATGATTTACTTACTCAAAATATAATATTGAAACTAATTTTGTAAATGCATAAACTATTTTCATAAATGTAAATTTCTGTCAGACCGGAAACGGGATTGCTTCAGAGGAAAATAAGATTATATTATAGTTCAACTATTTATTATTTTATTACTTTAGGACTTAGTTTTTTAATTCCGTTTATTTATTATACTAATACTTTGAGTGAGAAAGAAAAGAACCATAAAATTAGAAAAACGTATATTGGTGTTGTGTTCCAACTGTTGTGTATTTTACGTCTTCAGTGTTTCAAGTTTAACTCTCTGTCTCAACTTGTGAAATTGTATAAGAAAGGCTTTTGATGAATGCGTGTATACGTAAAATTGGAACGTTAAAAACGGTTTACAAACTATATCAAGTTTGTAGGAATCTTCTGAGAATAAAGCTAATTATTTTATAACACGCACAAGAAGTTTATGATACTCATGCATGTCTGATCAAATAACCCAATGTTCTTGCATACTATGGGTTAAATATATAGCCAGTCCACTGTCTGAGGACCTTTTTTTTTTGTACGTTTGCAAGGTATGTTTTTGCAAGGCCTAAAATGACCTTGACTTTCAATATAAAACGGAACATTTATGAAAGATCAATCTATCATCTATAAATACAACAAGTTTGGACTTTAAATTTCTCATTGTTTTGGGTCAAGGTTACTTCAAATTAACTATACTAACCGACTTAGGACAGCTCCAGTGGCCTCTACCTTGGGGTGAGGTTGACCAAATTTGTATAGTATGTGTCTCATTGATATCTATCGTGCATCAAAGAATCTTAAGTTCAATATTAATAACCTAGAAAAAAAATTGAAATTTGTGAAAAATTTTCTTTTTTTGACTAACATTTGGTGACACTGTGACCTCTACTTTGAAGTGAATTAATTCATTCACTTATCATGTATGAGGTCTCATGGGTATACACCATCTTACCAAGTTTGGTTGTGATAGTTGAAACAGGTTCTGAGATGGATCCATTTGCAAGTTTTGCACAGACGGCGGACGCTGATAGACGGACGAACCCAATTCATTTATTTTTAAATGTCATTTTTGGACTATTTAGGACTCATCTCTCAAAGATTTGCAAAAATCTGAATTTTCTGTTTTGTTAGGGGTGAGTACACAGACTCACATTGCTATGCATGTTAGTCAAAAATCGCCCATTATTATGCATACTATGCAGTAAATCTTGTTTAGTTTTGCATGACTACATTACTCCTTTGTGTTCCAATCAAATTTGTTTTCTCCACAATATCATAGTTTTTCATTTTCAAACTATGCTGCATTGATAAATGAACTAAAAGGCACTCTGAATTAATTATTGCGCAACACATTTTAACAAAAGAAACGAACCTATCCCCACTAGATTTCCAGGTTTATAGCAAGGAAAAGTGAATAATAAAAACTGACAAACCTCTTCATTGAGCTTGATCTTGTACAGGTCTTCTAAAACAGTTCTCTGAAAAAATTAAAGAGAAGATGATCACAGTCAACAAATCCATCCCCTTAAAGTAGACAGAAGGCACTGATAGAAGTTCATGCACACTAGCACACACACACACACACACTCTGATGCATGAACATGCACTTTGAGACGTATACACACACATACACTCATGCACGTACAAACATGCTCACATCAATACACAGCTTTACATATATACTGTTAGAAATAAATATGCAATGTCTTCTAAAAACTAAAAGAAAGTAATTAATGTGACAGAAAGACGGCAAAATTACAAATGAAAATGTGTGGCATCAAATTAAAAACAATAATAATAGGAGATATAACTTCTTACCGGATCCCACTCCATAAGATTCATTCGTGGCGTGCCCTCATCGTCACCTTCAAGGTCAGCTAACTCTTCCTGACTTGTACTCTTCGTTGCTTGTGCTTTCGGCTGTGTTTCATTTGATGATGACGATGAAGATAGGACTGCTGCAGCTGCTGATTCAGGCGACCTAGCGGCGGGTGGTGATGGTGTAGGTTTGTTTGTTGCTGCTTTTGCTAACGTGGTTCACAGAAGAACAAAATCCAAAATAAATTATTCATTTTTTTGTAGCACATTGATACTTGTTGATCCTCTATCATGCCCCTGTTATAGCTACAATTTCATGTACAAATAAAACATGAGAAATCATTTACTTTCCATTTTTTTATAGTTATATGTGGTTTTATTTAAAATGCAGCTGTATTGAAACCCTTTTTTCTTTAAATCAAGAAACTTATCACACACTTAATAGTATTTTACAGGGTTCCGAAAATTAATGAATAACATCTTTTGTTATCTACACTTTATTTAAAGAAATTTCCTGTTTTATAAGGAAATGAAGGAGGTTGGGTACTTTAAAATTAAAGTGGACAGAATTGGCTGAAATTAGGTTTATTTTCAAGCTAACATCCTGAAACTACCTAAAATGCAACACAAAAAAGTATGTAACGCTGTGCTACTTTTCAAGTTAGAGCATAATTTCTGAATAGACTGGTGGCAAACTTTGAGATAAAAGCAGTATAACATCAAACAGCTACCCAGGTAACAGATACAACGAAAATTAAAAATTTGTACACAACAACCAACAGCAAGGTAGAAGAATGGTTTGTAAGAAAATTTCAAATATTCTTGTTAATAAACGTTAAATTTCAGTGAGACTGTAATACATTTTAAGACTTAAAAACGCAATCAATTTGTGACTCCTATCATAGACTACAATGACAATAAATCGTGAAATAGCAGTTAGAATTGTCTGAAACATTGCAGGCACTCTCAATATTATCATATTGTTATTCACTAAAAAGAATTAACATGATTGTTGAGCTAAATTTTGACCTATAAAGGTTACACTTGATGCACCCCATAGTCAAAAATAGCAGTTTTGGCCAACACCACAGCTTATATGATATGGTAATCAGAATGGACTGAAACTTTGCAGATATTATCATCATTATTATCTTCTGCTTTAAGGTTAGAGTGCATACATGTAGGTTGCATTCTGTCTGCTTGTCTGTCTGTTTTTGAACTCCAGTGTTAACGGTCCAGTTGAGATTAAACATGGTACAGGTGTTTTTATACCTTGGCAGTTCACCGAAAAGAGAATTCCTGTTTTCCCCCAAAAGCTACGCAGCGGCAATGGCGCACCACAATGTTGGATCACTGCCATGTGTATAGTCTGTTTGAATTTAGCTTAGTAAACATTTGGAAAGACAGGATCATCAGTCTACATTCCAAGGTAAGGCTGCTTCGCTTCCTTGTCATCTCCATCTTCCTAGACGCTTGCGAAACATAGATACTCACGGCAGATCTACAACGAAGAATACAAAGCATGGAGATGAGGTGCTACAGAAGACTTCTGGGCATTTCCTATTCCCAGCACATCACCAACAACGAAATCCGACAGACCATCATACAAGCCATTGGACAATACGATGCCATGCTCACAGTACCGTGGTGAACAAACGAAAACTCCGATGGTATGGCCACGTCACCAGAGAATCAGGCCTTGCAAAGACCATCCTGCAAGGAGGCAGAAGAAGAGGGAGACAGAAAAAGAGGTGGGAGGACAACATTCGAGAATGGACTGGCTTGACACTGAGCGAAGTCCGATCGCTGTGATAGTCTATATGGTTCAGTTTATGATTATGTGAAATGGAAACATTGTTCGTCGTTCAGGCACCTAGATCTAAATGAACATATGATAGGCCAACGGCTGCTTAACTTACTAGCCTATTGATTGTTTTACATCACCCGGGAACAAATGACTAAAAATTGAGGTAGTTTATGCATTTTAACATCACTGATCCGGTTGTTATTGAACAACGCCTGTGGGAGTAACTCTTCCAGCGCGGGTAAAAATCGCTCGGAAGCCGTACCCCGTGTTTAGCAAATCGGGAGGGTTAAACTATCGCATGGCACATCACAATTATGTTTTGGCACTTTTCACGCTTCTTTCTTCACAAATAAATGCTGCCACACCATCACCGAACTATTTCATTCTAGTACTCTTTGCATCTGTGCAACGAAAGCAATTCGATAAAATAAAAATAAGATAAGGATTTACGCCAACAATAAAAAATGTCCTCTTGGTCATTTTCTGCTTCGCCGCTACTACGGTCACTACTCATTTTCGAAGAACCTGAAGAAGTAATTTCGTCATCAACATGACGTCAGAATTTAAGCAGACAATCACGGATGTACCTCCATGCGTTTAAACCATAGCAGTTGTGTCAGGGCTGAAAATTTAAATGTGGAAGAAATTACGGAAATCTTGTTGAAAGCGCCGAGGAAGTGCACAATACTTTCTTTTCCGCGGTAAATCAGTATTTGTTTAATTTTAACCCCAAAACTCGTGATTACGACATGCCAAATTCGGAGGTATTCGTGATTGGGACTTTGTTATTCTATTTTAGATTATGTATCGGCCGGCGCCTTGAGCTGCTCTTGAGCTGTAAAAACGCTATATAAGAATGATTAAAAAAAATATTTTTTTTATTCTCCCTGTTTAGACACGATGGTAAACTCTTTTGGATATCTATATATATATATATATATAAATTGCTTAGCCGGAAGTCCTTCTTCGCCTCTACTATAAAGTTTGTCCGGTATGGACGCTGATCTGGGCTGGTGCTGGGCGCTACGGATCGGCCTGCTGTGTGCTCAAAACCAGCGAAATCGTTATAGCCGACATTTCCTTACCGAACGTTTAACCGTTTCTGAGATAAATAAATAAACAAAATGTCCACAAACTGCAATAGCCTCATTCCGCGCGCTTCCATTAAAAATCAAATTGAGGTTTCAGCATGTTTTCCCATATAGACCAAAAAATTTATGGTCTTTCAAGGAAGCCTTGGTAGCTTACTGCGTAAAACATTCGCCTACCGTCCAGGGCGACCCAAGTTCAAATCTCACGCGGTCCTTTTTTTTTTTTTTTTTTAACACTACAATATGGATATTTTTCTTTTTAATGTAGGCTTTTTACCTTTAATTTATTCTTATTCTTAGTCTTATTATTATTATTATTATTATTATTATTATTATTATTATTTATAAACTAATAATAATAATAATAATAATAATAATAATAATAATAAATTATTATTATAATTATTATTATATCTTATATCAAATTTTCTTTTAAAACCTTGGTGTTTTTTATTATTTCTTTTTGTATTATTCTATATTCAATATTATTATTATTATTATTATTATTATTATTATTATTATTATTATTATTTATAAACTACTATTAATAATAATAATTATTATTATTATAATAACAATTATAATATCTTATATCAAATTTTATTTTAAAACCTTGGTGTTTTTTTACATTTCTATTTGTATTATTCTATATTCATTATTATTATTATTATTATTATTATTATTATTATTATTATTATTATTATTATTATTATTATTATTATTACTAACAAGGATCGGGATGGGGTGGTACGTGTAGGTAAAAGGGGGCTACGGGTAGGTTTAAAGGGGCATGGGTAGGCATAACGGGGATACGGGTATATATAAGGGGGTATGGTGATGGTCGATTCCTTTCATCCATACCTGTGAAACGATCAACGGGGAAGTATCAAGGAGGGTACAGGTAGGAACCAAGGGGGTATGGAAGGTATCAAGGGGGTATGGGGAGATATCAAGGGGGATATGGGGAGGTATCATCGTCCAAATGAAACTCGCAGACAAAAGTTCTCTCTGTCTACATTTTAAACAGCATCATGAGTACCCTGGCTTGCCAGGGTACAAAAACCACTAGTTAATAAATAATAATATAATGTGAAGCCTCTTCTGACTATGACGCATGTTTAGCGTTTACGTCATCATCAGTGACCTCATGTTTTTTATTTATTTTTCATCACTGAAGAAGGGCATAGCTGTTTTTTGTGTATTTTGTTTCTGATTTCTATAAATATTAATAATAAGAAGAAGAAAGCTGATTTATATAGCGCAATTTCCTGATCTACGATATGGCACGCTGCTCTTCACAGTAAAACCGTTTTAAACATTGGATTAAAACACTAAAATAACAATCGTATTAACATAACAATAACAATCACCAAAACTAAACAGAAACAAAAGGACAATACCACTACATTAAAAACAACATACATATTTGCACAAAGTATAAAATAGCATAGACAAACTCCAAATGCAATATAACAAATGTAAACATAATCACAAACACCAGTATCATGAGACAACCCTTGGTATAAACATGTCATAATTTATTAAACAAGTCCTCAAAAACAAGTCCTTAAAACTTTGGTTTTAAAAGTACTGTATAAAAATAAATATTAAAAACGATGTCCATCATACAATTAAATTTTATTATAAAAAGTTGAATTTCATTTTAATATTGACCTTTGCTACACGTTTTGGGTAGAAAACTTTACAGTGCGTCACATTTTTACCTTTAAATTCCTTGTTTGTTGGAATATCTCGCTCAAATTACATCAATGCCTCAGGAATGATACAAGGAACACGCCTGTGCATTTTAAATAAACAAAATTTACTTTAATAAAAAGTTATACCCTTATTTACAAGTCGTGTGTAGAAAAATACTCATTTAACTTACAGAAGCAGCGTCAGAAAATATCCTTATTGGTACGTCGTGTGAAGAAAACTTCACATATGCAATACTTGGCTTCCTACGCCGGAACCTTCGGAACTGCCCACAAGAGTGCCGTCGCCTTGCCTACATCGCTCTTGTTAGGTCCACCCTTGAGTATGGGTCGGTGGTATGGGATCCCTACTACAAACAAGACATTGAGAGACTTGAACGCATCCAACGCCTGGCTGCGAGGTTCATTACCAAGGACTACAAGTCCATGGACCCAGGATGCATTGGCAGGATGCTTGAGTACCTCAAACTTCCCACACTCCAGGAACGTCGCCAGCAACTCCGGCTGACGATGCTCTACAAGATCGCCAATGGTCTTGTCCCCGCCCTACCCCCTGATTCCTTCCTCACTCCTGTGAGCGGCACTCGACGTAGGGTCAAACCCACAGCGTACGAGGGGTACGTGAGCCAGAATATTATACAGAGACAGGCAACCAACAATAGCCGCTGTTTCAAGGCTCCTCCCTCCAAGACAGAGCAGTACAGAGGCTCGTTCTTTGTAAAGACAGTGATCGAGTGAAACAACCTCGACGATATCACCGTCACCATGCCCACGCCCAACGCCTTCTCAGCAGCGTTAGGGCGGCAGAAACCAGTGTGAACAACCCTGTATTTTTATCAAGTTTTTAACTGTTTGGATTATAACCTTTTAAACAGACAGTATACCCATTGCCTACATCTGGGCAAACGGACTGTTAAAACCGCTAGGTACAGCAGCAAGAAGACCAGCTGAAGTGTAAATATTACTGTTAAAGATTTTTCTTAGATGCGCACACCCTAAAACGTCACGTTGATAGTCGTCATCGGCTTCTGTGGCGCACCCGCCAATCAACATCCACAGGCGGGCTATCCAGATCCAGATCCAGATTTGATGCAAAGAATCCCACAATTCATAGGACCAAGATGGAAGACCTCAAGACGGCATTTCCAAAGAAAGGGTAAGTAATTTTGTTTGTTTTACTGCACCATTCCAATGTCAGAGATGCTCTAGTGACGTAATGCTTTATTTTCAATCTGGTCACATGCGTGGAAGAAAAGGCCTATATTGAAAGAAATAGATAGATCTAAGAGAAGCATCAGGCCTTGCAAAGACCTTCCTGCAAGGCACGGTGCAAGGAGAAGAAGAGGGAGACAGAAAAAGAGGTGGGAGGACAACATTCGAGAATGGACTGGCTTGACATTGAGCAAAGCCATGAGGGCTGCTGAAGACAGAGAAAGATGGAGTAAGAAGGCTGGTTAAACGATCACCTGTGGTGCCCCAACGACTTTCGAGTTACGGGATAGGATAATATAGGCTAGTTCGTTGAGAAGATAGCAACCCCACAGATCCCGGTCTTTTCCCTCCTCTTCAGAAATGCTGTCCAGGAGAGCCACCTTGGCGATGACGCGTGATACGACACCCAGTATGATGGACAGGAATGCTTGTTGTGTATATAATGGCCTAATAAATATCCAATCAACATTTCTCAATGAGAAAGAGCTGGTATCGCTTCTTTTGATGCTTATATTTGACCGTTTCCTGACTATAAAATTGTTATTCTCCTATTGTCCTGTGATGTAAAACGCGGTATAATGCGACTGTCCGGACTGTGCAATTAATTATTACAATTACATTTTACGTCACTTATGTGTGTCTTTGGTATTAAGGATTTGTTTTCCCTCTCATTTTTCCTTTTCAGAGATACCAAGTGAGTGAGAGATGTGATTGCAGCCAAATGGAGAACGCCTCCGGTCCTGCAAAAGATGTGCTTGAAGTAATACAAATGACACAAAGTTGAATTGTGTGCCTACAGCCTACATGATATGTTGTGTAGAAGACTACATATCTCTCTCTCTCTCTCTCTCTCTCTCTCTCTCTCTCACACACACACAGACACAAACACCTGTGCCGAGAGAGAAAGAGAGAGAGAGAGAGAGAGAGAGAGAGAGAGAGAGAGAGAGAGAGAGAGAGAGATCAATTACATAAATATGTTCAAACACGGTATTTATTCTTTCAACTTAAGTGTGAACAGCAGGCCATAAACAAATAGAGGTCTGTATTAACTAGCACAATATGAACTTCAAATACGTTCTAAAGCATTCCACGACAGGACCCTCAAAAAAGTAGTCAGCATCAAGGACGACCCTTCCCGTCATCTGCCACATTTTTTCGAACTGCTCAGTCAAGTATGCCTCTGAGAACTATTATAATTAACTTGTACAGTACGCTTTCATTTAACATTTAAAAAAAAATATATATTCGTGTGTGTATGCACCTTTTTTGTTTTTTAACTGTATTGTCTTTAAAGAAATGTTAGGGATATCAACTCCAGTGTTCAGGTGTTGAAATACATGGGAGACACACCTTGTGAAATTTGCAAACCCAGTCTTTGGACCTCATGGACTGACGTGTGGTCCTGCGGTCAAGGTATGCATCGACCAGATTGGCCAGAGGTGAATGGTGGGGCATCTCTAGACTTAGCAGTCTTGGACTTGGAGGTGCATGAAACAGCAGTGGGTGCGGTTACCGATTGGGACTTACCCTGTGACTGTTTCCTTGACACAGTCTCGAGTATTTTGGGGCATGGTTTTGACAATTCTGTGTGTCGTCTCTTGCGAGATCCAAGAGCCACAGTCTCTGCCTGTGATTGAATTCTGTCAAATGACAGACGCATGCATTCAGTCAGATTTCTTGACAGATCTAGCTATACATGGCGAACCAGTATATTAACGAGCAGTAGGTTCTCAGCTACAGCCAAAATGAATGATGATCTGCTTTCTTTTCCTGACAGAGGATGTGTGGGAAACTTCCGAACGAAAATGACTCTCACAGCAACTGTGGTACGTCGAGAAGATTGGTGAACATCACCATCGGCCATCGTTTTGATTTCCATTTTGTGCTGTATTCATGGATCATTTTATCTAAGGTATCAAATGCACCCATTGTTTCATCAGGGATGGATTTAACCGGAAATCACCGGTATTTTACCGGTTTGAGAATAAAAATACCGGTTGAAAAATCAGTAGCCGGTAGAGCCTACCGGTTCTTATTTTGTTTGACTGGTTTCCAAAATAAAGGAAAAGAGAAAGAAAAACAAGTGAAATGAAAAGAGAGAGAGAGAGAGAGAGAGAGAGAGAGAGAGAGAGAGAGAGAGAGAGAAAGAGAGAGAGAGAGAGAGAGAGAGAGAGAGAGAGAGAGAGAGAGAGAGAGAGAGAGAGAGAGTGCCAGCCAGCCAGCCACGCTGATTATGTGTTTAGGGAGTGTAGACGAGAGGCCTGCGAATGCGTTCAGTAGCCTTGCCATATTCTTTGAAGTAATTAATACAGAATGATATAACACTGGCGGGCGCAAGGCTATCGTGAATATGGATAAATTAAACTCGCACACTTTTCGATTTTTTCTTTCCTCGTGCTCGTCAGTATGTATTGCGACAGTGGCAGATAGGCTAGTAATAATGAAGAAGCAAAAATCTCTTTTTTCATTTTTTGCTAGGGGGGGGAGGGGCGATAAAAGAAGTTTATGTGAAGACGAAGATGTTTCTAATGAAACAGAAGGTGCATTAACAGAGTCGCCATATACTTGTACTAGCCTACGTTAATCAAGCCCAGACACTTTGAGTGCAAAATCGTTGAAATTGTCAAAATAGTGACGCATTAAGCTTTGCTATGGGTCATACCGGTTTCCGTGACCGGCCTACCGGTTTGCGTTCGAATGGGTTTGTTTACTGTGACGTCGTACCGGTTTTGCAAATCCCTCGGATAATCACTGTTTCATTGTAGAAGGTGACAATGTGCGGTTTATTTTTTGTCTCTGTGATTTTGTGTCAACCGCATCACAATACATTGTACTCAGCAAAACCACATTCTAATCTTGGCCTTTTTGGACTGATAGTTAACGATAGTTGCATTCTCACGAAACCAAAACTCTAACCCATGCAGAGGGAGTGACTTCGTCCATTCCAACATTGAACACGGCCAACCACTTAGATCTAGCTGTATCTCTCTGTGTCTCTTGTTATCAGCCGAAGAACTAAAGGTAAAGGAAAGAAGATTCGGCGATGTAGCGCCAGGACAGGTCGTTCATATCTCATTAGGACATTAGATCTAGATCCAGCTAGTTCCTGTAACCATGAAATCTCCCATAAATAATTAACATTTGCACTACAGTCACTGCCCGAATCCTTATTAAATGTTGAGATCTATCGGGAGACATTTAAATAATAGTTTTTAAACGTTCCCACTTTAAATAACCAAAAGTACGCAACTAACCACAGACAAACGGACAGGGATTTTGAAGACCGGTGCATTGGGTTCTTTTTACTCCTTGTTTACGTTTTCAATGTTTGTAGTTTTCTTCACAAGGCGTACTAATAGGAATAATCTTTGACGCTCCTTCTTTGCGTAATATGCGAAGTTCCCTACCCATGACGTGTAAATAGGATGCAAATTAGCGACGTGTAGCGAAGGTTAATAAATGCGACATGACGAACACTTGGGAATAATTATGAATGCACATAAGGATGCACAAATTAAAGTACCCAGCCTCCTTAAATCAAGTATTTGTACACCTTTCAATTTATTTCAAATTTCCATCTCTACTATTTCCTATAATTATTGTTTTGGTATTAAAAGCATGCACCCACATAAACTAATGATGTTGATGTAAGATTTATTAATTTATTTATTTAAGGTAATGTCTATTCACATCGGTGATATTAGAAAGAAAAAAAAGGAAAACACGTTACCTTTCTCTGCTGCTACTGATGCTGCTTCTCTAATTGGGGTTGTTGCTGGTGCTGGAGCTGCTGATGCTATTTTACTCGTGGGTCTAGCCTCAGGTTTTGGAGCGTCAGGTGGAGCTGACGGTGGTAAGGGAGGTGGAGCAGGTGAAGGTGACCTGACTTTGGAGGCCGTAGCCTGTGGAGTTCTGTGGAATTTTGCTGTAGAAGATTCTGGAATCCCACCACAACACAACGTTCCACGTTAAATTACGTGTAAATCATCCATGCCACTGACTTTGGCTCAAGATGCTGGCCACCGGGATACAAAACTTGTTTACTAAAAGTCAGGATCAAAAAGACATCACCTGAGCACACACTAGCTTTAAACTGGCCAGTCAGTACAGTGTGCAACACATAAATAAACTGAACCACTCCTAAACAACTCACAAATAATAAAATTAGTTATACCATTATAACTATATTTACTCACTTTGAGAAGAAGATGAAATGTCCAAAAGGTTCTCCCTGGATGTTGATTTGATGCTGATTGCCAGGCCACCGCTGCCCGCAGCTGGTAGAGCAGGTTGAACATGCATGGACATTTTTGCTGGTGCAGCTGTGGCATTCTGCACATTTGACGTCTGCTCGTTGCCTTTATCATCTGCACACAAAAATGTTGAGAAATAATTTTAAAAAAAAACACTGGTAGAAATTGTTAAGTATGTGCGTTTTGTTTTGGTGGTGGTTGTAATATTTCTTTTAGTCGTGAAGACTTTCAGAAAATGGAAGAAAACTCGCCAGGGCAAACAAGCAACACGGACAATGTGTTAACACATTAATGGACATGAACAAACAAATGATCTTTCATAAACTTAACTAATCAACACTCAGAAAGTTTGTGGAACGTTAAAAGAATGGATGTAATGCTGCAGTATATATCCTACTATACAATTTCAAAGGCCTACAGCTAAGCACTGTACTTCTGAAGAAAACCAAACACGTTTTAGACTTTCTCCGCAAACGCTAAAAGCATATCTCTTTGATGATGGTGCTATAATGTGTGTGTGTGTGTGTGTGTGTGTGTGTGTGTGTGTGTGTGCGTGTGTGTGTGTCTTGTGTGTGTGTGTGCGAGCGTGCGTGTTCATGTGTGCACTGGTTGTTGATTAAGAAGTGTGCACTATGTGTTGAATTCGCTTCAGATTTAATGCTTATAAATGAATTCCTCTCTCTCTCTCTCTCCCCCCCCCACTCACTCTCTCTCTCTCTCTCTCTCTCTCTCTCTCTCTCTGAGAATTGATGTATGCATTTCAAGATAAATGTTAATTTTATATCTATTTAAAAAAAGTGTAAAGCTAGTGTAAGAGAAATCAATGCCAGCGGTCTCCATTACGAAAGAGACAGACAGATTGGCCGCCACTGGTGCATAAAGGTGGTTTCACTGAATGGCCTCCATTACTAAAGCGCTGCCATACTACTTTGGAACTTTGTCATTTTATTTCACATAACATCATTTAAATATACTAAATGACACGAGGCTCACAGCCCTGGGAGCTGTATAGCCAAAAAAGGGTGGGTTTTAGGGGGGTTGGGATACACATAGCATTCGTACCATGCATGAACAGCAATGTTTAACTCCACAGCTACATTTACAATATAATCAGCAACTGGAATGACAAACATAAGGAATTTACAACACAAATATAAATGTGGCAACAAAATAAATACACAGAACCATACCAATTCAACATCATTATAATCACAGGTCTCCTCTCTGAAAATCCTTATCGGGAAGAGAGGGGACCATAAACTGATTAAAAAAAAAATTCAACATCATACCCATACAACACAAGCTTCTGGAAAGGACTAAAAACTTACCTGTGTCAATATGGCTGAATCACCGTTTTAGTGCGCATAGAGCATGAACCCTACGTACGTGGATTTTTTGGCGCCTTACAAGATCATTATCATCAATAAGACAAATAACACGTAAATCAGAAAAAATGTAAAGTAAAGAGTCAGCATACTGCATTTTTAAATTCAAGAAAGAAAAAAAAAGAAGAAATGGTTATATAACCAAGAAGAAAACAGTCTATAGAGGCAAATTCTAATCTAGTTCAGTATAATGATCATGATGAGATACTAGTTTTATTTAAACAGAGAGAAGATGATTCCAATAAGACTAGTATACTATCAGGATTAACTGCGTTAGAGACGTGTCTGTGCGCATTGAGGATTTGCGGTTTTTAAGAATCATAGCAAAAGTCACGCTCGATTTAACTCCACCTTGTGACAGGTCAGTCGTGTAATACTGTATAGAAAGAGAGGGGTGAAAAAGCGAAAAATGGGGAGAGATAGGGAGGGAGGGAGAGAGAGAGTGATAAAGAGAGAAAGAGAAATTCGGGCACTGTGAAGGGTGCTGGGGACTGGTGTTAGTGCGGTAGAAAAATAGAGACAAGAGAGACAAAAAAAAAAAAAAAAAAAAAAGACGAAAAGAACTGCAGCGTAATTTCTTTCAGAATGAAATATAAGCTTATAGTCTGTTACACTCCACAGAGTTTAACATTCAGTCATTAAGATGTATAGATGCAGTTAATCTTACCGAAACATCGGTTCCACAATTATGATAAGATTGTGCGAATTAATTGTCTGATAATTGTTGCTTGTGACACAGTGAAGCACAAAATTTGACGTTGTTAAAAATGTATATACAATAAAGGGTCCAAAATTCTCTGGGACTTTTAAGTCCGAATATATAAGCAAAATGGTTATTATGCTTGGGTAATGAGCCATGAACGAAACTCAGTGGACAAGAAAATAACTGACACTGCCAGCAAACTACAGAATACTACCTTATCATTTGCTAATGAGACGAGTTATTATTTGTATTGTTTTAATTTATTGTTGTTTTAATTTAATTCATTTCAAACTGATAGTTTGCAAAATTAAGGCTGATTTAGATCAACATATAAACAGAAGATTAGTTATTTAGTTATTCATTGCTTACAGGATCCAGACTGCAAAGAGCCGAATCAGGACCACAACTTGGTTGAAAGAGAATTCACCTCTGATCCGTATAAACGATCTGCTGAATGATCTGCTGAAACAACCCTAGAGGTAACACTGAAGGAACTCCACCAGCCGGTCACTTTACAATAAAGGCATCCCACGCAGCGGACGCTGAGGTTATACTCTAATTTATAGAACCCCCGTTTACAAAAACAAAGAAAAGAATACAAACATCATTATAAAATATCAACAAAACACATACATATAAAATGCCTACATTGCTAAATAATAATATCATAGGAAGCCCTAGTGACCACCTGGCAGAAAAAAAAAAAAGGTAAAAGGCAGAAAGCGTCCAATATTCCCAAGCTGACTCAACAGACCTCATACACAAAGGAGGAGTTTTGAAAGAATTTTCAAGAAAAAAGGTAAGTGATTGGTCTAGCGTAGATTGATAGAACAGAGAAGGAATGAGAAAGAACAAAGGAGAAAGACAGCGACAGTAGGAATTTAAAGCTTTCCAGAAAGTTGGTGCCCATTTATATTCTTATTGTATTTTTACCATGTCTCCCCAATTCAAGCGGGCGGCCTGTTATATAGATGATGTACTAATCCATCTGCCTCCCCTGTGCCCTTTTTAGTATACGTCCTCGGCGTGGTGGCAGTGTGGTGGTGTGTACCCCCTCCCTGCCCCATACCTTGGTTGTTTTACTCTTGTTGGAGTATGCTGGGCTGTGCCGGAAGTTTTCTCACCAAGCCCTTATATTTACGCGTTATGGGCGTTCTGCTTCCCCGAGTTTTAACCTTTTAACTGGCATTTTAGATGATTTAGTTGGGCTTAGCTTTGGACTTTGGTCCATTTGCCCTTTTAACTTTTACGCTGTATTAGCGCGTTATAATCTTTTAGTATTTTTACTTATTTATGTGATGGATGAATTTCCTTTTTTAACTTTGGTCCTGAAAATTTTAATCATGTGATTAATGTAACGTCCCATATATGCGCAAGTGTCCGGGGACTATAATCTAATAAACGTAACGTAACGGGGATACTATTTACACAGAAATCTCTGCCACTTCCCCCCCCCATCCCACCCCCATACGGAAGAAAGGGGGGGGGGTGAATAAAAAAGAAAAAACTGAAGGAACTGAAAAGAAAGAAATAGAAAGAAAGCCAGAAAGAAAAAAGAAGAACGACAGGGAGGAGGGAGGGAGAGAGAGACATAAAAATATCACACAAAGGCATAGGTTAATATCTTATTAATTATTTACTACATAAATTTATTTTTTGATAAATGATATTTTATACATACATTTATCACGAACAGCACGCTAAGTTACATTTACAACATCATACATTGCTGAGAGAAACTGCACCTCGTAGATTCTATGTACCACAACTATCTCGCTTTTTGACAGTTCATAACTTTCCAAAACGTCATTACTAAAGAGTATGACGGCCTACTAGCGCCCAAACCCAGAGTTACCAATATTACAAGATACTTGAATTCAACATGTGTTCTGTGTAATTTACAGAGATACCGGTAATTCACAGTTTTCATTAATAAATTTTTGTAGTTGCCACGCCTTCATAGCGCCAAAACCTGATAATTAAATGTTCGCGAAATAATAACAATTATCGTGAGATAGTTACAATTATTACGAGATAATTACAACTATTACTCAAAATTAAAAATATCGTTGCGTGGTCAGGTTTAATTTTCAGTTTTGGCACTAGCCTAAACCGAAACTTGTAATTTTCACCTGATAATTAAAATTTGAACTTGTTAATTGTACGTATGTCCTATACTATACCGTAACTCGAAAGTCGTTGGGGCACCACAGATGATCGTTTAGCCAGAGTACTCCATCTTTCTCTGTCCTCGGCAACCATCATGGCTTCGCTCAGTGTCTGTCAAGCCAGTCCATTCTCGAATGTTGTCCTCCCACCTCTTTTTCTGTCTCCATCTTTTTCTGCCTCCTTAGCATCGTACCTTGCAGGATGGTCTTTGCAAGTCCCCGATTCTCTGGTGACGTGGCCATACCATAGGAGTTTCCGATTCTTCACCACTGCGAGCATGTTATGGAATTGTTCAATGGCTTGTGTGATGGTCTGTCGGACTTCGTCGGTGGTGATGCGCTGGGTATAGAAAATGCCCAGAAGTCTTCTGTAGCACCTCATCTGGGGGTGTCCCGGTGGCGCAGTGGATTAGTCTCCGGTTTCCTATGCCGAAGGTCGCGGGTTCGATTCCCGAAAGGGGCGAACGTATGTGACTTAGGTACGAGACTATTGAGGTCACCTAGGGTTTTCTCCGGGCACTCCGGGTTCAGTCAATATAAAATTTCAAAAATAAAAATTCGATTTTCTTTCCGTCTTCCAATAGCGATCTCCATGCCTTTATACCACCTGTTTGAGTTATGTATGTGTATTTGTTGTGTGTGTGTGTGTGAGGGTGGATGAGACAGGTGAGCGTGTATGTTGGTACAGATCGCCGCGCTTTGAGCCTGATTGATTTGGGGAAAGGCGCGTATATAGCATCCAGTATTATTATTATTTATTTATCTCCATGCTTTGTAATTTTCGTTGTAGGTCTGCTGTGAGGGTCCAAGTTTCGCAAACGTATAGGACGATGGAGATGACAAGGGAGCGCCGCAGCCTTATCTTAGAGTGTAGACTGATGGTCCTATCTTTTCAAATGGGCTTTAACCTTGTCAGGGCAGCAGTTGTTTGTGCGATCCTAGAGATGACGTCTTGTCGGGACCCATTATTTGATACAATGGCTCCTAAATATTTGAGGCTATAAACCGTGTTGAGGTATTGACCTTGGACTTTGATGTCCGTGTTGATGCAATTGTTGTTGGTCATCTCTCTCTCTCTCTCTCTCTCTCTCTCTCTCTCTCTCTCCCTCCCTCCCTCCCCCTCTCTGTCTGTCTGTCTGTCTGTCTGTCTGTCTCTGTCTCTCTCTCTCTCGTGACCCGATCAACGTAGACTTCCGAACACACTCTCTTTCACCACGCTGCAAACTTGTGCAATGGAAGTGCACTGTTCATGAAAACGGTATGCAAAATTACGTGCTTCTTGTATGTTTTATTAAAGCGTGGCCAAAACAAAAAATTAGTAATTAGCACTGTGAATTACCAATATCTCCGTGAGAAAATACACAAAATTACACCGAACACGTGTTCATTACCATTATCAATGAACCCTTTAACTGCAGGTTTAGTAGGACGCCTTAGCCAGAATTAAACGTAATCACATACAATTTTTAATTATCAAGAGACAATTTTAATTATTATGTGATATTTACAATGTTTGAATTAGGCGCCTTTCCAGGCAGATTGCTGAAGCCAAAACTGAAAATTAAACAGGATCACGCGAAGAGATTTATAAGTTTTCAATGGTAATTGTAATTACAATTATCCCATGATATTTGTAATTATCCCATGATATTTGTAATTATCAGGTTTTGGCGTTAGTAGGCCGTCGTAAAAGAGCGCTGTCTTTTTCATAAATAACTTTAAACTAAAAAATAATAATAATAAATTTTCAATAAAAAAGCCAAACTCTTTTTCAAACCCGATGACAACACATGCAACATTCTGTACAGTTCTTAAAAAATTAAATAACAGAAATATTTTAGTTTTTAATCATCATTTTTATTACCCAGTTGTTTGCTGTTGTTGACAACATCGCTTAACATTTATAAAGATAAACAAAACGAGTCATGAAAACTAAAAGGTGAAAAAAAAATGAAAACGCATTATGAGTATAAAATAAACGTCCACTTCTAGTTCTGTACACATCAAACCTAAAATTGCAAAACAAATCACTATCACATATTTAAAAAAAAAAAAACAAACAAACAAACAAACAAAAAACAACAAAAAAATGTACTCCACCTAACAATTTCAAAAATTGTCTTCTTGAAACACACGCCAAAATTCTTTTTGAGAGAAATGTTTTTGTTCTACAACTCTTCTAATCTGATATGTATAATAATGATTTCAACTAAAAGTCAGCTGCAGGCGCACCACGTAATATCATGACAGAGAAAAATAGGTGTGCATCGTCCAAAGGCCGAGTATCTTATTTTGACTGGGAGCGACTGGGAGCTTTCTGATTGGTCGACGCATTCAAAATTCGACGCATGCGCACAGTGCTATCGTAGTCTTAGCAAGTATTAGGGTTAGAGTTAGGGTTAGCGATGTTAACATACACTCTTTGGCCTTATTCAAACACATTCGGTAACGCTTTCCAAAGTTGTTTTATATTCAAACAAGCAACTGAGATTGAATCATATCTTGATAGATCACCGATACGCGATAGGGTGCCCCGCGTTGCCTCCTGCGACGCGGAGAGACTATGTATTAAGACTTCATCTAACGTTTCTAGCAACTTGTCTCCTCTCTGAAAATCCTAATCGGGAAGAGAGGCAAGGGCGGATCAGCAGGTTCACGCGGGAGGGTGCACTTTTTTTCTTTTCTTTTCTTTTTTTTTTTTTTTTTTTTTTTTTGGGGGGGGGGGGGGTGAGGATAGAGAGAAGTTTTTGTATCTTACCTCAGATTCATAGCAAAGAACAGTTATTCTTTCAAAACAACAGTTTATGGGCAATTATTATTATTATTATTATTATTATTATTATTATTATTATTATTATTATTATTATTATTATTATTATTGTATCACTTTGGTGGAAAGACTTTAAATTAATTATTATTGTATCACTTTGGTGGAAAGACTTTAAATACATTAAACAACTTCTTCTTCTTCTTCTTCTTCTTCTTATTATTATTATTATTATTATTATTATTATTATTATTATTATTATTATTATTATTATTGTCCTTTATTATTATTATTATTTTGTCCTCTATTCTTCTTCTTAATAATAATAATAATAATACAGTACATTTGTATCGCGCGGTACCTCGCAAACGGTAAGGAAAGCGAGCTCGCCGCGCTTGACAACACACGTGCAATCACACACACACACACACACCCACACACGCACACAGAACACGTATACACTTATCAAATGGTTAAATAGTTAAATCTTCTTCTTCTTTTTTATTATTTTTATTATTATTATAAGTGACCACGATCTCGTGATGATGTCTTTCCGGCTCCACTTGAAGAGAGTAAATACAGCAAAGTGCACTAGACTGAAGTTCGACCTGGACAAACTGCAAGACCCGGAGGTGGCAGAACTATTTCAGGCCACAATTGGAGGGAAATTTGCACCACTGCTCATTTTGGGGGCTGGTGAAGTAGATCATGATGTCAACACCATGACCACCACCTTCAACTCAGCTGTGACAGATGCCGCCACTGAGATCCTTGGCAAGCACCGACCAAAGAAGAAGCTGTGGATCACACCTGAACTTTTGGATCTGTGTGATAAGATAAACGAAGAGAGATGAAAAAGAAAAAGAACACCTCACAGGGAGCTGATGTCTACCGAAAAATCAACAATGACATACGGAAAGGCATGAGCACAGCAAAGGAGAACTGGATAGAAGATCAATGCCAGGAAATAGAGAACAGTCTGAACAAGAACAACAGCAAGAAGGCCTAGCAGACAGTGAAGCGGCTGACAAGTGTCAAACAGCCCAAAGTCTCCACGATCCAAAACAAGTCTGGCATATGCCTTACAGAAGAACAAGAAGTCTTGGACAGATGGACAGAGTACTGCTCTGACCTTTACAACCATACACCAAATAGAGACCCATCAGTTCTAGCATGTCCCGAGAACAGAGAAGAAGAAGAAATCCTCCCAATTCTCCGGAAGAAGTTGAGGCAGCAGTGCAAGCGCTAAAGAAAGGGAAGTCAGCGGGAGTGGACAACATACCCGCGGAACTGCTACAAGCAGGAGGAGAAGCGATGATTGATGCCCTCACCATTATCTGTAACAAGATCTGGCAGAGTGGGGAGTGGCTTATACCATGGACCCAGTCGCTTGTCGTCACTCTTCCCAAAAAAGGTAACCTTCAGGAGTGTGAAAATTACCGGACCATCAGCCTCATCAGCCATCCCAGCAAGGTCCTCCTGAAAATAATACTCAACAGGTTGAAACCCCAAGCTGAACAGATCATAGCTGAAGAACAAGCAGGATTCAGGGCAGATTTTCAACCTCAGAATAATCTGTGAGAAATACCTACAGCACCAACAACATCTATATCATGTGTTCATAGACTTCAAGAAGGCGTTTGACCGAGTCTGGCATGCAGCTCTATGGGCAACAATGAAAGTGTACATCAGCCCTAAAAATTATTGAAGTCATCAAAAGCTTGTATGACAAGGCTACTAGTGCAGTCCTCCAAAACAGCGCCATCGGGAACTGGTTCAGAACAACAATCGGTGTGCGTCAAGGATGCCTACTCTCTCCAACACTCTTCAACATCTTCCTAGAGCGCATCATGTCAGATGCTCTTGCAGACCATGAAGGCACAGTCAGCATAGGGGGTAGAGCAATCTCCAATCTTCGTTTTGCAGATGACATTGATGGATTGGCTGGAGAGGAACAAGAACTTGAACAGCTGGTACAGAGGCTTGACACCACCTCCAGAGCCTATGGAATGGAAATAAGTGCAGAGAAGACCAAAATGATGACCAACAATACCAATGGGATCAATACGGACATCCAAGTCCAAGGCCAATCCCTCAACACAGTTCATAGCTTCAAATATTTAGGAGCCATTGTAAGACATGGGTCCCGACAGGAAGTCCTCTCCAGGATCGCACAAACAACTGCTGACCTGACAAGGTTGAAGCCCATTTGGAAAGACAGGACCATCAGTCTACATTCCAAAGTAAGACTGCTGCGCTCCCTTGTCATCTCCATCTTCCTATATGCTTGCGAAGCATGGACCCTCACAGCAGATCTCCAACGAAGAATACAAAGCATGGAGATGAGGTGCTACAGAAGACTTCTGGGCATTTCCTATACCCAACACATCACCAACGACGAAGTCCGACAGACCATCACACAAGCCATTGGACAACACGATGACCTGCTAACAGTGGTGAAGAAACGGAAACTCCGATGGTATGGCCACGTCACCAGATCATCAGGCCTTGCAAAGACTATTCTGCAAGGCACAGTGCAAGGAGGTAGAAGAAGAGGGAGACCGAAAAAGAGGTGGGAGGACAACATTCGAGAATGGACTGGTTTGACACTGAGCGAAGCCATCAGGGCTGCTGAGGACAGAGAAAGATAGAGTATGCTGGTTAAACGATCATCTGTGGTGCCCCTACGACCTTCGGGTTACGGGACAGGATAGGATAGGATAGGATTATTATTATTATTATTATTATTATTATTATTATTATTATTATTATTATTATTATCATCATCATCATTATGCTGCTGCTGCTGCTGATGATGATGATGATTAGCATGATGATTATAATATTAGCATGATGATTATTATGAATATTATGGATATTCTGGAATATTCTTCTTCCTCTTCTTTTTCTCCTTTCTCTTCTTCTTTTTTTTCCTTTTTTTTTTTTTGGCCGTCCGTGGGGGGGTGCACGTGCACCCGGTGCACCCCCCCAAGATCCGCCCCTGAGAGGGGACTATAAACTGATACACATACGTTTCTAGCACATCCCTGTCAGTCTTGATTGATAGCCACTGGTCCTGGACTTAGCACAGCATTGTAATAAAACCATGGGATCGTGGTTTGTCATAATGGAAAATAGAGGAAGCATGCTTTTGCTCATACTAGTGGTTGCAGTTGTATCAAATTTAAAATAGGCTGAAGGGGAAACTCTTAGACATCTTTCTTTTATTTTCTGATGCATTCGATAAATTATTAGATTGCATTTTTAAAAATAATTATAAAACTTTGGAAAGTGTTAATATTTTTATTTTATTTTATGGTATAATCCCACTTATTTTGCCAAATATCTCATACAAATGAGTGATCAAGATAGGATGATAAAATGGGGGTGGGGTGATAGGGATAGTCTGATGAAATCAAACCTAAACCCTCGTCAAACAAGACGCGCGCTTATTATAAGTCTGTGCGCTGTCCAACGCCATGAACCGCCGAGCCACGCCAAACCGTCAACAAAGTGAAGAACGGCATCTAGCTAGCCATCCATCATCATCTGAGCTAGTTGCCGACAATTGTGATGTACTGGCGCGCACTGTGCTATGATACGCCTATTTTCAACAGCAGCTAGCTGGGCACCGTCTCAAAGATGCTATCTTTGAATATTGTCAAGGGCTTCAGTTCTATTGGTTTTATTTTACGGTTAGGACTCTTTACAGTGCTCGTAGTTACTCAATAGTTACTCAATCCTTCTTTCTTCAACTATGACTTAAAGACCGATGGGGCTTATTAGTTATTAAAACCTTAGATGACGCAATTCTTTGCGCAAACAACGAAAAAGACTTTAACGTCTCACATACAATAAATTATTATTGATGGCACTCACTTAAAAAAAAAAAATCCCTCCCGACCACTTCCTTCTGAGCTCCTGATACTGCGCCCTTCCTTTTTTTTTTTTTTTTTGGGGGGGGGGGGGGGGGGGAATGAATAAATTACATCCAACTATGAAAGCTTCCGATAGTGTTTTGTACAAAAGAAATGACTTTTCAATATTAGTAACCTCTTGAAGTACCTTGAAAAACACCTATGTATGGGAAAACAGTATATATAATCCTTTTTGCGGACACTCTTTTCTAGGATGAAAATGCAAGATGATGTTTGTCACAAGATGACACAAGTGACAAAAAGCGAATGTGTTGAGTTTCGGGAAGAAGATACAAATAAAGTGGAGCACAGCTGGGGAATTGCATTGGCCTTGGAGAAGTGGAAATGAGTGAACAGAAAAATTATACAACCATTATTAGATGATTATTAGTACTCTCGTTTACGACACAGGTGGTATGTTCATCTTTATTAGCTTCTTTGACAAATAAATGGCGGCTGCGGATCGACTTTTTGCGCACTTTTTCTAGTGCATGTAATAAATAAGCTTCAAAACAATAACGTAAATACGATTTATTCAACAATCCGTCATACAACCGTGAAAATATTAAATGACAATAAACATTATACAAATGACAATAAATACAATAATAACAGTAAGCATATACAAAAATAAATCAATGGAATTTTCAGCTATACAAAGAAAAAATCTACCAATAATAGAGTTCATCTACAAGAAACTTTAAATAATGCAAACCTTTTTGTGAAAGAATAGTATTATTATGCATATAGTACTGAATACCGATTCTTCAAAAGTGCAATGCAAACCATACTTATTCAGGAAAAAACAAAACAAAACAGAATATATACCGGAATGTCCTTACCTTCTAAATATTCCATATCCATTGTTTTTCATCAAAGCCAACAACATAAATTTTCAATGTTAAAAGTCTTTAAATCCCAAAAACAAGCTTCGCACGATCCTTGTAAAAACAAAACACACTTCAATTATGTGTTAACATACACTCAATGTTAGCTTTACAAATTTCGCAATATGTACTAACAAACTAAACAAAAACAATTCTAATTCTATCAAAGCAGATTTAGGACCAGGTCTTTCTGTTTTCAAATGAGTGTGCAAGTGGTTCAACTAGTTAATCTAGTGGTCAAACCGATAAATCATCCATGTTGTTGCTTTTTCTTCCTCTCCCCCTCCTTTACATTGAAAAAACTCATTTATCTAAATAGTAAGCATACAACCAAAGACAAGACAAAAAACCGTGTAAACTCTGCCTCTTTGGTTACATTACATTACATGATTATTGCTTTAGGTCCAGCGGACTCCTCCGAGCCAAATCAGGACCGGACAACCCCTGATCCGCATAAAAGATCTGCTGAAACAACCATAGTGGTAAAACTGAAAGCTCTCCACCAGCCAGTCACTTTACAATAAAGACATCCCACGCAGGGGACGCTGAGGCTGTACTCTAATTTATCGAACCCCCCGTTTACAAAAACAAAATAGAATACAAACATCATTATAAATTATCAACAAAACACATACATATAAAATGCCTACATTGCTAAATAATAACATCATAGGAAGCCCTAGTGACCACCTGGCAGAAAGCATGCAATATTCCCAAGATGATCCAACAGACCTCATACACATATAAGGAGTCTTGTCCCGGAAGAGTTTTCAAGAAAAAAGGTAGATCTAGCGAAGAAGAAGATAGTATAGCAGATTGATAGAACAGAGCAGGAATGAGAAAGAGCAAATGAGAAAGACAGCGACAGTGAGAATTTAAAGCACTAAATATAAATTTCCAGAAAGTGGGGATACTATTTATGCTGAAACCCCCGGCACCCCAACGGGGGTAGCCTCTTTGGTACAGTTCAATAAAAAATATTTAAAAAACACACACTCAATGCAAGTATAACAAACATGAAAAAATTGGTTTAAAAAATTCTAACATAACATCAATATAAAATGACATACTGGAAAGATAGTACAATGATCTAAAAATAATATGTCCACTAAAGAGTACAGTTTAAGGTGTTCAAAAATCTTACTCCCTAGGCAATGATTCTGTCCACTATAGTTCCCTCACACAATACTAATAGAATACGTTTCAATCCCAACCTTAATGGCAAAGTTATTTACTCATTTAAGTTCTGTAATTGGGTTTGTGTGCATATTCGCTACATCAGCTGCCTGTTCCGTTCAGCACGTGCAAGGCGTGATACTTTTGGAGCACGTGCGCACTGGCCAGCTAGCGGGGGCAGCTGACAAGAGGGTGATGAATGATGAACGTGATGGTACCATGGTAACTGGCACTCCCTGCTGTAAGCTCTACCCTGCCCGCTTTGATCTCGACATTACTTTTTTGCAAACGCCTAGCCTGATTTAAGCCCCATGTATGAATCGAGATAGAACTGTTCTCGACAGCAGTAAACTACTGCAGGAATCATGTCTATTAGAGTAGTAAAATCTTCTCTGTCAGATAATCTTGTCTTAAGAAAGACTACATCTAGATGACTCTCTGTAGCCGTGCATCTCATATGATTAAACTCCAGTATTCGGATGAATCCCCTCCGTGGGGGTGCCGGGAGTTTCAGTATAAATAGTATCCCCACTTTCTGGAAATTTAGTGCTTTAAATTCCCACTGTCGCTGTCTTTCTCCTTTGTTCTTTCTCATTCCTACTCTGTTCTATCAATCTACTATACTATCTTCTTCTTTGCCAGACCAGTCACCTGCCTTTTTTCATGAAAACTCTTCGGGAATAAAACTCATTTGTATGTGAGGTCTTTTGGATCAGCTTGGGAATATTGGACGCTTTCTGCCAAGTGGTCACTGGCGCTTCCTATGATGTTATTATTTAGCAATGTAGGCATTTTCTTTGTATGTCTTTTGTTGATATTGTATAATGATGTCTGTATTCTATTTTGTTTTTGTAAACGGGGGTTCGATAAATTAGAATATAGCCTCAGCGATCCCTGCGTGGGATATCTTTATTATAAAGTGACCGGCTGGTGGAGTGCGTTCAATGTTACCGCTAGGGTTGTTTCGGCAGATTTTTTATGCAGATCAGGGGTGACGTGAGTCCTCTTTCAGCGAAGTTGTGGTCTTGATTTTTTGGTCCTAATATGGCTCGGAAGAGTCCGCTGGACCTAAAGCAATAACCATGTAATGTAATTCGGATGATAGCTGGCAGGATCATTGTTTACAGCCATAATAAGGTTAATTGTAGATTATAGTCACACGACACCGGAGCGCATAGGCGACTACTGGTCACATTATTCTGACACCAGCAAACCAGTTGATGGTAATGGGAAAATAATAAGGTCAAACGTTCGGCAATCCGGGGTTAAAACCGGGTACCTTTCTGTTAGTAGTAAGCCGCTCGACCAACTGAGCTACCCGATCTTTACAGCCATAAATCCTCAACAGCAACAGTGTGTCCGGAGAAGGGAGGCAGTGAACCTTAAATCCCTTCCAGCACAAGCAAACACTCCCGTATTCATTTTGCGTGCAAAGTTTCGGAGCTCGTCATTATCAACCACTACCCCTACCCATCCCTTCATTTAACATCCCTCCATCATGTTTCATTCCTATTACTTCTTTGAAAATCAAAACTCGTTTGGAAGATAGCTAAGCTAGTGATTCCATTCCACTGCCCCTTCTCCCAACCTCTCTTCTTTTCTAAATGTAAAACGAAAATTAAAGAGACAAAAGCATAACGAACAAAATATAATTATTATAATACATTTACTTCAGCCATGAACACTAATTATTACACAAGAAAGAACACGTAGTCATCATCTACATAATAATAAAGGTACACATAATGTAAAATGCATTACATTTTTATTTTTATTTTTGGCCAGTACTATAGGGACAATGTACACTTTAATGATAAAAGACTTCATAATATTCCAGTCTTGTCTCTTTCTAGCTGTGAAGAGAGTTCACTCTGACATTATTTTGTTAGAGATATTACTCTTTCTATTACAATCACTTCCTATGGTTAAAGCCACAAACACACAAAACCCAGTCCAACATGACAATATCGCTTAAAGCTTCGTAGAGGAGTACTATTTCTCCTTTATCATTTCCGTCAGTCACTGTTAATTAGCACTGCGTGTAGTCTAACAAGATCACAGTCACAGCTGACGCAATCTGTACATCACCGCTGCATGACGTCATCAGTTTACCTTCACAACCTCGAGCGACCACAGGCACAGCTAATCACTTCTAAAGCAAGTGTTTGTAACACAGAATACACTGCGCAAGAAGCTGCAACAGCGCCTATGAATTGTAGTACAAATAGGTCAGTCCTTCATACTCAGTACAAACACCATTCATCTTACTAATTACACTTCATCACTCAATCTGACAAACACTGATAATCAATGACCATTCAAGCTAGCTGCGATGGTTTTCATAATGGACAGTTCCAACCGTCTGAGAAAGACTCAACAACATTATGCCTAAAAGAATATGGCGATACCCAGCAGCCAAAGTAGGTAGGTCTGCCTGAACCCCTGAGCTGAGCAAACTCGGGTGGTCATTGATAATCAATGTGTTTCAGACGGAATATAAGTAAAACTATATATGTAATCTTTTTGAAATTCAATCCATGTAAAATGTATGTCGCAGATTTAGATACAAGGGGGGTTGCGCAATGTTTCCGCTTCCACAAATACGTTGAGTTCAAACTGTTCATAGTGTAATACAGTTTTACTCTGAGTTTCCAAAGGTATCCACTGTCACATCAAGCAATGTACATTTCAACATAGTGTCGTTTCAGTATTGTTTTAACACTAGTATGCACATTCTTATTACCGTCAATGGCATAAGACATTACAACAGTTAACAGTGCTAGGGCGTTTTCACACTCTAAACCATTCTGGCCACTTCAAACCTATTTTGAACTCTTAAAAACTATAAAGGTCACTTCCTATGAACCTCATCAATGCTGCACACTGTTATACACCAGCTAGATCAATTTAGCTTGCTATTAAACGATTGTTCATAATAACGTACAATTAAAATATTCTTTTAAACAACCCAACTGCCATTTAATTTTTCTACTGTTATTTTGTAGCAAGACGGAATATAGACGCTTCATTAAACCATACGCATGGTTTAATACTTATTGAACTTTTTCCCGCTCAACAAAATCATTTAATAAACGAAGCTAGCAAATAATTTCTAACGCTTCCTACGATTATTCCAAGTAAACTTTTGACAGAATACATGATTAAATAAACGTCACACGCGGTCACATAATCACAAAGCCAACACTGGCAGCACCAGATATTCTTACCCTGGAACGATAACAAAGGTTTTTTAGTAGGCTATTTCGATGCCATCTTTGTCAATCGTCTTACTGGGAAAAACGCAAGTTCCATTGCATTGTCACAATATTATCATTTCAAAACCATTCTTCTTCTTCCCCTGTACGGACTAGGCATCACTAATGTTTTAAGTGCAAGATTTAACACTTGAAAGTTCACATGGTATAATTTCTTTTACAGCGCACACATTCTTGTGATAATCATTTCAATCTAAACATTTCAATATCAAAGTCTCACATCTGAGGAATTCTGGCTTTTGTACTTCACAATGAAAAAGTTCCTTGGTTGAATCTCTTACAAACAAGCGCGTGTTCTAACACGCTCGTCAGGGAGGATTACTTGGGTTCTGTTATTAGTCTCCAGTCTTTGGATGTACGCGTTCCAAACCACTAAAGCACCTGAACATCATCACAAAGTTTCAGCTTTGTAATGACCGACTCTTAGATTATTAAGCATGGCTTGGTCGATCTCTCCCTCACAGGCTTCAAACTGATCGAATACGTCACTGAGTGACGCCATTTTATCGTGCTCCATGTTGATGTCAGTGGCCACGCTGCTGACGTCACCGCGGCTGTCATAAGAACTGCGGACGGTTGAATCGAGGTCGCTGATGTGTCGTGATGTGGCCTCGGACATGGTGGAATAGGCGCTGTCCGAGAATGACGAATACGAACGCTTGACGTCATGATCGTCCGTCACGAACACGTCTGAAACGAGACGCTCATGATGCCTACCTGGAGATAGAAGTCTGGGGTCTAGCTGATGCTGATAAGGCCCTTGTCTCTTCTGCCTCAGGACACTGTCCCCGAAAGAGAATCTGACTTGCGGTAAATCGCTCGCGGACAAGATATCGCTGTCGTCCTCACCAAGCCTACTCATAGGGTGACGTAGTCGGAATGTAGGACTGCCCTTGAGCTTGCAGTTATGTTTCTTCTTCAGGAAGCGCTTGAAGCGGAAGACTGGCAGATCATCCTCGATGAACGGGCACACATGGTTCTGGCGTTGCTCCAGGAACTCTCTGGTGAAGGAGCGATATAGGTCGTCCCCCAGGCCATCACCGCCTTCACTTTTCATCGTAACACCTTCCTCATCACGTGCGGTCCCCGTCTCAATATAAACCATATTGTCCAGCAGCTGCTGCTCACGCGTCTTGGTCTGTACTTCGAGGTCGTTGAGAAGGCGCTGGAAGAGAATGACCTTCTCCTGCACCCACTGTGTTTTCCTGCTCAAGACGCCGCGTGGAGAAGAAGTGAGCAAGACGGAAGGCAAGCTCGTGTGTGACAGTCGCTGAGCTACGGGCGCTGGCTCTGCCGCTGATTTGAACGAGGCTGAAATCTCCGTGGAAAAGGGCATCTGCTTCACCTCAGCTGCAGCCGAAGTCGAGTAAACCGACCCTTCGCTGACATCAGAAGGATCAGGACTGCTGCACTCTGAGTGGCGCCACTGAGAGGGATCAAGGTCATGGGCGATGTGGGTAGGGAGTGGGTGGGAAGTGCGCGCGGAGAGATGTGAGGAAAGGTCGAAAGAAGTGTCGCTGATGCTGGACAGACAGTCGCTCAGGTCTTGGAGGTGGTGACCTGGCGATGAAACGCTCGTACGGCCCACACATGAAGGCGTAATATCTTTCGCCCCAATATTTCGGCCGTCAACACTGCCTTCAACTACTCCAATAACATCAGCAAAGTCAATGGCTTCTTGAGACGCTGACAGGTCACTCACGGCTTCATCAGTGCTCCACAGCTGGACGTTTGGCGCTGGGGACACGTGGTGCAGCTTGGGCGTAGACTGTGGTAGGTCGAAGTGGAAGGAGCATCTGTAGCTGCTGAGGCTGGTGGACGTCGTGTCCATTGCACTGCCTGCTTCACTCTCATCATCAGCTTCTAGAATCGTTTCTTGGATGAAGTAGGAACTGAGCAAGGAGGACCTTAAATCAGAGTCCGGGCCATGGTGGGAAGACGATTTAGACCTGTGGTGAGAGGATGGACGTTCTGAAGTTGACTGACCATGAAGACCCGATACAAAGTCTTGGAACGAATGCACATTGTCATAATCCTCTCTGCCGCTAACAAAGTCTTCTTTTCCATCTTCAAAAGCAGTATCACTGCTAGAAGGAAAGTCGCTGCTCTCACCTTGCCGCAGGGTGTGGTCGGTGGTGCTGATAGTGCTGTAGTTGTCACTGCTGTCGTCATCAAGCTCGGATGATGAGGAAACAGGCGGGCGCCACGAGTTGGAGTGCTCCGACCTGTGTTTTTCTTCTGACACAGACGAAGTGGAGGTTTTCTGGTATTTATTTTCTAAAGGTTTCTGAATTCTCTCTCTCAATTCTCCCTCAACTGATGAAGGAACAGTTTCTTTCCAAGCAGTATTTATATCTTGATTCAGTGACCCGTGACGGATAGACGATTCATCATGCGTGATCTGAGTGACAGCTGATCCGTGACTGGCAAGATAATCCGACCTCGCGTCGTTACATCGTGTAGTCGTGTAATCTTCTGACTGTTTTAAACGGGGTGAAATCTCACTAACACTTGAAGGGTCACATATTCCGCTGTCATAATAGTTTTCTGATGTTGATTTACTCATCACTTCTTCATTATTGACACTGTAGCTTCTGCCCAGAGTTATACTGACAGAACCCATCCCTCTTACATTGCTTCTGTCTTCTGTTTCAGGGTGAGGCAGGGAAGCCTCGGCGTGGTCTTTATATGCGCCACGAGGTGAGTACTGAAAGTCCGAGTCAAACGAATTGTCGGCAGACAACTGAGACAACTGCTGTTCTAAACTGTCTAGCAATGCAAAGTTACGCCCTGAGCCTGCCATCTCGACGTCCTCTTGTGTGTTTTCACTGTCCACTCGTCTGCTTCTAGGGTCAAGCTGATGTACTGAAGTGTCCTTTAGCTGTTTTTCTAGAGTGTCCTTCAACTGTGCAGTAAGCACACTTGTGTCAGTCTGTCCTTGCTCTTCTGCTGCTGCAGTGTACTGACCAGTTTCTCCACTAATGCTAGACGATCTTATTGTGCCCACTGTAAATCCACGTTTACCTTGCGAGTCCTTCGTATGTTTTACGGCAATTCTTTTCGCTCCATCTTCTTCTTCCTCCGAGGGTTTCAGTTTCCCGTCACTGCTACTGAAATATCCCCTACTCAATTTAAACGACAGGACGCGTTCAGGGTCCTTCGCTTCTGTGGCTGTTTCACACTCTACCCCAGAGGAATTTTGTCTTCTTTCACTGCTGGTAATGTATCCTGTACTCAATTTAAACGACAGGGGTTCAGTGTTAGTCGTTGTGGTGTCTGTTTCACATTCTTCCACAGAGGAATTTCGTCCTTTTGTACTGCTGCTAAAGTATCCCCTACTCAGTTTAAAAGATAGGGGGTCAGCATCCTTCGCCGTTGCGGTTGTTCCAACTTCTTCCACAGAGGGACGTGGTCTTCTATCAATGCTACTAATGAAACCTCTACTCAATTTAAACGACAAGGGTTCAGCGTCCTTCGCAGATGTAGAAGTTTCACCCTCTTCCTTTACAGAGGGACTTGGTCCTCTGTCAATAAAGTAACCTCTACTTAATTTAAACGAAAACAGGTGTTCAGTATCCCTCGCCGCTGTGGCCGTTGTCGTAGCAGCGGGCGTGGGTTCATTGACTACACTACACGACACTGTAGCGGTGTTAGCGGCGTTGACAGAATCCCTCTTTGTACCCGTACCCTCATTCGGCTCAGTGGAATGTGTGTAGGTGTGGCTACGGTAAGATTTGCTTTCCTCCTCCTTCCTCTCTCCAGGCTGTATCGGTGTACCCGTAACGACGCGGGTTTCATCTGAGGCACGATGCTCGAAGTTCGTGCTCGATTCTTCTCTCTCACTGTCCTCTTCTTTGACCGTTCTTGACACAGTTCTGTTAGTTATCACCTCTTCTTCCTTGTCACTCTGTGGTTGTAACGCGTGCTGTGATCTTCTCACCGCCGTATATTCGTCACCATCACTTTCACTTTCGTTGCCATGGCGCTGAACTACGTGACGCCGCGTCGTCGTCGTGACCACTTCCTCTACGGTGGTGACGTGACGATGATGACGGCGACTCGTGACTTCCCGGGACGTGACAGACGCCAAAGGAGGGAACTTGTCGCTATCGACGACAGAAGTCCAAGTTGCTGCAGAATCTGCTTCAGGCTCTGCGTATTTCAAGACAGGTTTATATGGAGACTGGCTTGACGTTTCCTTCTCTGAATTTGCTACAAATTCTTCATGTTTCAACGCTCTCTCTGTGTCAGTGGACTGAATGGTGGTTGACGGGTCATCTCGTGGGGAATGCGTCATCTGTGCTGTCGCCACAAGTGTGTAGCTAGGGACAGCGCCGTTTACTCGCAAAGAGTAAACCGATCTCCCGTCTGCAGCAGGCATGGTGAGAGAAGGGGAGGTTGGGGACGGAATGTAGTCGGATCTGTCAGGAGTATCAACTAATAACGGTTCATTGGGGGTAACAGGTGTGCCATTCAAGGTTGTAGTAACACACGAGGTCTGAGCCGTAACATGCGCATTACTAGGTGCTACTGATAATGTGGGGGATGGAATGATGGATAAATCAAGGGGTGTGGTGGTGTTGGTGGAGGAATGAGACTCGAGCGCTTCACTGGGGTGGGCAGACAGGTTGGTAGGCTTAGGACACACAATGTCATTGTCACAAGTTTGGTTTTCAACAGTCACGCCGGAAGTTGAAGTAGAGGATGCTGTCACTTTAACGTCTTCACTGGCGGCACTGTCCGCATACTGATTTTCTTCTTTCACTCCTTTCTCCTCCCTTCCTTTTTTTCTTCTTTCTTCACTCTCTTCTCTTTCTCCTTGTATTTCCTTTTCTCGATCTTCCTTTCTGTTCACCGTCGATTGGTCAAGAGAAGCAGACGCTTCGCTGCCCTTTTCTACTCGCTGCTGATAATCGGAGCTCAAAGCCACCCCACCTCTTGCTAAAGCGTAATTAGCAACATTGCCGTCAGGATGTTTACTGTCTGTTCCATAAACAAGAGAAACTTCGTTGTCTGTTTCACAACCACCACCACCGTCCGCTGCCTCTGCACGCTCTGTTTTGCATGTATCTGCTGCAGGGTTGTTGCCTTTTACGCCATAGTCACCGTCAACAACATTATCAACAACACAGGTGGCAGTAGTTGATGTAAAAGGATTTTCACCTTCAAAACTTTTCACATAATTTCTGTCTTCTGCAAAACTAAAGCCAGTCTTGTTTGTGAAAGAATACACATCGATTTCGTTTCTGTTATTATTCACCACATTTCCATCATCCGCGAGAATTGAATCAATGTTGTTTTTTAGGACAGAAAGTTCAGTTCTATTTTCACTCGACTTGTTTACAGAATCGTCTTTCTCAGTTTCCTGTGTCGATGAAGACTGAAGGGCGCTTGCCGTGTTTTTCTCAATAGTTCCAGAATGGAAAAGTTCAGACTTCCCTCCACTCTCTCTCTCTTCACTCGAGTGACCCGTATTTTTCTCAAAAACCCTTGAATCGAGCAGTAGGGATGCTACTTTACCCTCTCTCTCTTCTCCGGCATAAGCAGCGGCCGCGGTTTGTAATGACGCAGTTCTAGCGAGGGCGGGATCGCACAGCTGCTGCTGCAGGGCTGGAAAGCAGGATACGCTTTCGCTGCCATCCTTCCTATGATCCCTTGTTGCTGCTGTAGCAGAGAGAGATACAGAGTCGACGCCTGTGGTCGTTGTTGCCACTGCCGGCGATGATGCAGATAGGGCGTGGGTTCGAGCACTGGCAGATACATCTTTGACTGCACTTTGTTGATCAGCACCAGCGGCCGTGCCCTGCTGCTTGTGGCGATTGCTGCCAGTATTGTTGAGGTGATCTTTATCATGAGCGCTGTCACGCTTGTTCATCTGTATCTCCGGCCCTTGTTCTATCGCCCGTACCCTGTCCTTCACTCTCGCGGATGGTGATAGCGGTATAAGCGGTAGTTGGTGTTTTCTTTGATGGCTTTCGCTTTCACGCCTTGGGTGCTGACCAGACTTGTCACCCTCCATCGAAATGAGCCTTTGAGGGTGACCGGTGGTCAGCCAAGACCGGACAGTCTGGCCGGCTGGTTGCTGTGGTTCTATGGTGGAGCAGTCCTGCAGGGAGGCAAAAAAGTCGCGACGCTGGCGACTAAGCGACGCCCGCCTTCTGTCAACATAGGCGGCAGCGTCTTCCATTGATTTCAGCAAGATGCTACTGTCAACGCCACCCGTCTCTTCTTTATTTCTGCTTTTCTCTGTCTCAGACCATCGCTTAAAACAGGAGGATCGTGGAGAAGATGGGAAGGATGGAGATTTGGGTGAAGATGGAGATTTGGGTGAAGATGGAGACTTGGGTGAAGAAGGGGACTTCGGTGAAGAGAAGATTTTCGAAGATGTTTGGCTCATGTTCTGGAATGGGTCTTTAGGCAAATGTCGGTTGGTCATTTGGGGCGATAATTGCTGCGAGTCTTTGGGAAAGGAGTGACTGGGGAAATTCAGGTCTTCATCGCCAGTAAAGATAGAGAGCGGGACAGGAGAACTCCGCTTTGTAGGGGTGCTGTGGAAAAACTCTTTTTTGTCGCTTGTAGGACTGCTTCTTCCTGAAGGACTGCTGCGACCGCTACCTGAAGCCGTCAGCTCGGACAAAAAGTTCTCCCTGCTGCCGCTATCTCTTCGGGATTTCCTAGAGTGGACAGCACCGTGCGAGGACGACCTCTCGATCCTCAAGTCCATTTCACTGTCTCCGGTCATTTCGTGAAAAGCGCTGGAACTGCTGAAGGAGCTGTAAGACACCACATCGCCGTCTTCAGTGTCAGCCAGCGAGGCGATATCCGCATGGCTGTCACTTAGGGATACGCCGCTCTCCGAGAACCTCGAGTCCCAGGCCGTAGCTAGCTGAGTGTTGCGAGCCAGTTCTTCGCAGCTAACTGCTCGCCTGGGCGCTCTGCGACCTTGGTCGTCTCTGAGGTCCTCGGTGGAGCAGAAGACGTTAGCTTTAGACAGCTCCATGGAGGAAGACCTGTTGATCATCTTGGAGAACAGAACTCCATTAAGGTAAATGAACATTCTCCTGGGAGAGTTTTTGGGGTTGGGGTAAGAGTTGTGGCCGATTAGCTTGCTTCTGGCGCCTTTGATGTACCAGTGACGTGGCAGGTAGCGCCTTTCTACAAAGCGCGGGGAGACACCGGTGTAGCAGAGAGGGCTGGTGATAGGACACGGCAACATCACCGGCAAGCCGGGCATGCTGCGGGTCAGGCGGTTATCCATCTTGGTGAAAATCCTTTTCATTGGACTACACCACCAAACTAAACACAAACCAGTTCTTTCACCACTTAGTTACAGTTCTTTAAAAAAGAAAGTTCCTGTTACGAAGAGTCGATACCGTTTTTACTTGCCTGCTTGAAATTTAAGGCAAGAATTGAGTCAAAGTTTACTCTCTTTGATAAACTTCCATCATACACGCATGAAATGCAATGTACGAAATTAAAATGTCTTTGAAGATCATAGTGTTTTTTTTCTTAGCTCTGAAACACAAATAAATGCACAGGTTGTACTGTGATTCTGGAAAAATCCGTCAGGCTGAAGGGATATTACGCTTTTTGCTTAGTGGCTTGTCTGAACATTCATTTTACTTATGTTTCTGTTCGCGATGAAACAAGACAAAAAGTTTCAATTATATGCAGGATTCCTGTTTCTAAAATCATAATTCCCCACCTCGAAATAACATTGCCGCAAATTAAAATCACAATTGTGACTGGGTATTATTTACGGTCCACAATGTGATATATTCATTACGATTTTGCATAAAAATGATCTTCAGATCTTTCCTCATCCAGACAGCCACCCACAACAGCATGAATGTACAGTACAATGCCAAAGTAACATCCCCACAGTCTGACCACATCTCAGATACTAGATCACAGATCTGTTGCGCGACACATCACGTTGTATATGTTCAGTATATATATCCTTACTAGACACAGGAATTTGCTGAAGCCAATCGGTCCTGATTTGGCTCGGAAGAGTCCGCTGGACCTAAAGCAACAATAAATCAATCAATCAATCAGCTGAAGCCAATTTACAGAAACATCGCAGTTTTCTGAAAATAAACCCACTGATGCAATTTTTGCGCGCAGTAGAAAAGTCCGTATACAAAAATCACCACTCTCCAATATAAATTATTTTGTGGCTATGAGCTAGCTTATTACGTAAAATGCTACATGTACTTCTGTTATCACAAGCATATAGTTAATTTGGAATTTTTTTTAATCTATTATTTATCGTGATTATTTTCTTGGCAGTCTAGCGGGGGTTATTACTGTACTATTATTCCCAAAGCACAACGAGCTATTAGGCGTAATGTATAAACAATTTGATTTTAAACTTCTTCCATCTTCCATTCATCTTTCGTCCTCTCCTGACTTCTCCGAATCTTGACATTTCTAAAACGTGATTAAGAAATATTACACTTTAGCTTCAGAAATCTTCATTAAGAAACATTGTGTTTGGATGCCACTGTACACTATACATGTGTTTTGGAACAGTTAATGGATAATTTACACCTAACATATAGCTAATAGACTGGCCCTTTGAAGATTTAATAGTTCTGGGAGAGTACCACATGTTGAAGGTACCGTACATGCTGACAATAGTTGCTGACAAGAAACAAAGCAAATACAGAACATCTGTTTTACAGCTATAGTGGAGAAGGCAGGAAGGAATGAGGTAGAAGAAGAAAAAGAAAGAAAAGACGGGGGGGGAGGGGGAGGAGGTGGGAGGGGGGGAGGGAAGCTGAAAGGCAAATATGACTATGAACACTATTGTAATAGCTGCCGTTATAAATGCATTAATCTTAAAACCTTCACAGCTTGCCTCGCACAATCAACAGAGCCACATACTACTTGATATAAACAAAGCATCGAACATTCTGTATTTAATTTACTATTAGACGGCAGCCCTAGGTAAAAAGTAACTGTTACAGCAATTTATATAAAGCATTGAGTTTGGATGCCACTGTACACTATACATGTGTTTTCGAACAGTTATGGATAATCTACACCTAACATATAGCTAATAGGCTGGCCCTTAAATAGTTTCACAAGAACCGGTTCAATTCTTTTATAGTTCAGACAAGAAACAAGCGCGAGGAACGAGTGTTAAAAAAGCCCCAATACTATCTGACCTCTAAACAATGCTAAACTGGAGGAGATAAAAAGGAGGTGAGAGGGGAGCCCGAGGGGAGTGGAGTGGAGAAGAGAGAGTGAGGCAGGGAGGTAAGGAGGGAGAGAGAGAGGAGGTGCGGTTGGTGGTGATGGTATGGGGGTGAGTAACACTGGGAATAGCTGCTCAGTATAATAGTTAATCATTGTTTAAAGGGTCCAGCGGACTACAATGAGCCGATCCAAAATCAGGATCTCAATATGGTGGTAATCACAGACGAATGTTGCCAACCCAGAAAAACAACGTGCCTGTTTTCAAAAGTTCTTCTGCCTCCGTTATAAATCTAGTACAGTTGGTCAGTTCTTGGGAGCAAACTCAAAATATCTGTCTCCAATATTCAATAGCTAGACTACTACGCGCTACCGAAAATCAGTTAAGAAAAGTTGGAGGGAGAAGTGGATGGAGGGTGAGTTGGCGGAAGGTTTGGTGGATGGGGGTATGGTAGGCCATGAGGGGGAGAAGAAGAGGATACAAACCACTATGGAGTACAACGAATAGAAGGAGCGAGTGTATGAACAATGTGTGCGTGTTCCAATATCAGATAAAACGCAAAAAGCCGGTCTACTTGCACTTTCAAAATACCACTTCTTTCCTCGCCTTAAACATTCTAATGAAACATTTCTTCACCACGCTCAAAGTTTAATTTCCAAATAATTGAACGTCAACATTAGCTAATATGTTGGTAAAGATAAATAGCACTAGCCAGGTATTTTGTGCCAACTACTATTGGGTAATTGAAGAAAACCATCTACCAGCTGTTTATCAACGGTTCCAATTACCAAAAAAAATATTTGAAATTTTACATAACATCGTAGAGACCAACAAAAGAAGCTAAGAAACAAAATACTTTTCACAAGAACCGGTTCAATCCTTTTATAGTTCAGACAAGAAACAAGCTGATGCTGATAGCAAAACACTAAAACAGATTCACACGTTCCACGAGGCCAGCTGACGCACAATACTAGTAGCTGAATCGATAACAAATTTATTACACTCTGTGATTATTCCCATAAAAATAATATCAACTGAGAGTGATAAAATCCACACAAGCAACTCTGAACCAAATGCACATAGTCTAAGATAATAATCAAACAACGCGTGGTTAAAACAACAACAACAACTAAATCGTTTTAACCAACAGATTCCAAAACACTAGGAATACTATTGCAACTAAACAAACGAAGAAAACAAAAGTGTTCGGGTCAGACCACATAATAGAGAAGAAAGTTGCCACATTGCTTATAAGTAACGTAACTGATCTGTCATACAAACCACATGGTGTTTGGTAAGCATCTATGTGGTTCATCACGACGGTCCCGTATTATGGTATTCGTTAACGAGCGATCTAATGAACCTATACACTATGATTATTACTGGCAGGGTCTGTTACCACAAAGGCACTTGCAGACAATCTGGCTGTAAGCCTACAAAATGACCGCTTCATATCTCTGTAGTGAGTCTATTATTAACGCATCAGGACTACTACATTATGTAAACGCTACATTATGAATGACTCCAGTGTCATTATTTAGGATTCCAATGTCATCTAGCAGGTACCGCAATCTGCACCCAACCATAAATTAATACCCAAGCTATTACATGACCAAAGTAAACGGTTCCAGGTGAGACTGCTACCCAAACGCCTTTGCTATTACTACTCATATACTACTCTTTTCATACTATAGTCTATGAAGTCCTACACACAATCATGCATTACAGGCACAAACTCCATCAGCTTGGACTATAATATACGATCGAAAAGAAACAACTGTGGAATGCAAACAACATCTGCGCCACACACACGCCGACAAAATCACACGGATAGACACAGGTACACAGACACACTCTCTCTCTCTCTCTCTCTCTCTCTCTCTCTCTCTCTCTCTCGTGCGCGTACAAACACATACATATGCGCGTGCGCGCGCACCCACTAACATAACATTGTCTGTTAACATTCTCACTCAAAATATCGTAATTGCAAACGGAAAATATGGTATAATGCGGAATGTCGAAATAATGAATTTACACAACACTGATGATCAATGTTGATTTTGAAAAAAAAATCTGTATAAAGAATTTGCATACTTTGTTTTATAACCGACACCAAACCACGACCTGTCTTTTCAGTCCAAAAGTGTGAACGTACTGTGTTCGGTTTTTTTAACCGACAGCAAAACTTAAAATGACCATAACGTGGGAAAGAACGGCAATAGTAAGTATAGATGACCCTAACCTTAAGGTCAGAACACCTGTTAAGATCAACAATGAAATCTTACGACAGCTGACCATGCCACTTTCACCGTCAAAGCCTCCTTCGTGACAAAAGCGTTGTTTCTTCCACAGATTACATTTCACTCATAATTGTGGACAAGGTCTATTTACGATGAAATCTTCCTTGGAAACACCGAGTTAAGAGTTTCTGTTCTACATGGTTACTCAATGTTCGGTTGTGAACCCTTTCCTATGTGTATGTCGACTCTATTTCACACTACACCAACTCTGTCGATAACAATGCATATTTTATTGTTTTTAAACACCAGTATACACCTAATGTACCACAGGACTCCGCAGCAAAGTTCCATCTCATGCAAAGCATGTCAAGCTCAGGCATATTTCAGTACTTGGTGCAAGATTACAATGACACTTTCGCAAAACTACAATGAGGTTCACGACACGTTGTTGGAAAACAAGAAGTTCAAAAGCAAGCTCAACTTGCAAGCTGCCAACCACAGATGTGTCATATTCTGACAGTGATGGGCAGTTACATGCAAATGTGCAGAAGTTAATCATTTTAGCTGTCGGGTATTGTTTTAGCTACATGGACGTGGACGTCACCCACATCACCCCTCCTCCCCCCCCCCCCCCCAAAAAAAAAAAAACCCAACCAACCAAACAAACAAAAGATCTGTTTACGGTATCCCGACCGGCCGACCTTAATTTTTTGGCACGACACTATACTTTTTTTTAGAGGGGTGGAGGGGGGGGGGGGTACGGAAAAAAATTGGAAACAAAATTGCACCCAAGGCGGAAAAGGTTAAAAAAAAAAAGAAAGAAAGAAAGAAAGAATAAGAAGCGGACCTACCGACCTTGTTTTTTTCCCCTATGTTACCGTAAACAGACATATTATTTTTTTTTAATTATAATTATGTGTATGACAGTCTGGTCCAGCGGCTTTCTATAAAATCATAAAGGGTTACTTCAGAAGTTGAACAAATTTGTACAACTTCTGAAGTAACCCTTTCAACATGTCTTTCACTTAAGGCGAATTCATCAGTTTTCTTTTCCTGAATCATGTTCATATTTTTGTTCGTCCGTGAAGATTTTCATCTGACATCACGTCACCAAACACAGAGATTTCCACGAAGATCAGACTTTCATCTAGTCAATCGTTAAACCTATTATTTGTCATTGAACCCAGTCCAAACACTTTCGATGTAGTAACACCTAAAACTAGAGCAATGCATAGTCATGCCTTGTATGAGGATCAAATTACAGTTACAGTAGTGTACCCTCACCCTACCACCCACCTTCTTCAAACATTTACAACCTTTATGTTAGCTTGTTTGTTTGTTTGTTTGTTTGTTTGTTTAATCAGTTTATAGTCCCCTCTCTTCCCATAAGGATTTTCAGAGAGGAGACTCTGAATGAACTATGTTAGCTATAGACATTCTTCTTTAAATACTTAGTCATGGCTTGGTTAGCTACATGTACAGGCATTCTTTTTAAATACAGCCATAAAGCATGGATAATCCGAATTATTAAGCTCTTCCTGTAACACTCAAACTTTCATCATGATTCGCTATTTGACGCGATCAGCAAAGCTTACAAAAACTACGTAAGATTCCTTCTGACGCCACTGGCATAATACACTGTTTGTGTGTTTCCAATCCTTTTGCAAGACACTGTAGCTTCAATGAACGCATGGAAACGCTGTGGGTAACGATTATGATCCTCATACTGCATTGTGTTTTGGACCTTCGTGCACGGCACTGTCAGTTAAGACATAGAGAAAAGAAGACTGTATTATTATGATCGTGAGCCGTTGTTGACAGCTTCTTTACGCCCGTCCAATGCCTCAATGTCCAACCGTTTCATGAAGGCTGCTCTGGTTAAGAATCTTACTCGGAGATTGTGTTAATCCACCTCGTACTGTTGGTTTACCATTATTCTGACATCATAATTATAATCTTGTTTAAGCTTTTTTTTTTCCTTGTCATGTTTCATTTCCTTCCTCCTCCTCTTCCTTCCTTCCGTCCTCCTCCTCCCCCTTCTTCTTGTTCTTCTTCTGTATTTGCCCCTCTTCTCATACCACCAGACATAAATGCCCATATGCTCACCTGGGTACCCTCATATTATAGTTGTAAAAATTCACAATGCCAATGACTCGATCGTGTTCTCTTCACTGTAGGTAGACCTCTTGGAAAATAGTCAGATTGGGAGGATGACTGACACAAGGTGTGGATGGACGTGCTAAAGCCGAAGTTCAGTAAACAACAATGCGAAACACGGTTCTGCTTCGACCTTGGAAAAATATGAAAGAGGAGGAGGAGGAGCAGGAGGAGGAGGAGGAGGAGGAGGAGGAAGGAAGAAGAAGAAGAAGAAGAAGAAGAAGAAGAAGAAGAAGAAGAAGAAGAACCTAGATGTAATCTGTGAACGTGTCAGAAGTCAATATACCCAGGTGTGAAACGGGACTCTACTTTTCTGCAGACCTCCCAACTGCAAAGTACCTTGTGATTACTTCTGCACCTGGCGGACTTTCAGAGAAAGACATTTCTCCAGTAAAACACAGGTTTTAACTCAAGTTAAGTGATGTTACAGGTGACCCACAATGGAAATAATTAGACAAAGTGAAGCCAGCGGTGACTAAATATGTAAGTTAATACAATGCACCATTCTACTTCATTCTACTGTTAACGGCAGCAAATTGTAAATAAAGGTGTGGTGTACACCTCTTACATTAAAAACTTTCGCCATTTCTCGAAAAATGACATTTTTCGAAAGGCAAGTCAAAAGTAGCAGTGCAAATTCTTACTAACAAGATTCCCGCAGATTCAAGTTGTAAGGACAGAGTTTCACTTTCAAGTGGTCTTATAAATAGAATGCAAGTAATGGCAACTGCCAAATGCCAGCCGAAAAAAGCTCTCTTGCGCTTACAGGATAGATTCTGAATTCCAGTCCTTTCTAGAAATCAAAATGAAAAAATCCTGCACCTTTCATGGGATTGCTAATGTTTGACTCTTTTGTTGAAGCATTTAGTCTCGGAAAAACGTGTAAGCTGTTAAAAAAAAAAGTTTACGTTCAGAATGAGTGGAAAAATGCCCCCCAAAAAACAACAACAACAATAAAAATAAAACTTAAAAAACATAAACGAAAAATACAACAACAAACAAACAAACAAACAAAACATTAGGCTTAATGTAATTGACTCATACATCATAACTTCAATGCTGTCATACGATTTCCCTCCTCATTATAAAACCCCTAATTATTTCCTAGAAAAGACGTCTACCAGGTGGAGAGGATTATTTGCAACAGCAACAAGATCATGAATAACTCGCAAAGCCTACACTAGCTCGTGAGGCAGCTTACTCAAGAATCGAACTCATGGCAAGCCCAAGTTAAAAACGTTTTGGCAAGGGCACCAGAACCCCTTCCCGTTGCTTCTAAACTCAGTCCGCACAATAACCCCAGCAGCAAGAAATAATTGCACGCAGACTCCCTGCTTAGTAAATAATTCCCACCTCTCTCTTCCTGGCTTGTAAATAATGCCTCCTCCCTTTTTCAGTTCATCATCTCCAAGGGAGGTAATAGCGTTAACAATCTGCACTCATTTTCCTACTTTCGGTCTCCCCGCACATTATACCGGAGCGTGGTCCATATTTATTACTTTCACCTGGGCTAAACTAGATGTCTGAATTCCGTTTTGCTTCAATCAGAGCACATTTTCTCGAATTTGCCTGGCTGGAATCTTAATTCTGACTTCCTTTCACTCTTTAAATCAAATTATTTGCGTCACTGGCGAACCTTGTGGGCGTCACGAGAAAGGTGAGACTGAACATCTTCACGTACATCTGCGCATAAACCTTTCTTTTTGTCTACATTGCCACTTCTAAAGAAAATCTCTCTAGGAAAGAATGGTAGTATGCTTTAAACCCCAAGAAAGATAACATTCGCAATATCCTTGATCCATTTCACATTATTAAGCTTTGAACTTTGAAATCTAATTGACATATATGCGGATACGTGTTCTCTCAGAAGCGCATAAACCTCTGCAGTTTCTAGAACATTGATCTCCACGCACTTCAAGTATCAAGTAGGTAATAGTCACGACGCTGAAACTTGTATTGGGTAATATAGCAGATTTACTCATTTGTATGTGGTGACATTCCTTATGGCTTGAAATTTGAAAAGTAAAACTTGATTTTGTTTAAATCAACTGAACTAAAACAAGAAGTCAGACACTTCCATTATGATTTATGTCTATAGAAGTAAGACCAATACAGTAAAACAATATAAAACAAAAAGACCTTTAAATGCATTGAAATCAACACACTAAACGAGCTCTGCGATCTGGTGCAGATGTGAAAAGATGAAACAAATCAAAGCGTTACTCCTCCCCCCTTCAATAAAATCTCAACTAGAAATTCATCACAATTTTATTCCAAACAGTCACAGAAGCAAAAAAATGAATAACCGAACTCAAAGACACACAAATATGTTTTAAATATGCCGATCAGACCAACAGAAACAAAACTAAACAACAATAAGAATTACCAAGGGAAAAAAAACGACTAAACATGATTCCACTAGCGCCGCCATGACCTAACACTACACATTCCAGAAACGAAGACGAGGACAGAATGAAAGGCAGATCAGCTAACCACACCTTGCAGTACTGAATTCATTCCCCTCCTTGACACTTGTTTTGACCCGTTGCCAGGAAAGAAGATACTAATCAAACTTCCCCCCACCTTTTTTTTGGAGGGTGGGGGTGGGGGTATTGACACAATGCAATGCAGTGGCATACAAATGCTTAGTCTTGCACATTGCACTAACCGGTTGACAGCTTTAAACCTCCGGATATATAGAAGGGGTGGGAGGGGGGGAGGTAATGGGGCGGGGGAGGGATGGTGGAAGGATTAAGCAAAACGAAACAATTACAGAGAAGATTATTATTGATACAGATTGAAACTTTAAGATATTCTAGAAAGAATCGTACAAGCAGAGTTTGAAACCAAAATGCACATATGTCAACCCGGATTCTAAAATTCAACAGAGAAGATTTAAATGTGAAAGAAGTCTTTATCAAAGAGATTGGAGCTAACAGAGATAATCTTACGCGTTCCTACCAAATTCTAGTATGAGCTTTTTTTAATTCCTGAAACAAAGATACCTTTTAAGGGATCTCTGTTCAATTATTATGATTATGATAATACTATTAATGCTAATCTATTCGATTATATAATAAAAATCCTTTCTACTGGTTTTTCTTCAAACAGTAATTATATCAATTTCCTTAAGAGAAGATGGTATTCATGCACTGCAGAATATCGTGTCCCTGCAAACCTTGTTTCTGCTGGTCAATATTCGAGGTACGAATGCTTCAATTAAAAAAAAAAAAGGATGTCTTCGCCAGTTTACATTCTATGGCCATTCAGTTTTGAGTATAACCTGTCTATACGTAACTGTTTCAATAAAACTTACGCTGAATTTATGGACTAGAAGATTCCGCTTAGAGACTACTTTGCATAGAATACTGGCACTATCGAATAAATACAGAATGTCGAAGTCTCGCAGATAAAGCGGAGTAAAACAGATAAACCAGCAAAAGCAAAGTATCTGCGGCATCCAGAGTAACGGTGCTTGAAGAGTCTCACGATATTTAAACTAGTTCGAGAGCGCCGATGGGTGCTAATCAGATAGACATTTGTGTTAAGATCGAACTGACAGTGATAATCTGAATCAGAACCGAAAACAAAACTTCTCTGAATACAAACTTCTCAAACAGAACTAAAATCGTTTACTTTCACGTTTCCACAATTAGCAGCAACGAAAATATGCGTTATCACAAAACGCGGCGCATTGCCGTGCCACAAGCGACATATATTCAGCGCAATTGCTGTCGATGTCGCAATGCACTATTGACCTACAGACATCAGTGGAATGTTGATTTACGATCGATTCAATTCAATGAACGATTTCAAAACATTTGCGTCATAGTTTGATTTTCTAAACAGGATTAAAGTCTGGATTGAACTGTATGGGCGCAAGCAGTGTGGGTGTAGGTAGGGGTCTATATTAGCGTGAGTTACTGTGTGGGGGTATTGCGCTAAGGTGACTTTTGATATTGCCACAAATGAAAAGATGGGATGTAGTAGTTTGTATATTTATGTTTTGACGACACTTAACTCAAAATGCGTGGAAATCGAATATCTAAACTGACATTGACTTGTTTCATTAGTTCAATACACAACGTAAGCAAAGAGCTATGTGCGTCACACCAACACATACTACTGTCTCTCTCACCCAACCCCAAAGCGCAAGCCCGCACACACACACACACACACACACACGAACACGCTAGCGCGCGTACTCACACACACTCACGCGCGTGCGCAATCGAGTATTAACGATAACCTAGAGCTTGACTCAGTGAAATCATGTAAGCAGAATACAACTATAAGTTCTTTTTAAGTGCTAAGGATTTAATTTTTCTATGTATTTATTTATTTATATCTGTCTCAGCATCTTGATTGAAACAACATTAAAAACAAACAAACCAAACAAACTGTCAGGACGGTGACCCCCGTGAGGTAGAATGAGCATAAAATCATGACAGGGCATTTAGTACACTAACAATATATAGAACGCCGATTCCAACGACTTACAGAGTGAGAACAGAATAATCAATGACCCTTACTACCCTCACAGAGTATAATAGCTCTGCGATTTCAACAGTAAGTACCTATTCAAAATAAAAAATAAAAACATCCAATGGTCAATACCAACCATTAAACAAAACAGTACAGGACCACAATTATACCAACCGGTACCAATGAATGAACTCATTAAGCAAGTCCGATAATAACACTCCAACAATCGGATACGACCCGCATGGCCGCTTTTAAGACAAGAGACTTGGGTGGGGGTGCCCCCTACAAAGATATTCATCATAGCCTTATCACATTCTAGTTTAATTCCACACATTCAATTCTTGACAACATCTAGTACTAGAATAAATAAGTTAATCGACATTTCTCTGAGAACAATTTTAATGAATAGAAAAATCAATCAGTGCTTTTGGACTAACTAATTTAACTTAAGTAGTCAAAAGATGTTTATACTTCGTTTTGCAAAATCAAAGTTAAAATGTTGATTGCATTTTCTGAATGTAGGCTATCAGCCGGAAACTCCGATGGTATCGCCAAAGCATCGAAGCTTCAGACCTTTCAAATACCATCCTGAAAGGCATTATGCAAGGAGGCAGAAGAAGAGGGAGACAGAAAAAGAGGTGGAGGACAACATTCGAGAATAGACTGGCTTGACACTGAGCGAAGCCATGAGGTTTGCTGAAGACAGAGAAAGATAGAGTACGCTAGTTAAACGATTATGTGTGGTGCCCCAAAGACTTTCGAGTTACGGGATAGGATAGACTAGGATAGGATAGGATAGGATAGGATAGGATAGGATAGGATAGGATAACAGCCAACTCGGAAGTTTGTGAAGGGGTTGAACGTATTCAAAGAGAACAGATCTGTTCTGAAAATTCGTGAAACCTTTGTGCTTCTTCCGTGGACTAAAAAACATGTTTTTGTACCTTAAAAAGTTAAAATTCGCATTTAATTAGTTAAACCGCCCCGAAACTTTGTACGCTCTCATCAGCAAACTCGTGTAAACAGGTAAGCTGTTACATGAGATAACCTACCTGCCCAAGAAAGAGACATACAATGATAACATGGTCACCCGTAGCCAATACTATCGCACATGAAATTCGAGACCAAACCGCATTTTCTGGTTCGTGTCAAAGATGTGGTTCAACGCTTTTCAATCCTAGGCGTCAATCTGGGCCTAATCCATTCACCCATGTGAAATGCTCCGGTTACAAACACAGCATAGCTGATACTTTTCGATCATAGACAACATCATGCTCAAATTTCTTAGCCTTATGTGAAAGGCTCTAGCTACAAACCATAAATTAACAGTGTGTAGTGCTAACCAACGCTTTCCGATCATGGGTATCCATTTAATGATTGAAGATCAAATCCTATACTACTAGGTTAACTGTTCTGTCCATAAAATCAAGTCAAACAAATATGCAGATATTGATATTTTGTGTACGTCAGCTATAAATTATCATAGTGGTTCCAACATAAATCGCTCTATTAATTTACAAAATATACATTAACAGTTCAATGTTAACCAGAATTATGAAGCTAAAGATAATACAACCTGTCAACCAACTAAAAATTGTGGTTACGGGATGTAAAATGATAAAGTTATAGCAGAGCCATTCTGACAGTCCAAAACATATCAATGGTTAACCAATTATAAGGGTGTGCGGATAGAATCATTCGTGTAATGGTGAATACCCATATGTAGTATTTCAAGTAAACTACGGGATGTAAAATGATAAAGTTATAGCAGAGCCATTCTGACAGTCCAAAACATATCAATGGTTAACCAATTATAAGGGTGTGCGGATAGAATCATTCGTGTAATGGTGAATACCCATATGTAGTATTTCAAGTAAACTAAAAGTAAAACCACAGGTTTTTCTTTACAGTAGTCTACTATATCGCGAAAAAGTCTTATCCATGTTCCAACAGCATGCTCAGTGTGCTGCCCAGCAATTGTTAATTGTTTAACATTCCAATGGATTAAGCAAGGATCAGCGAATTGGACATAAGCCAAACCGTAATAATAATTATTAATAGAGTGAAAATCTGAACTATTTACGCAGCACTTCGCTATCATTAGCAAAACATAATATTAGATTCATTCCATATGCAAGTAACCAACATGAGACACTTTCATAATTATATTCTAAAATTTCTCCATTAACAGTATTCAAAGCAAAAAGTCAATCAGTTCAACTTCATAATTAAATATTTGCATTTATTTATTTATTTATTTATTTACTTATTTTGGACAGAGAAAGTTGCATTCAGCGAATGCTAAGAAAATTACTACACCTGACTGACGCCTGGCACTTGAACTGGGATAAATTCGAACCTCGTTTTCCAAAACAATGGATTAACATTCTCCATTACGACATTATCAGAATCATTTTTTAACAAATGGTTTTAACACATGTAACAAGTCCCCCCCCCCCCCCCCTCCACAAGGTTAAATTTAATATTTACAGACAGTACAAACCAACCAATGAAATAAAAGTCAAATGACCATTTTTTTAATTCTCTCTGTCTCTCTCTCTCTCTCTCTCCTTCCAATCCATCTCCCAAATTTCCCGCCCCAAAATATTCAGCTGAATTAGGTGCCTTCAACTAATGACTGGGCTACGATCTATAAATCATCCCTGCACTCGAGAACCTTCTCATGGTAGTCAGGTATACCCAAAGCATAGGTAAAAGCTATCACCCCAAGGTAGCACAAGCACCTAGCCCATAAAAGAAATCGGAGTACTCAACCTCAAGGACTGAAAATTTTTCCCTTAGTTATATTCCCAGCCTACTAATATCCTTAATCAACAACATGAGGGATGAAACCGCATACTATAAATGCAGAAGACAGGTTTTAAATAGGGTACCCCTAACTGAACCACCCTGTACCCAAAACACCTTATAATAACACTACGACTGCCTTTTGAACACTGCTGGCTTAACAAGAGTACTTACAAAAGAAGAATGAACAACGAATACTTCGAAACTAATAAATAATTACATTAATTCAACACTTTTGGCTCAAAAAGAGTATTTTCAAACGACAAATGAATACCATCAGTCTACATTCCAAAGTAAGACTGCTGCGCTCCCTTATCATCTCCATCTTCCTATATGCTTGCGAAGCATGGACCCTCACAGCAGATCTCCAACGAAGAATACAAAAGCATGGAGATGAGGTGCTACAGAAGACTTCTGGGCATTTCCTATATCTAACACATCAACAACGACGAAGTCCGACAGACCATCACACAAGCCATTGGACAACACGATGACCTGCTCACAGTGGTGAAGAAACGGAAACTCCGATGGTATGGCCACGTCACCAGATCATCAGGCCTTGCAAAGACTATTCTGCAAGACACGGTGCAAGGAGGTAGAAGAAGATGGAAACCGAGAAAGAGGTGGGAGGACAACATTCGAGAATGGACTGGTTTGACACTGAGCGAAGCCATCAGGGCTGCTGAGGACAGAGAAAGATGGAGTATGCTGGTTAAACGATCATCTGTGGTGCCCCTACGACCTCCGGGTTACGGGAAAGGACAGGACAGGACAGGATAGGAAATGAATAAGGAATACTTTGACTGAAGTAAGTTAATTATCATATTAATAATCGCGGCTCATACTGCATAGAATACCATTTAAGCAAAATACACCATGTTTATTTTATAAGCGATTGTCAAAAGTCACAGTCTTTCCAGTGTCTAATGCATTATCTAACATGATGTCTTGCTCTAGTAACTGCGCACAACTCGGTCATCTCCATTTCAAGACTCAATACTCGGGACGCTGGAACCTTTTCATCGGCCACAATCAAAGTTTTCCTTTTTTTTTTTTTAAATCTTTTCTACCTTTAATCGAATTTTAATTTAAAAAAAAAAAACAAAAAAAAAACAACAGTTCCTTCTAATCATATAGGCAAACTTTTTTTTTTGTAAATCGTAAAATAGTTGTATGATTTGTAGTGTATTGTAACATCTTAACATGCTTACAATGTGCAACTATCAATAATTCTCTGAACATTTCACGTTTATTCGTAGAACGGGTAACTCTCCAGAACACTTATCTACGGCTTCACCTCAAAAAACGACCATTATGAAATATTATTTCAGCACGCTGACGTGGTGAAGAACTATAAACCATGTCCTGCTTCTTAAAGCTCTGTTCGCACTGTAATCAACTATAAACCATTCGTTGCATATATTATTACTTTGCAACACAGGTAGTCAAGTAGTCCAGTTTCACCATAAAGAAAACCCTTTTGATAAACCAAAGTAACATGCTCAGATGGTATCCCGCTCTTTACAGATCTTTTCACACTATGATCAACTATCACCCACTGATTGTTCTGCAGCACAGGTAGTCATAATCAAAGCTATCCTTAACACTGATTTACGGTTCCGCCGAAGCCGCGTCGCGTCGCAGTACGGTAGGCAGGTAACGACATCAAGGACAGCTAATGCAGCACAAGGGCTGCTAGCTATGCAAAAAAGCCGGCGACAGTCAACATAATATTAGCACTACGGGAGGTCCCGCTTGCGATCACCCTCTTTCTCTTTGCACATCTTTCCCCCAACATCCTCTCTCTCTCACAAACACACACCCTACTATACAGTCATGTACATCAACGGCATATACACACAGTATAACTAACGTGTGTGTGTGTGCGCACACATTCCTTTATTATCACCATCACCACCTCGACCATAACAACAAACCTTGACCATTCAAGTCCATCCATATCAACTCCCCTTTCCCAAACAATGCACCCTTAAAAGCCACTCAATCCTTAAATAAAACGTAGCGTTGTGGCCAAGTGGGCTAAGACGGGACTAACTTGCCTTGTCCACAAGCCAGAAACCAATGGCGCCTGACAGGTGTGGGTTCGAGCCAGCATCTGGGCGTTAAGTTTCTCCGAATATTATTTACTTCCGACTCGGGCAACGTTTCGTGGGTTTTCTCCGGGTACTCCGGTTTGCTCCCCCAGCAAAAAATTTCAAAATTTCATAAATAATGTTAGGTAGGTAGGGTTTGGGCGCGCCACTGGCTGCAACTACGTCTTTCCCGGGGGAGGCGGCCCAGAGTTTCCCGATAAAAAGGGATAATAAACTGCAGCAAAAAAAAATGTATTCCTTAAAATGCAATTATATGCACTTTTATTCCTCTCGAAAGTACATACGTACCCTATCGTTTAAAAAACATCGTTGTTCGCCTATTTAGCTAAAGTATTCCTTATTTAAATTGACGTCGTAAAGGTACCATTCGTACCTTTTAAAACCGCTCTGAATTGAAAACAATGTATTGTTGTAGGCCAGTGAATGCAATCATGTGCAAATCAAAGCGCACTCGACCGTAAAGCAAGAGGGCACGGTGACAACAACAACGATTTACCTAGCTTGAAAAATAATGGCTACCTTGTTTGCGTTTATTAATGGTAAGATTGTGCATAGTTCTATGTTTATAATGCTGTTCGTTGAAGTTTGGTTGCTAAGTATTATCCACTCTCCCTCCCCTCTACACCCACAAAAAGGAGAGTCTTATACTGTTATAGAAGAGGAAACAAGGTATGAAGAACGTAATCTTAATGAATGAGAATAATATGTCTTACAAAGAAGAAAGAATTGCTAGCAATGATTTAAAAATATTAACACAAATGTCATTCACTCTTTTTGTAATACTGTTCCTCGATGCTACAGACCTATATTTAAGAAGCGGTAGGCCTACTGAGTATTAAAGACAAAAACCCAGACAAACTAACTGATTGACAGGGAGGACGTGTATGTGTGTGTGTGTGTGTGTGTTAGTGTGTGTGTGTTAGTATGTGTGTGTGTATTAGTGTGTGTGTGTGTAGATGGGTGGGAGTGCGGGGTTAAAGTACAGTAGCTCCCTGGACCTAAAAGAGTGAAGTGAATGACCAAAAAAAATCAGAAGTGAAGTAGCTGATGACATATAAGGGAAAAAAAAAGAGAAACAGATAGAGGTCCTGGAAAACGCTCGAGAGAAACAGTCACACACAAACATAAACAGTTCTAAGCTAGTTGTGTTCAGAAGATATTTGATAACGCAATGAACCTGCCACCGAAGCTATCTACAACGCCTGTTTGCCGTAACCACAACGCCCTTTAAACGCTTGCATTAGGTCCTTAGGTTACATGCGCAAGTCAAATATATATTTGTTGAATAAAATTTATGTTAAAACAAATATGCAAACACCCTCCACCACTACTTAACCCTCTTTTCCCCAGCATATTACCCTCTCCACCTCTCCCAAAAAAAAAAATCCATCAAACCGAACATACCCACCACAGTCGATAAAGGACCTTGAACCAGTTGCCCTCCTTTAGATTGTTTACTTTAACATTCTTACCTACTTACTCGTCCCACTCACCCAAGGATCATTCCTATTCCAAAATCTCTCCACCCCTCTTTTGCACTTGTCATTTCTAACAGCAAAGACACTTGGTAAACAAACTCACAGCAGAAGAAATGGCTGGTCAACTTTGTCACAATTGCATCTTAGCTTTCATAACCGCGGGGGCACGCTGATCAAATTTTCATAGTTGTATCTTAGTTTTCATAACCGCGGAGGCGCAAACAAACCCACAGTAACAACAACGACAATAGCAACAACAACAAACAAACAAAACCAAACACATACACACAAAACCCCAGGTTAATAAACTTTTCAAATTTGTTTCACTGAAAGTGTTTAACTGTATTCTCCTAGAAGTCTCTCTTAAAACAGTGTTAAATGAGAAATCTACAGAACATGACAGTGTATTAGTTTATGCACTCTTTCTTGTTCACACAGAGTAACAAAGGAATTCGTTTTCCTTACACTCAAAGCGATAATACGAAGATCATATTGCACAAACTGGAAGCTATAAGCTTCCTAACAGTTTAACAAAGTCCCTTTTCATACCTATGCAACTCGGTATTGCTACTGTACAGAGAATCCTGTATGAAGTACAGTGCATTTTTTAGGCACAAAGTAAAGAATCACATCTACAGCTTCTAGACATTTCGTGCTTACAAATGGCTGAGAATACTTATACACTTATACACATGGCTGACATTACCTGTATACCCACATGGTAACATGGTTAATGTCCTATTTTACTTTACAATAAATCAGCAAGCAAGCATTACCCTGGAATAACTTTGGTCAGAAATAATATAGTTTTATTACGAGACCCACAGCAATATACAGAATCAAAAGTGGCTGAGTAATTCTTTATTCGCCCTCCACCTCCCCCTTCCTCGTCTTCTTCTACAAAATAAATCATAATAAAGAAATATCAGTGTACAGACCGAAACAAACAACTCAACCACCATTACCCATGAGAAATGTACGAGAGTTCGCCTATCTAAGCATCTTATCTTAGTGCAGTATACATAAAATAATAATAATAATAATAATAATAATAATAATAATAATAATAATAATAATAATAATAATAATAATAATAATAATTATTATTATTATAATAATAATAACAGGCAATTTATACAGCGCTTTCCAAATTCACAAAGCGATTTACACAAACAAATGTAAACACAACATGCGTACATTGGTCAATAACACGCAACCACATATATATCTCAACACCAAAAATAACTAACAACACTCACTCATGGCGCCTAAGAAAAGGCCTCTCTAAAAAGATGCGTCTTCAAGTTCGTTTTAAAAGACGCTAGTGAAGGACTGTGACGGACGGACCGAGGTAGCGAGTTCCAGGTCTGAACGGAGAAGAAACTGAAAGCTCTACCACCGTGTCTCACCCTGTGATATTCTGGTACACGGAACATCCTTTCATCTGCAGAGGAGCGGAGAGACCGAGAAGGAACATAGACAGTCAAAAGTTCGGAAAGATAGCTAGGAGCAGTTCCAGAGATGATGTGGTAGCAGAGACATGAGGTTTTATATTTAATTCGTTGTTCAATTGGGAGCCAGTGTAGCTCTTGAAAGAGAGGCGTGCAATGCTGTGATTTCCGTGCTTTGAAGATGAGTTTAGCTGCAGAGTTTTGGACTTGCTGAAGAGGTCTAAGGACTTTCTGTGTGCAACCTACTACAAGGAGTGAATTACAATAATCCAATCTAGACAGAATGCATGCGCTAACTAGTGTTTTTGTTGCTTCTTGTGTGAGATACTGTCGAATGGAGCTTATGCGTCTAAGTTCAATGTATGCAATCTGACAAGTTTTTGCAACGTGTTGCTGCATGGAGAGATCCTGATCTAAAAGCTGTCTATATCACACGGCTAGCGTGTATGCAAATCCAATTACCATACCAACGATAGAAATCTCAGCTGTAGTACTAATCACAGCAATAGTATTAGTGTTTTGGACCAAAGCAAGACCCAAAATTATAAGAAGACGGATCGATCTGTGGCGTAAAAATATTCTCAGCATGCCGATACTATAGCTAGGGAGCCATATTTTCTACTAATCAATCATTTTGGGATTGCTACTGTTATTGTGTAGTAGAGGGCTGTTGTCCTCGATGTTGAGGAGACATGTTTCTATAGAAAGAACCGTTTGCGAGATCTAAACCCACCCCAACCCACTCCGAAATTCCTTGGAATGACCTGTTAAAAAACACAATTACCTTCAGGGAAACCTTTCAGTCTTCTTGAATAATACAAAGGTGCGTACAATTAAACGTTCTTGTGATTATCTCATCGGCTCCAAACTGAAATATTCCTTTTTTGGCCCATAAGGTTCAAGAACCTCGTTTCGGGGTCTAAGAACCTCGAAAAAATGTTTTTGAACATACACGAACCTTCCAGTTAAGATAGGCCATTAGCAGTCTGCATGACGATAATTTCTTGAGTAACTGTAATAAGTCTGTAACTGTGGTAAGCTGTGAAGGTATTGGAAAGGGACATCCACACATGTCCAATTTCTTGTATGATTTTGACTGTTTAGCTTGGGGAAAACTTCAAGAGGCTTACAGTTTTAATGAAAGACATGGCATGATTTTTTTAATACTCTTTACTCTTTAATTACTTATATTAAAATTTGTAAATATTAGAGCTGGGTACCGTGGGTCAAAGTCGAACCGGTATTACCGCGGTATTTTTAGGTCGTATCGGTATTTCGTACCGGTAAACCGCGATTTAAGTGTTAAAATCAAATGGGATACTTAATTATTATGTCGAATTTTGTCATACAGGGTGGGCTTATATAAGCTTGCTTGTTGCCTATCCTGTAAATCATTGTTTGAAATTATATGTTTTTTCCTTAAATAAAAATATTCGTTTAAACCAAATGGGATATGGCACTGATAGTAGTGACCGACGCAAAAGAAAGATTGTCATACACTTCAAAACAGTTTCAAAGAACCACATTTCTATAGAAACTGAAGCTTTATTTTTGCTTGAACGCCTTCAAAACAAATTATGATAAATCACTGTATAGAACATCAGCAAACTTTAAACCACAAAATCAAAATAAAACAAAAACATTCAACGGGAAAGAACTTTAAGAACTGTAAGAATTCAGAAGGATTGGCGACTGGGACCATGCTCAAACACGTGGATATCGATAAGCTGCTGTTCTTCAGTGTTCCCTCCACCCAAAAAATATGAGAGTCTTTGGGACTCCCAGGTATAAAATTTTAAGAGTCCTTGTGCAAATTTTGAGAGTCCCCAAATCGGAAAAAGAAATGAAAAAACAAGCCCAAGCCACACTTTTTTCTTTCTTTTTTTTTTTACTTTGTTAAAGCGTCACATTAGTTATCATAATCATATAAAACCAAAAAATTAAAACATGTATTAAATGTTTATTTAAGCCTGAGTCGCTTGGTTGCTGCAAACTCCTTCAGAGCACCCTGCACAACAGCTTCCGTATTTTCGATAATGACAGGATTTGTACTTGATGTTGCTGTGGATGAACGGGTTTTGGGCCCAATCAACCAAGTCAGAAGTGCCATGATCGTGTATGATAGAATCAAAGAATGGATTCACGAAAAATTTCTTCTGTTCAGTAAATGGATTGCTTGGAGGAAGTTTACAATGCGCGCGCATGCGATTTTTAAGGACGACAACTCCCGACACAATCTTTAATCGTCTGCAATGGCAGTCTCAGTTGGGTTCTGGTTCTGATTATGCCGTGAATTAGTTCGCCACTCGTTGGTCGTATTTTTGACTTCAGCGATTCGAAAAAAATGTATGCATCCACAGGACGCACACATGCAAATTTTTCTGCGTCATTGTTCATATTTTGTGCGTAATTGACGCACTACTGTGCGTAATCGGGAACACTGAGTTCTTATAAGTTCTTCTTCAAGAACAGCTGCCTATCCACGTGTTTGGGCTTTAGGCTCGCTCTCTGGACAGACAAGATGTCGCCCACTGTCGGGTTATGTGTTGTCAAGATTTCCCAGTAAACCGGACCATGGACACCCGCACCGGTATACCGTACCGTCGCGTTTCCGAACCTGACTACTGTTACGTATCGGTAAAACCGTCCAGCCCTAGTAAATATAGCGGCATTATTATTCTCACTTTTTGGTTCTTTTACTCAGTACCGGCAGCTCAGTTAGCTCAGTGGTGTACGCCGCGAACTCCAATGTTAGGCGATACAATTTCAGCCTTTACAGGCAGCGATTCAAACGCCGTTAACGGCCTGGGGAGAAAAAAAAGAACAAGGAAAAAACAACAACTGAGATACTGCGCTTCTACTCTTTCGGATGAGAGTATAAACCGAGGTCTAGTCTGTGCACGTATTCCATCGTATGGACCTTAAAGATCCTGAAGCTCATGTCCTAGACGGGTGAGTTCCGGCTACACAAATACACCCAGCACGTCCTAGATCCATTCTCCCCATCCCCAGTCGCCCAGGATTGTGCTCTGTCGTCTGGGCGTTAGACTATGCGCCCAAAGGCTGCAAGTGAGCGCCTCCGTCGGATTGAGTTAGATCCTGTATCGGCCAGCGCCTTGAGAGGCCTTTGAGCTGATAAAGCGCTATATACAAGTGATTAAATAATACATAAATAACTAAATAAATAAATAATACCTATAACCTATGTTGCATGACAGATTAACACACAATGATGTCATCTAAAGTCAATAACCACTAGGCAGCCCACACAATACTTATTAGAGGCCAAGCTAAAGCGAACAGAAAACTGAACAGACGTCATCATGGGCATTGACCGCAATAATATGGTCAGAAAAGCGGGATGGGCGGGGGTGAGGGGTGGGGTGGAGGAGCATCCACGCTGAGTATCAGTGTCCGCCATTTGACTTTACAAAACGAAAAGAATCTTTATGTATTATAGCAAACTCTATGGTACAGTGCTCACCAGGTAGGGGTTACTCAGTGTGCTAGTTTCATACACAGTGTGCCCATATTCTTGTATTATGTTATTCTTGTCAAGTAGTCTAGCGTTCAAAAACCGGTCAGCAGGATCCCGTAGATGCAATATGGATAGATTCTAAAACCAAACAAACAATCCATCAATCAGACAATCAATATGCAGGCATGCATAAACCAGCATGGCGTGAGCAAACTTAGCCTGGTACCACTAGCAGTCATACAATCGGGAACAAAACAAGCGAGAAACTCGGTGCGTAGTTCTGTGTCTCAGAACTGTCCGGATAATTCCGGGTGCTAGCCGAGGTCAACGGCCGATGGCCGGAACGGCACGCCGCAGGTACCAAACCTTACTGGACAGTGGTCAATCAAACTGGTCATGCAAAACTAATGCCAGGCTTTTGACAGCAATGTACAACAATATTATATTCCACACGGAATTGCTCCATATAAACTAACACTTATATTTGGAATTAAAAGAGTTTTCCGTACAACGTGGCATGTATTCCAATGCGTGAAACCTGTGCCCTTTTTTGGTACATTTGGTCTTTGATGACCACTGCTGAACTGTAGTTCCAAAAGCAAATCCGATGAAAAGCACAGTGTACAACTAAACAACATTAAAGGAACCCACTTTGATCACGCCCCAGCGACAGATCCTTTTAACATTCACAATGAGTGCTGTCCCACTGAAGAAAATAAGCTTACATAAAAAAAAAACTCTTTCAAAAGTATAGTTATTTTTTTGAATCAACAAATTCCGTGGTTTTTGTGCCTATTAATAAGTACCGCTCTAGCCCTAAAAAAATAATCTACCAAAAATTCAAACTTAACAGGTTGGTCTGAGCAACAAAAGCCCCTTTTATCATTGTTTAATGTAATCACAATTATGCTAATTTCATGGCAAACCCATGTTCACCCAAAAACAAAAATAAAAAAAAATCTTCGACTTTAGGTAAGTCAAGTGTAATGCCAAACAACATTTACACATTATGATGCTGGCGTTGAAACGGAGAAAAATTCTTGCATAAAATAATTTCCAAATGCCGACATGAATAACTTTTACTTCTGAGCGTACAAAACACATTACCAAATTCGTTTGAGAGGAATACAGGCCCACACCCTGCAGATTAAATAAGATTCAAAAGCCTGTAGTGTGTATCTGAGCAGCCTTAAATAAACATCCCGTTGAGCGCCCAGGTTAGAGTCGAATTCAAGCGTATTTGTACAATAGGCGGCTTCAATTGTGACTGTTACAGTTAAAGTTTTACAGTATGTGCAAACTACATCTACAACAAATAGACAAAACATCATTTACAACTGAGGTTAAAATAGAAGAGTTTGCTTTAAACATAGTCAAAGGTTATAAACGTTTTTAAAAGCTATATTATTTCCAAAGATTTAGGTCAGTATTAAAACGTACGTATAATGTCTAGACCCGGTTATACACTTAAATGACGTCCGCAAGATTCAAAACAAGCATATGAAATATGATATAATATAGATTTCATAGTTACTGAAGTATCCAACTATATACATAGCACACACAGAAAATATAATGCCCCGAATCTATTACCCTCTTCGGTATTTTTTTTTTTTTACAAATACAAGCCAATATCGAATATGAACAGGGTCTCTTGTAATGCGAAGCTCCATTTTCGATGTAAACCGTAAATTCTCCATCTTTGTATAATAATAAAGAGATAGCAGAGATCTTTCCTAAATATCTGATTTAAAAAAAAAAATCCTTTTTGTCGCATGGCAATAAAGATCTGTTGTACTGTATTGAAATGGTTATCTCATTTTATATAATACTTGGAACTCATTCTTTATAATTGAAGAAGCGCATCAAACCCTATCTTCAAAATGAAAAACATTATTGAGTCTGTAAGCTGTGGTGGTGATAACATACTTTGCGTTAATCCACGCACTCTGGACAGTCTATAACCAAGTACGCTTATGCATACAATATAGAAAGCCTCTACAAAGCTGTGTGTAAAAGGGGGCAAGAATGGATTTCCTGTACACACACACACAAACACACAAACAAACACACACACCCGCGCGCGCACGCACACACACACACACAAGAACATAATTTTCTCCAAGATTTTCCATAAAACTGCTGTCTATCATAAGAAGTCCCTGTGTCTACGAAACGTCTATAAGCGGATAAAGTTAACAAACATGAACATCAGCAAATTTAATGTTAGGTAGTTCAAAAGATTTTGTTTTAATTGTTGTATGCCGCCATTGTCTAACTGCTTTTATTGTTTAAAAGAAGCGAGCTTTAAGCAGGTACAAATGTTCCTGTCATCTTTCGGTCGTTGGGGAGAAAGGCATGTAGAATCTCTCTTTTCTCTGGGGCAGTTTCTTGAGGGCGGTGCCCATATCTGTTTTATTTTTTCCTCGCTGCTTTATCTTCCCCGTTTCTAAACAAAGCCAGGCACCCATTCCGCCAGCTGGGTGAACTGAAGTATGTTGTGCGCTTGTTTACTTCTATGTGTGTCGTTTAGTTGGTGAATTCCAGGTATGGTCACCACCAAGTACTAACCGAGCTCGACGTTGCTTAACGAAACACTTCTAGAATGTGGCCAAACCACTAAGCCATTGCCCCACCCTCTTAGAGATAAAGTAGGTATATTCCTAGATATAGTAAGAGCACAGCATTGTAGAGTATACTTTTCATGAAAGCTCGAAGAGCTACTCAAAGTGCTGACTGAAAAAACCAAGATCGAATACACACACACACCGTACCGCCCAAGACTCATGCCCTTGCTGCAAGCTGACGAGGATGAGGATTTAAACCGAACGCCGCAGGGGGTAGCTATGTCGGTCGCTGATGTTGTTGGTTTGTTATGGCAATCGCTTGTCTATACTTGCGAAATCAGCTACGCGCAACAACAATAATATACAGTGGGCGTGTTTGTACACTATATAGGGAAACATATGCAGGCGTTGCTCCTCCGACTGATTGATTTTACCGTAATTATTATGTCCGTCTCTCAAGAAAAGCACACAGACACTTATGAATACGCGAGCGCACACTCCCGTTCACCAGCATAATATATGCATAAGCGCCACCTCCCACCCCTAACACACGCGCATTTGTTCTTAGATTAACACAACTTGAAATAAAACGCTATTCTTTGCATTGAAACGCAGATAATTTCTAAAAATTATTACTTCTTCTTCTTATTTTATTTATTTATTTATTTATTTTTTAACCACAAACAGCACAGGCCAAGAACTGTAACACGATTAAATCTATTCAAGAATTTGAAGAAGTATATAATAATGATTTACTATCATACCGACTATAAAATGTCATCATACACAATACAATGCAACACTCCCACACAGCAAATCCACCTACTATAACGCAGCATAAAAGGAACACAAACTATCAAGGCAACGGAATTTTTAAAGATACAGTTCATACGCTTTAACTCATACGCCAAAGGAAATTCAAAATAATAAAACATAACCGTTAACTAATAATACCATCCGGTCAAAGCAATGTCATGACTTAACACAAACGTTAACTAATAGAAATATACAGCAAATGAAATTCCACGACTCAACACAAAACGTTAACAACACATCGTTAAACGGATGCTGCAACCTATTACGCCACACACGAGTACGCGAGGTCACGGTGAATGAACATCTCATATCGGCAGTCGTAGCTACTACAGCAGCAATGACGATCGATGAAGTGCATGCAGCGTGAGGTAATGACGACGACAACAACAGCTTTTCTTCGACATCTTTGTGGTCGGCCAGTGCTGACTGTCGTTAATGCTGCTTTGTTTTTCTTGGTGTTGTTGCTGCAGCTGTTGCTGGTGTCTGTGTGTGTGTGTGCGCGTGTGTGTGTGTCCGTGTGTATGCGCGTATATGTGTGTGTGTGTTTACGTGTATAACAGCACAACTGGGGATTTTTTTAAAATATAAACCTGGTAAGAAATGGGGTAGTTGAAAAAAAATTGGGAAGCAAACATTTTCCCCAGTTTTTAAAATATATTTTCCACTCAAAAACAGTATTCACACTTTTCTGATATCCTATGCACCAACGAGAATCCCTCATGTAAGAGGGGTAACTCTTTCCATTACCGTGAAACATTCTTCCGGTTTCTTTCTCCGCGTATTGTTTATCCGAGTGTTTTGAGTGAGTTATTTCCAAATATTCAAGAATATGTCGAATCACATGAGAAAGCGTTGGTGGGAGCATAAAAGAGAAAGTGTTGCAGAGAATGCCTGATGGATTTGAAGTCCCAGTTGTTACAGTCAAGTTTACAGTGGGAAGACAACATGTGTCACTGGCCACCGATATCGTACCCTCACATAGTCAACTACTTCGTGTTTTGTGAAGGTTGCGACGGCGAAGCTATGGAAAACTACAAGAGTCTTCAGGTCCTGTTTCACTTTCTGTCGATGATCGTTCTTTAATCGTTGTATCGCTAGCTCTTCCATCTGACGATTGGCGTTTTCGTGGTGGCTTTCTGCCGATCTTCACTTTGCTGTCGTAACCAAGAAACAGCTGGGGAGATGGATTTTGAATAGTGGGGAAGGAACAGACAAAAATTGTCTTCGGTGGACGTTTTAAATGTAGTTTTGACAGCCACTCTCTTATCTGGTCACTATTTGAAGGGGTGTGCAGTTTGTAGGGCTCCTGAAACACGCACTCTCCATGAACCATTGGGTAGTGATCAGCGCACCTCCGAAGTCGCCGCAAATACAGGCTTCTACGATTGTTTTTGCATCCTTTCACTGGGCATGTACTTCCTCCACCGTTTTTATACTTATCCCACTCGTTTTCTGGCTCTAACAATCGTCGTTTTCGGCAATTTGCCATATTTAAAAGTCACGCATCAAGCTTTGAGAAAAGCAAAACAAGCCAGACCGGAACTTGGTTTCATTCTAACCTCGTTTTGATTTATAATGGCGATACCCGCGAGTTTTTATGAGAGGTGCCGGAAAGTTGTGAATAGTACAACCGTGAAATCGCATCTTCCCAATTTGTCGAGAAATGGGGTAGACAAATGTGTAAATTATACACACCTCTATAGTAAACTGCGCAACGAACAAAATCAAGTGTAAAGGGCAGATTACCCCTCAATCCTGTACGTCATTCATAAATCTACTTAATTTTATGAAATACAACATTTGATTTGTAAATATCACAGAGAAAAAGACCATTCCCCAATTGTACCCTGTTTTGGTAACATTCTCGATTGATCGGCTTTTACACGTATGTGTGTGCGTGTTTCTGTGTGTGTATGTGTGTTACGCGCGAGCGCGCTCTCCTATCTCCTCAAATAATCAGCATGCAAGCGAATGCTATCACTCTGAATTTTCGTCCCAATTACTACAGTCTACTGTTGACCCAAGAAAATTAGAAACATCCGGGGTCTTATCAATGGAGCGATCAAAACAACTGTACTACACACTCACAGTTGTCTATCTCATAACATACTGTAAGCGATGATTTTGCCCTACTCCAAGTTTTAGTCCCAAACTTCTTGTGTGTGCTTGTGCATCGAAGAACATATCGCGCGTGCGCACCTATGCTTTTTGCGATGTCTGCTGCAATTGAAACAATCACGTGCCTTTATAGATTGTTTCATCTCCTGTTTGGTGCAACACCTATTGATTACTGCTCTAAAACGATACAGGAGTTGTTAGCTCCTTCGTTTCTGAAAGAATGCATTATTCATTGTCAACATGGGATGATACCTGGGTTAGGTGTAAAACCTCGTCTCTCTCTCTCTCTCTCTCTCTCTCTCTCTCTCTCTCTCTCTCTCTCTCTCTCTCTCTCTCTCTCTTATCTCACCCATTAACATGCATAGGAAGCGTTACAGGACAGAGGCGCCTGTCAAACAGTTCTTTTGTCCTGTGTGCGAGGAGCGTCCCGAAGATGAGATGAATGTAATGCCTATGATGAACTCAGAGACGATGTCCAAATACTGAAAACGCTGATCCAAGAAGGCAACCACGATGCATCAGTGGTGACGTCGGCGGGTGATGAATTATCCATAATTGAATTGTCTCGCTATTTGTATAAAGTTTACAGAAGAAGGAACGAAAGAGGATTGAATGGTGATTAAAAATTAATAGTTTGAATGCTTGTATGTTAATTAGCTTTACATAACATTCTCCTTACTCTGAACAATCCAGATTTTGATTACATTATTTTTGCTATTTTGTATTTTTCTACGTTATTATTCCATAAAGAATGAAGAAGCAAATGTTTGAAATGAACATGTAAGCTAAGTGATCGTACCTAACGCCAAGTCTTTTTGTCTGTAAAGGGTCATTCGGATCGTTTTTAACTGACAATACATGCGCATGTCGCGATAATTACAATGTAGATATACGAGCTACCATGTTCCATTAAAGAAGAGAATGACGACAAGAGCGCAGTTTGCGTTCACGTTATATTTTGTTAATGTTACACACATACGTAGGACGTTTAAACTCGATATGAATTCTAGTCGGTGAAACACTTGCTAAAAAAAGAAAATGATAAGATGATGTTAAACATCCAACAATAGAGATTGGAAGACTGTGCGTGTTATCAATCAATGACTCTATATCAATCAATGACTCTATATCATGCTCTGTGGGTTCGGGCATTAAATAGAATAGACCCAACGTTTCCCGGCGTGTCGTAAGAGGCGACTAACAGGGGTGATGTTAGCACGGCATCACTGGGCGAAAGTCTTCTACACAGAAGTCACCGGCCAGGGCGGAGGAACCTCACGTTACTACAGGTTCAACGACCATGTGCTCAGGGCCAAGGCGAGCCACACTGTATTCGTGGATTTCGGCTGTGGCCAACAGCCTGGAGAGGATTGGGCACCGCCAGGTCTTTTTTGCCCAAGACACACTACATGATGACACAATCCACTAATTCCATACCGGATCGGTCGTCGCCCGGGCCGTCACCCGGCACAAGGACCGCGCCTTCCGTTGGCCACCAGGACGGAGGTGTTAAGTATGCTACTGATGGACAATTTAGCAAGATCCGCACGAGAAACAACATCATCATAGGAACCTGGAACGTCAGGACCCTAACTGCGGAAGGAAAATTAGAAGAACTGGCCCACGAGTTGGACCACTATCGATGGAACGTTCTAGGTATCAGCGAACTGCGATGGAAAGGCCTAGGTGAAACAACGACCGACAAAGGCCACAAGCTCTATTTCAGTGGTAGGGATGACAGGCACGAACACGGCGTTGGATTCTTGGTCCACAAGAACATTCTAGCGACTGTCATGGGTTGCCGCCCAGTCTCCAGTAGACTCATTACCATCCGTCTGAGAGCAGCCCCTTTCAACATCACCATCATCCAGGCCTACGCCCCAACATCAGACTATGACGACAGCGAAGTGGAGGATTTTTATGAAAATCTACAGGCGGTCCTTGACCAAGTGCCGAAGAAGGACATAGTCATAGTGCAAGGCGACTGGAATGCCAAGGTTGGCCAAGATGCGCACCGCAACTGGGGAGACACATGTGGACCCCACTGCAACAACGAGACAAATGACAGGGGTCTGAGACTCTTGGAGTTTGCCAGATACAACAATCTGGTACTGGCAAACACGCTTGGTCTCCACAAAAACTCCAGACGATGGACATGGCACAGTCCTGGCGGGGAGCATCACAACCAAATAGACTACATCATGGTCAAGAAACGCTTCAGATCAAGCATCAACATTGGCAGGACACGTACTTTTCCAGGAGCAGACATCGGAAGTGACCACGATCTCGTGATGATGTCTTTCCGGCTCCACTTGAAGAGAGTAAATACAGCAAAGTGCACTAGACTGAAGTTCGACCTGGACAAACTGCAAGACCCGGAGGTGGCAGAACTATTTCAGGCCACAATTGGAGGGAAATTTGCACCACTGCTCATTTTGGGGGCTGGTGAAGTAGATGTCAACACCATGACCACCACCTTCAACTCAGCTGTGACAGATGCCGCCACTGAGATCCTTGGCAAGCACCGACCAAAGAAGAAGCTGTGGATCACACCTGAACTTTTGGATCTGTGTGATAAACGAAGAGAGATGAAAAAGAAAAAGAACACCTCACAGGGAGCTGATGTCTACCGAAAAATCAACAATGACATCCGAAAAGGCATGCTCACAGCAAAGGAGAACTGGATAGAAGATCAATGCCAGGAAATAGAGAACAGTCTGAACAAGAACAACAGCAAGAAGGCCTACCAGACTGTGAAGCGACTGACAAGTGTCAAACAGCCCAGTCTCCACTATCCAAAGCAAGTCTGGCATATGCCTTACAGAAGAACAAGAAGTCTTGGATAGATGGACAGAGTACTGCTCTGACCTTTACAACCATACACCAAATGGAGACCCATCAGTTCTAGCATGTCCAGAGAACAGAGAAGAAGAAGAAATCCTCCCAATTCTCCGGGAAGAAGTTGAGGCAGCAGTGCAAGCGCTAAAGAAAGGGAAGTCAGCAGGAGTGGACAACATACCCGCGGAACTGCTACAAGCAGGAGGAGAAGCGATGATTGATGCCCTCACCATTATCTGTAACAAGATCTGGCAGAGTGGGGAGTGGCCTATACCATGGACCCAGTCGCTTGTCATCACTCTTCCCAAAAAAGGTAACCTTCAGGAGTGTGAAAATTACCGCACCATCAGCCTCATCAGCCATCCCAGCAAGGTCCTCCTGAAAATAATACTCAACAGGTTGAAACCCCAAGCTGAACAAATCATAGCTGAAGAACAAGCAGGATTCAGGGCAGGGCGAAGTACCACTGAGCAGATTTTCAACCTCAGAATAATCTGTGAGAAATACCTACAGCACCAACAACATCTATATCATGTGTTCATAGACTTCAAGAAGGCGTTTGACCGAGTCTGGCATGCAGCTCTATGGGCAACAATGAAAGTGTACAACATCAGCCCAAAAATTATTGAAGTCATCAAAAGCCTGTATGACAAGGCTACCAGTGCAGCCCTCCACAACAGAGCCATCGGGAATTGGTTCAGAACAACAATCGGTGTGCGTCAAGGATGCCTACTCTCTTCAACACTCTTCAACATCTTCCTAGAGCGCATCATGTCGGATGCTCTTGCAGACCTTGAAGGCACAGTCAGCATAGGGGGTAGAGCAATCTCCAATCTTCGTTTTGCAGATGACATTGATGGATTGGCTGGAGAGGAACAAGAACTTGAACAGCTGGTACAGAGGCTTGACACCACCTCCAAAGCCTATGGAATGGAAATAAGTGCAGAGAAGACCAAAATGATGACCAACAACACCAATGGCATCAATACGGACATCAAAGTCCAAGGCCAATCCCTCGACACAGTGCATAGCTTCAAATATTTAGGAGCCATTGTATCAGACAATGGGTCCCGACAGGAAGTCCTCTCCAGGATCGCACAAACAACTGCTGCCCTGACAAGGTTGAAGCCCATTTGGAAAGACAGAACCATCAGTCTACATTCCAAAGTAAGACTGCTGCGCTCTCTGGTCATCTCCATCTTCCTATATGCTTGCGAAGCATGGACCCTCACAGCAGATCTCCAACGAAGAATACAAAGCATGGAGATGAGGTGCTACAGAAGACTTCTGGGCATTTCCTATACCCAACACATCACCAACGACGAAGTCCGACAGACCATCACACAAGCTATTGGACAACATGATGACCTGCTAACAGTGGTGAAGAAACGGAAACTTCGGTGGTATGGCCACGTCACCAGATCATCAGGCCTTGCAAAGACTATTCTGCAAGGCACAGTGCAAGGAGGTAGAAGAAAAGGGAGACCGAAAAAGAGGTGGGAGGACAACATTCGAGAATGGACTGGTTTGACACTGAGCGAAGCCATCAGGGCTGCTGAGGACAGAGAAAGATGGAGTATGCTGGTTAAACGATCATCTGTGGTGCCCCTACGACCTTCGGGTTACGGGACAGGATAGGATAGGATAGGACTCTATATCTAAGTTAATTAGCAACTTTCTTGTTATAATTGATCGTTTTTCTTTTGGCGATATTGCGTATGTATTTATAAAATAATATTTTGAGACCTGATATTTCGATGCATCCATTCCCAACTTTCCCAATTTGAAATGAACATGTTGTTTATTCAATAAAATGTCAAATGTCAAATGTCTCCCTCTCTCTCTCTCTCTCTCTCTCTCTCTCTCTCTCTCTCGTCTCTCTCTCTGCTACATACACACACTCACATACACACACACACAAACAATCAATCCACGACATTTTTTTTTGAAGGTTCACTACACATGAACAATGTTTTGACTATCACAATCCTTGCTATCTTCGCAGATTTTGTTTCTATCTTTATTTCATGTTATAAAATGCTCCCTTTAGCAAACTTTTTAATACCTAACTTGTCCCGCCTAGCGCAACTACGATGCTCTTTAATTATCGATTTTTTGCCGGTAATGAGTGTGATAGTACCACCTTTGCAAATAAGGGCAAAAGTAAAGACAGGCAAGAAATTGATTAACGATCCGGAAGATCATCAGGTACCGTCAACATCGATCTTTCAACAAACTCCATTGTGGGAATATGAACACTGCGTGATCCTTCATACCAACCGCAGAAGACATTATATGTTTTCCATGTATGTAATTTTAAATAAACGTTATTGGATTTCCTTTCCGCTCCATAGTGGAAATACTATCAATACCAAGTGATTCTCCATACCATGCACAGGCGTCTTCTCTATTTTTATGCAACATTTCATTTCTGTTTTTATTTTTTATTTGCAGGTTTTCTGTAAATCTTTTGATGACAAGAGGGAGATTGGTTAGGGATACAATAACGTGCATGGGTAAATGTCTTTAAAAAGAGAAGGGTAAGGGTGTGGGCCTGACAGTGGGGATGATAAACGTACAGACAGGGGCAAGACGCATTGAAACAGAACATGTCGGGACTCCGAACTATACACTGTTCAACCCGTAGTGCAACTTTGATTAAGCCGTACCGTTAGTTCCGCTGTGAAACGAAACGGAAATGAACCTGGACACCGAAGTGCGCAAAGCTTGAAAGCTGACGATGTAGACGGCATGACGCACAGAAGAAAGATTAGATGGCAAGTCGCATCAAAATCCTATAACGCCTCAAGCACGGCGGAGTGTGCAATCTTCCGGCTCCAATGTCAGGAGCAATCAATGACTCGGGTAGTTTGAATACAGGGCAAGAACAATTAAAATTTTCACTCTTGCGCATACTGCCACGAGTGGTGCACACATGCACAAACTCACCAACACGCAGACCCCTCCTGCCTCTTTTCCCTCCTCCCCCCAACCTTCTCCTATACACACATAGGCCAGGAGGGGTAGGAGTTGGAGAGTAGGTGTTAAAAAAGGAAAGATTTCCAGGTGGGCCTGACTTCTTCCATCCTTCTGCTGCCTCGCGTTTGACAGTCACGTGCCTATTCAACTTAATACAACACCTTCCATCAAACAACAGAGAACCAGGTCAATATGTCCGCACTGGCCTGGCAGCAGCAACCGCCGATATCTTCTTCCACATCAAAAGGAAAATGTGCAGATTGATTAATCTATCACTAACAATGGCCAAATAGCTCATGCTACCAGTGTATATGGAAACTGAACTAGACTCTAGCGGGACATCGATTGATTCAATAATGAAAGGGTGTTGGCAGCCCTCGGCAATTTTGCCGCCTGATACCACACGGTGATAAAATCTGGGTATGGATACATTACTACTATCTCAGAGCCATCCGCTGTAGCAAGCAGGATTCTTGATTTCGCTAAGCAACTGCTTATTATTCACAACACTGTTTATCATACAACTCTATTCGATTTAGGTCCCTCCCAACCCTTCTTCTCTAGAATGGTTATCCCCGTCTGCGATACCTTTCTAATGGTGGGTGCAGACGGAAAACTCCAATATTCATTCACAACTCTATTCACAGTATTATTTCATACTAAGAGTCCATGCCAGCAGAGAACTATGCTGATTATCCGGATATAAAACATGATATTCTGTTCTACTTTGTCCGTCTCCCTCACTCTCTCTGCATTTTTATCATCTTAATCGTTATAGACGTTTGTTATAACTTTTGACAAATATCTTCCTGACTAAATATACTAATTGCGATACTAGTACCGCAAGTTCGCATCAAACGTTATTTAAATTTAAAAAACAAACAAACCCCGGTATTGCTGAGGTGAGGATGTAGGATGGGAAGTGGTGCTAAAAATAAAATCGCGTAGGTAGGTGAGGTAAGGATAGAGGTAAAGTCAGGGTGAGTAGAATAGGGGGAGGGCGAAGGATAAGGGAAGAGAGGCGGTACTGGGGAGAGGGAGGGGGAGGGGGCGGGGGCAGACATAATTTACTCATCTGCATCAGGTCACGATAACATGATCTATGCACTATGATCGAGCCATGGAGTACAACTGCATTATCACGGCCGCGATAGAATACATTGCAATAATACATGAATTAATGGATCTTTTATTAAAGCTAAAAAAATGTCACGTTATTATGATATCGAAATACATTAGCATGGTGGTAATGGAAAAGACAAATATTTATAAATGAATGCATCTTTTATTGAAATTAAAGTCTGTGGGGTTATTGTGTTATTTGGCTAACAGTAATATCAAAAGATTGAGCAACAGGCTTAAAGGCGGGAGAAGAAGGAGGAGGAGGAAGGAAGGAAGGAGGAGGAGGAGAGAGGGAGGGAGACAGACAGGCAGGCAGACAGACATTATTTCTCGTATATATTATTGAATATATAAGAAATAATGGCTTCCCGTTTTATTTTTTTATTTTTACATAATGGTATGGTGAACATTAGCAAAACTTTCAATCAAATCTACATGACGACTACAATTGAAATGGGTTTGCAGATAGTCGTGAATAAAAGTTCAGCGAGACACGCCCATAGAACATGTCATATTGACTTCCACTGTACCTGGAGGGAAAAAAAAAAGGTGGTTTGAAAGCCGAGTAATGAAAAGCAAATAAAAATGGAATTAGTTTCTTTTTAACTACGCACCCTTGAGGCGTTCATTTTAAAGACATTTCGAAAAATAAATCTGAACATAACAGATTGGTCGAAGTTTTATTGTAGGCTTATATGAAAACGTCCAACTGTAAAATTATGCTTTCATATTTAAATAAAATACATTATATACAATATAAACAGTAAAATTATAATAGTGAAAGTGCCAAGTACATTTTCATCTGAGCTGCTCTATCACCTCCTCACGCCTTTGTCGAGTGATTCGACCCACCTTGCCTACCTTTGCGCGCCTGCCTCAACAACTCCACGCAATGAATGACATCTGCTGCTGCAATGAATGACAGCCCTGAGTCAGACTCATGGCAATCTACCTTGAAATCTTATTTTATCCTGATATCCTACGGTGTCCAGGGACATAAATCTACAAGAAGGAGAAGTCTCGGGAGGCATTCCAACGATGATACTGTCACTCGACCGCTGCTAAGCTGTTTTCTTCTACTGCCAATGCCTTTTGCTGTCTTACCTTAATATGATCTTCGAATAAAAACAAACTTTCAACGGTCGTCAAAGGACTGGCGTTCTGGAGAGAGAGAGAGAGAATGTGTGAATGAAACTTCTTCACCCTTAATCTACCTTCTCCACACTCTTTCAACCCCCTCAACCCCCCCCACCCTCCACCCCCCTCCCGCCACATCCTACACCTGTAAAACGACGAATTCATATCCGTAATTCATAACACTATGGCCAATATGAATATGTCTTGTCTTTCACACACAAAAAAAGTAAGCTGGCACTGCAAAAGGTCTGGAATAAGTGATTAAAGATTAAAATAAAATGCTCTCTCTCTCTCTCTCTCTCTCTCTCTCTCTCTCTCTCTCTCTCTCTCTCTCTCTCTCTCTCTCTCTCTCTCTCTCTCTCTCTCTCTCTCTCTCTCTCTCTCTCTCTCTCTCTCTCTCTCTCTCTCTCTCTCTCTCTCTCTCTCTCTCTCTCTCTCTCTCTCTCTCTCTCTCTCTCATGTTGGTCAAGTACCAACATTCACCCCCAAAATTTATTTTTGAACGATACTTAATTTGAACAAACGTAATTATTATTCCTAAAGCCACTCCCATAATGCACCGATTCACAGCCAACTTGATTCCAGATTTAAAAAAATTATCTAAACATATCTCATTTCCACTGCCATTCATTACATTACATTACATGATTATTGCTTTAGGTCCAGCGGACTCTTCCGAGCCAAATCAGGACCAGACAACCCCTGATCCGCATAAAAGATCAGCTGAAACAACCCTAGTGGTAAAACTGAAAGCTCTCCACCAGCCAGTCAATTTACAATAAAGACATCCCACGCAGGGGACGCTGAGGCTGTACTCTAATTTATCGAACCTCCGTTTACAAAAACAAAATAGAATTATGAATACAAACATCATTATAAATTATCAACAAAACACATACATATAAAATGCCTACATTGCTAAATAATAACATCATAGGAAGCCCTAGTTACCACCTGGCAGAAAGCGTCCAATATTCCCAAGCTGATCCAACAGACCTCATACACAAATAAGGAGTCTTGTCCTGGAAAAAAGGCAGATGACTGGTCTAGTGAAGAAGAAGATAGTACAGCAGATTGATAGAACAGAGCAGGAATGAGAAAGACAGCGACAGTGGGAATTTAAAGCACTAAATTTCCAGAAAGTGGGGATACTATTTATACTGAAATCCCCGGCAACCCAACAGGGGTTGCCATTCATTGATTCATATAATAAAATTCTCACATATTCTAAAGTGGCTCTGTTCCACTAGTATACAGTTACATGTCATATCAATAAAAATAATTGATTCATATTACATTCAGATTAATTAATGACTCTAACTACCTCTCTAATTCCAGTCTGGCTCCATTTATTTTGTTCCCAGTCTGGTACCATCCTACAGGCAGAAAATGACACGTCAAATATTATATAAATTGATTCATATCAAAGTCGAGTAGATCATTAACTGACTTCCCCAGTTTCAGTCAGGCTCTAGTTCACTGGATCATAAATGCAACATAATAGCTAAAATATTAAATCTTTAATCATAAAACAAAATTACACTATTCCAGTCTGGTACCAATATGACGCTATACAATTACCATGTCAAATACAATATAAACTGTGTCCTTTCATAGTCAGGAATCAGCTCAGGTTGATCATTTATAAACTAATCATATTCCAGCTAGGTTCCAGTTCCTTGGCTAGAACAACAACTGGGCAGATAAAATAATAAAACTGCAATCATGAAACAAAATTCTTTTATTCCGGTATGGTTCCAGTCCATTGGCTTACAATAACCACCACCAGAAGTCGAGATTGTGCAGCATTTCCACACTGTTAATTTTTAATTTCCATCCCTGTCTTTCATAGCAATGGACGCATACACTAACCCACAATTGTTTATTTTTAGATTGTTGCGCACAAAAGTAGGTAAAAATACCCAGGAAATTAAGATATGCGAATTACAACTGCCAATCCATGCATTTTATGAGTTCGTGTTCGACTCGATCTCACTCTCAGAGATAAAAAAAAAGAATATATACTGAATTGAATAGAAGGAAAAACAACATATGTCTGGCAAATATTTCTTTAAAACCTATGGCAATTATCTCTTTAAATTATTAGGCAGGTAAACATCCCTAAATGAGCTGATCTCTCAAAACGTTTGGAAAACAACATCTGTTCCGCAAGTTCTCTCCCAACCAACATCTGCCAGCGTGTATATATTTTTGTGTTGTTTTTTTCGTTAAGATTATCTTTTTTGGTGTTTGAATGCGTGAGAATTGCGCTTTGAACCGATCTTTTTATATAAGAAAAATCATTATATAAATATCCTTAGCCGTATCTTTATTATTATTATTATTATTTTTATTACTATATTATTATACACATTTAAAGTGCAGATCATCATCAATCTAAATGCCTATATGGTTCAATTTAGCAGTGAGGTGAAAGACTCACTAAAGCAGCGACATCATGACAAATAGGTATAGTATGTATAATCTTTGCAAATAGTAAAAATTGCTCAAGAAATATTCTGCCAAATTTGTTTTATACCAATGAAATATTGCCGATAGAAACAAGGAGTGGGTGAAGCAGTGTACAGGTCCATTCTGTGCAGCCTTTTGTAGCAATTCTCTCTTGTCTTGTCATTGATTTTGTGTCAGCTGCTCAGTTTGACGCATGAGATCAAACGGTGTTCTCTCTGGCTTCTCTCGCTAATAATTAATTTCCTTATTTGCTTGTGGACAGGACCATACAAAATGAAAGAAGGTAAAGGGAACATGAAGCACCTATTTCAGTATTTAAAAAAAAGAAGTAAATTCATTATCAAAACATCATTGTACTTCATCACTCATGCTGAAGTTAGAAAATACATTTACAGAGAGAAAGCGCACAAATTTAAACTGTGTCATTACTATGTCGATCATAAAACAACAGACATTATGACAGCTTGAATATGGGTTATAGTTCGGGTAGGAACAAATATCCTTTCATGTGAACAGCATGTCAAGCCAGAAGCTATAACTAAAGGGATGTGAAAGCAGTCAACAAGTACATATAAGGAAAACACAATGTACGAGTAGGCCCATTAGTCTACAACTTTTAATAAAACAGGAAACAAGACACAATTTGCATCCATCCATACAATACCACACATGTTTTCACATTTTAATAGTATTATATTTTTACAGAGAAGAGTGGCAGAAAAGGTAAAGTCAGTGTCCAAGGGAGGCAATGATTTTTCAAAAAGGTGCCAGCGTTTGTCTCCCTTTGAAACTTGTAAACTACACCCCCCCACCCACCACCCCCACACCTGAATGCCAGCACCCCAAACATGCACAGTAATGGGAAACAACTTCTGCTTACCTTTCTGCAGTCTCTGGGCCAGCAGACTGTTTCCCTTGAGTCCCCACTGCGCAGCTGTGGTAACGTCGGCAACATCTGGCTCTGGGTCTTTCTTCCGCATCTGGATCTCGCGCAGCAAAGCGTCTTTGTTTGATCTTTGGTGGCTTTCGACAGCATACAACTCTTCTCGAGACTGGGCCCTTCGCATGGGACTGAGTTGTTGTGTTTGAGGTTTTCTTGATGAATCGTTTTCTTCATCATCGTCAAAGTCTTTTTGGCCAAGCACAATGCTGCTGGCAGATTTTTTCTTGTCCAGGTTAGTCTTGAAGTATGTCACTTCTCGATTACCGTTTTGTGCAGAGTTAGAAGCGGAATTGCTTGGTGTTGCCGGTTTGTCCGGCAAAGCTGACAGGTCAATGTTCCTTGTGGTTCGAAGTCTTGCTTGAACTTTTTCCAGTTCCGACTGTCCATTAGTTGTGGCTGATGTGTTGGTCCCACTCTTGGGCGCTGCTGTGCGCTTCACATATTGTCCTTGCACTCTGCCATCGCTGACAGACGAGGTTGGTATCCCGTTGACCTTGGAAGAATCAGAAGAGTCGGAGGTCACAACAGAGCTTGGGGTGGTGGCGTTAGCTTTACGTACATTGTCCACCGCAGCCATGCTCTGCGCTCGAATGACCGGGCGGTAGTTAGTGGTAGCTGTATTAGTACCTGCACCGCTACTGCCACCTTTCCCACCAAATGCCTGCGCTAGATGCCTAACACTGGGCAAGCCATTAAAGCCTTTCTCTTGGGAAGGGGAAGAGTTTGGGGAGCTGGAAGAAGAAGACGCAGCTAGGGATGGTTGTGAAGAAGCATGCGAGAAGAGAATGGGCCCAGCATTGGTAGGCTGTGAGTAAGCATCACCCTGCGAGGCAGAAGCGTAAGAAGGGGTGAAAAGGACTTGGGAGCGACTGTGAAACTTTTGCTGGTTTCCCAGCCCAGCTGTACCCAACACCAAGGCCTGGGGTTGAATGTTAAGGGTCGCTGAGGATGACAGAGGGGCGTTTAGCGAGGAGAGGGAGGAGGAGGCGTGACTCACACTCACCCGTCCAACACCCGGTTTAGCAACAGCCACACCATTCACCACACCCACCACCGACGCTGGTCTTTGCTGCACCACCTCCACCCGGTTTCCCACTACCCGGTTTAGGGCACCACTACCTCGAACAACCACTGCATGTTCAGGGGCAGAGTTTGGGGTAGGGATGGTGCTGTTGGATTGCTGAAGAGTGTGCATGGAGCGACTGCGCTGCACAGAGGTGGATTTGGTGGGGGAGGTGATGGCAGTGTCGGCAGTTTTGGACGCAGAATTGCGGCGCTGTACAGTCGCACCTCCACTGCTGCTATCCTGCTGCAGGTTTTGCTGTGGAGGGACACACAGAATGCATGCAGTGTAATTATAGGCTACACACACAGTCTTGATTATACATGAAGCATTAAATAGTTCAGGGACTCTGTTAGCATCCACATGGTAACATATGCTGTCTTGCTCGCACGTTTTCTGATGTCCTTTGGATACTTGTATTCCTCAGATTCTCCAACTCCCTCCAACAAAAATTCATATATTTACACTGTTTTTCACAAGTACTTTCTTTACCTAAAATTAGAAAAGAGAATCCCACAAATTGTTTAATGTTACCCTTACAAACATCAACATGATCTATTGTATATATGTCCCAGTTACACACAGAATCCCTGTAATTACAAATTCACAGCGCAACACAAAATCTACTTCTATGTACACCGAATATGAAAATATTAATTTCACACTTTATAATATGCAAGTTACATAATATTTCTAGCTGAATTAAATCATCATGTTTTTAACTTGCTAATAGTGAGTGATACACTGACAAACAACATTTTCAAATATATAGACTATTACATGTACTATTCAAAAGAGTACAACAGGATTTGAATGATAAGTTAGTTGTTAATTATTGTTAAGAAAAGCATCACCACAGATTTTCTTATTAAACTAAGCAAATATGAATAGGATTTCTTGTTCATAGGGTGCAGAGAACCTTTAGCGGTCAAAGCTAAAAACTCTCACGCGAACCTGGTAACTGAGCAAATGGAAAGGAGAAGGTGGGCGTGTTGGGATTGATGAGATTTGGGGAGTGGCTATGTAAGAATTCAATGCTTTTGGGGAGGAAAGTTACTATTGAATTCAATAGTAAAAATACCTGTGTAACTTTGTAGTATCACAAAATGGGTGCATTCAAAATAAGGCCAAAACGCCAAATTAAACTAAAGGAGCGCTTTAATAAAACTACATAAAATATACAATTTTGGCTCAGCATGCAGCAAAGAGCTGTCAATTTATGTCAGCAAAACATCTCTACTACATATTTGTTATTCTACACTAACATCCCAACAAAGCATTTTACAATGGTACTACACTATTATAATCAGTATGCTGCTTTCTCATGGTAGCAATAGTAATGGCAGTGACTACACTAAACTAAATAGCGCCAGCAAAAATCACCAACAAAATATATTTGCAATGGGTGTCAAGATATAAAATTAAAGGTGCACATACCTTCGAGAACGAAAACAAGGCAATATATTTACATGCAATGCAATTGGCTCACAGAATCCAAACTCAAAACAAACAACAGTAAAGAGTTGGATGATAATAGTATATCTGTGTACATCCACAAATGTTAATGATATTACAAAGGTTAGAAATCGTGCACTTGGAAAAGAACACATATTACACTGTTAAACATCACGAATGGATCAAGCAAACATACAAAACTGAGTCAACGTATTTATGAATTCCATGAAACATGCTGAATGACACTGAGATAATATAACATTCATCAACACATTCCACATAAACCATGCGATGCCAGCGATGCTCGAGAACCAAGACCAAAGAATCTCCATAATCTCAAAAACTGAAAGTGAAAGCCCTCGACGACAGAAAATCATAAGACTTGCAAGAAACAACACTGATCTGAAACAGGACTCGCTATTGGCAGCAAAATGGCATTGAAGACATGAGAAACAAAAAAGAACATAATTATATTGTAAAACGAGAATCTCAAAGTCAGAGGGAAAGCTAAATATAGTAAAATGTTTGTTTTAAACTGAAACGCAATTTTTCTAAAGACCTCCCCAGTATGTCTCTTGCTTCTTAAAAAAGTGAAAGCATCATACACTCTGACTTCATATTGTCAGCAGTTAGTTTGTTACACCCCCACCCTATCGGCCTAACCCAACAATTAGAATGTGTGCTTCATTTTACTAACAAAACAACTGCACACAAACCCAAAATGATACTAGTGTATTTTACACAGAATGAACTGCAACAGAATTGCATTTTGCTCGCAAGTTATACAGTTTTGTATCGTTCTGCATACATTATACTAGAGGAGCTGTGGCAGAGGGGGAAGGTGAGGGGAGGTGGAGGAGGAGGGGGTGGGAGGAGGGAGAAAGAGAAATGCCTCATGCAAAAACTTACTTCATGCATATATTAAAAGTATCGGAGTAGTCAGCCATAAAAGCAAATGATAATTTTGCCTAGCACCCAAGACCATCAAAGGCCTATGCTTACATATTTGCTGCATTACACAGCATTCAACTAGCACCAACTTAAACTGGACGAAAAAGAGGGTACACTTCTGACATAGCTGACAATTCAGAACCAAAACTGAAAAGGGACATAACAAGCTATAGAACATGCTGCTGGTGAAAACAATGACACTGAAAATATGCCACGAAAAGATGCCAAGGAACTAGATCTGCAACATTCGCATTCTCCACTGAACTGAAACATTCAAAATGCCTGACCACCAACAACTTAAATTTGCCCTTAAGCACGCAACATAAACAAAATCAAGATGCAGAGAGATGTAGCAATGAACCTTTAGGATAGGAAAATCTTGGTGCTTCAGCTGAAAAATAAAAACACAAAGTGATGAATGATGATGATTTCAATTGTGCAAACTGATTACCGATTTCTGGTTAATACCAGTTAATTTCAAGTCAAAATTCATTTAACAGAATTGTGAAAACAATTTCACAATCAAAACGGTTTGAAAAAAGGAGTGTAATAAATGAAAGAGATTTGTGAAAACAAAATAACGGGTAAAAGTCATTGACCTGAATATGAAGCAAAATAACTAGCAAGATTACAAGATAGGAAATACACATCAAACTTATAATGGTATTATTCATTAAGTACAATAGGATTGTATTTCAAATTAAAAAGATTCTCATTCTATTTTCTAATAATAAGCAAATCTGGAAAACTGTGTTATAAACAACTGGAAACCTGCCACTAAAATAAGAAGGAAACAAATGTTAACATTACAAAACAAATTGCTATTACAAATTCATTAATTAACTTTAATTGGACAGATATACAGGGTCACTAAAAATAATAATTCTAAACAACTACTTGCGAATTAAAAACATATTAGCTACCAAAAAGGTCAATAAGGTAAAGTTATCAAATTATGCAAATAAACACATTTGGGAAGTTTTTTAAAAATGGTGCAAGTACAAGATAGTACTGTGAATTTTAAGTTGCAAGCGCATTAAACCATTAGATTAAATGAATGGTTGTGAAAATTAACATTTATGAACTTTAAACGTAAGTAGCAAGAAATGCACAAATAACTTATGAACTTCAAATCAAAGTAAAGTAGCAAGAAAACGGAAGTCAGAAGCACATTCTCAAACTTTGAGAAAGCTGAAATTGTAGTGTCTCATTTATTACAGTACCTGAGAAAAACACTTCATGGAACGGTTCATCAGTGTGGTCAGTCGTTTCTGCGAGTCCTGCATGTCTCGGGAAATTGTCTTGTGCTGCCTGGAGTTGCGGTCTTTCAACCCCTGTGGCCAAAAAACGGTCAAGACATTAAATCATAAAAAAACACATTTAAGTTGAACTCTAAAATAAATCGATTAAATTAAACTATAAACTAATGAAAAATAATTACTGTATGACGCTGTAACACACTGAGCAGCAATAAAATTCCCATCATGGACAAGTAAGGATTTATTTTGTTTTGTAATTGCAAACAGTTCTGATAGCATGATTATTAATATTCAACAAAGTGTCTCTAAACTACACTTCCCCATGGATCCCAATTAAAAATACACTTGGTAATTTTGTACATATACTATATATGATTAATTCTTTATTGTTTACAAACTCTTTGGCAGATTTATTTAAACAAATGTACATTGGAAAAAAAAACCACCTTAATTAAAATTACACTCAGTTACAAGTTAGTTAAGAATTCAAACCTGCAATGCTGAGCTGAGGCTGTTAAAATTTTCCTGTTCTTTGGACATCTCTCTCTGTAGGCTGGAAATCAGACCCATCAATTCCTAAACAAAATACATCCACCAATAAGTTTTAATAATAATAATAATAATAATAATAATAATAATAATAATAATAATAATGGATGCTATACAGGACTTATTCCTAAATCAGACTCCAAGCGCGGCGATCTGTAACCAACATACACGCTCACATGTTACAAACACTCCAACATACACAAATTCATCACTCAAACATGTGGTGTAAAGGAATATCGCTATTAGAAGGTGGAGAGGAAACTGAATTTTTTATTTGTGAAATTTTAGACTGACTGCATCTAATGCCATTACTGAAGGGAGGGAGGGAGGAAACTGGAGTCCCCGGAGAAAACCCTTGGTGACCTCAATAGTCTCGTACCTAAGTCACATAAGTTCGTCCCTTGCGGGAATCTAACCTGCGACCTTCGGCATAGGAAACCGACGACTAATCCACTGTGCCACGATTGACTATCATAGCACGAGGCCACGATTTACCTCTATCATAGGAGCTATGCCTCATTTTAGCATTATAGGTCCTTTCGTCTATGTGTCTAGACTGGACCTGGAACTGTATTATAATTTATATTTCATAGGCTGTATCAGTTGTGGCTGTTGTTTTGCTATTCTTCATGCTGCTGCTGTTATTGTTCTTGTAGTTGCTGCTACTGTTATATTGTTCTTCCTGCTGTTGTTGTTGAAGTGTTATTATTGTTATCTAAGGTGACAACAATCTTACTCATTACTTCGAAATGGGCAACAGCCACCATTATTTCTGAATTGACAATAATGCACCATGACGTGACTCCAATAGACAAATCCAAAGCCCCATCACCCCCCCTCCCTCCCAAAAAAAAAAAGAAAAAAAGAAAAAAAAAGCCTATAAACGCTCTCCTATTCCTTTTTGTCTAAACAAATTAGTAGCCAGCGAAGGCTAGATGAGAAAACCTGATAAGATAAGACTGAGGAAATTAAGTTGCTGTTTCTTCAAGGTCATGATGACATGTAAAAGAAAAAGCAGGTTTACTTGTGAAAGATGTTGAAAAAAAATTGTTGATGAAGACATGCACCTACGGAATGGATCTAAAAGAACCTGTCACAGAGAGAGGGTTGCTGGAGCGTGGGTGGAGAGAGAGAGAGAGAGAGAGAGAGAGAGAGAGAGAGAGAGAGAGAGAGAGAGAGAGAGAGAGAGAGAGAGCAAGAGCAAGAGCGCAAGAGCGAGTTTCACGTTATCTTGTACAGAGTGACTCCAGTGTATTTATCAGTCAACTGAACTAAATTCCGCACCGTTCGTATTTCTGAAATGTGTGTGTGTCCCAAACCAGCCATAGATGTTCAGTCAGTGTGCGAACGCGTTCAATTGTAAAACGACCAAGGCAGCGAGGCATGCAAATCTCTACTGTCACTCTCGCCTTGAACTTTGCTGGTCAAACAAAAACTGCTGATAAACGGGTATTGGTAAACTACACTACTGCTTGAGATAGAAATACCAACAAAGACCATGAATATATATGTCTTTGATACGGATATATATGGATGAAGCCCCAACTGTGCCTTTGAATATTATTATTCTCCAACTCCCATTCCCAATTTCCTTGAAATATGGTGCCAGAAAGAAAACTCTCATACATGCACGTCACATAATGGTGTGCTGAACACCAATACAGATTTTACTTTTAAGTAAAACTAAATATATAAATAAATTGATCATCGCGTTGTTTTTAATAGTTACACTAACTAAAGGAAATAAATCTAGAGACTTTGTTGTAAACATTAGTTACACGAAAAAAAAAGGGGAAGTAAATGCTCTGACAAGGCCTGGGAATCAAAGACGTTTGTTCATTTTTGTGACAATGAGTTTACAACAATGCCATCTCCCAAGTAAACTCAATTCTGTGACGCTGAAATGTATGTTTGGGGCCGTTTGAGATTTTGACATAACTTGAAAAATACCTGTCAACTCGTGATCAACCATCTTGATTTTTTTTTTTGGTTGACACTTTAATGTCCATTTTCATCGGGGAATTCCGGGCTGCCTCCAATGGGGAAGGCGTAGTCGCAGCCTGTGGTGCCCAAACCCAACCTACCTCATAAGCTTATTAGTTGTGTTTTTAAAATTTTGCTGGGGGAGCAAACCGAGTAGCCCAAGAAAATCCCCGAGACGTTGCCTGCGTCGAAAGTAAATAATTTTCAGAGAAAAATAACGCCCAGATGCTGGATCGATCCCACACCTGTCAGGCACCATTGGTTTCTAGCCTGTGGACAAGGTAAGTTATCCTCGCCTTGATTTATTCCAGTATTTACTCACGCCACTGCCCCTTGACACCAACTACCTAACCAATACAATACAATACAAGATTATTGCTTTAGGTCCAGCGGACTCTTCCGAGCCAAATCAGGACCAGAGAGACGTTATCTTAAAATATTATAGAATATTTCAAATCTTAAAAAACAAGCCTGTTACACTTAAATACTCAAACAAACTTTCACATGACACCTCTTTAAAAGTCGTCTTTAAAACTGATGTATTAAAAATATGTTCTCTTTCTTCAATCAAATCACTCGGCATTTCATTAAAAGACGAGATAAAAGAAGAAAAGGAGATAATACGCAGCTGACTAAAAAAACGTTCTCAATAGATAGGCCTATATTTAGCTAAAATGCTTCTTCAGGAGTTCGAAAGCCAACTCAACTGAAGTATAAAGAATCCAACATTGAGTAGAAATACCTAAAACGAAACAATAATGTCCCCTCCCCCAGCGACACGCACACACACCACACACACACACAAACACGCAAGCGCACGCGAGAGAGAGAGAGAGAGAGAGAGAGAGAGAGAGAGAGAGAGAGAGAGAGAGAGAGAGAGAGAGATTACATTACATTACATTACATTACATGACATGATTATTGCTTTAGGTCCAGTGGACTCTTCCGAGCCAAATCAGGACCGGACAACCCCTGATCCGCATAAAGATCTGCCGAAACAACCCTAGTGGTAAAACTGAAAGCTCTCCACCAGCCAGTCACTTTACAATAAGGGGACGCTGAGGCTGTACTCTAATTTATCGAACCCCCGTTTACAAAAACAAAATAGAATACAAACATCATTATAAATTATCAACAAAACACATACATATAAAATGCCTACATTGCTAAATAATAACATCCTAGGAAGCCCTAGTGACCACCTGGCAGAAAGCGTCCAATATTCCCAAGCTGATCCAACAGACCTCATACACAAATAAGGAGTCTTGTCCCGAAGAGTTTTCAAGAAAAAAGGTAGGTGACCGGTCTTGCGAAGAAGAAGATAGTATAGCAGATTGATAGAACAGAGCAGGAATGAGAAAGAGCAAATAAGAAAGACAGCGACAGTGGGAATTTAAAGCACTAAATTTCCAGAAAGTGGGGATACTATTTATACTGAAACCCCCGGCACCCCAACGGGGGTGAGAGAGAGAGAGACTTAGTGAGAAGGCACAGCTGACTTTAGCAAATTCTGCTAGTGCAGCCCGGTCACTCAATAACTAAAACAGTATGACTGAGTGAGGACTGTTTAAAACAAACTCTTCCAGCATAACGGGTCATGTGAAAGTATCCACTCTCCCCCACAAACATTGGTCGTCACTTAGAAAGTTGGCAAACCAGGTCAGGGGCTGGGACACACCTGATTTACCAGACCAACTGCAATCTTGGGAGTTAGTTCTCTTGTCGGATTTCCTTAGAGTGGTAAATCAGTTGGTCAAATTGAGTGTTAGAATTCCATGACGAGGGTAAACAGAATCCCATTTTTCTCTCATTTTTTTATGTTCATGGGGCCAATAATTATAAAGCATTATGATTATGAATTCTGTAAATTAAAATATTTAAATTTTGTTTTTAAATTAAGGTCTTGTATTCAGCCCTTCCCCCTTTTCTTCCGGGATAGGGGAGAGGGATAGCAGTGAAGGAAGTCTCATTGAAAGTTCTTTTTCATACAGGTTAGGAGTCGTGTCGATAGGGTGGGTGCTGCTTCAGTTCATTTAACTACATTATAATTTAAATCGTATAACAACTCTCAGTATGACGGCCTACTAGCGCCAAAACCGAGAGTTACCATTATCACGAGATAATTGAAATTATCACGTGTTCTGTGTAATTTATAGAGATTCCGGTAATCCGCAGAGTTAATTAATAATTATCAATTTTTGCCATGCTTTCCTAGCGCCAAAACCTGATAATGACTAATATCATGAGATAATTACAATTATCAAGAGATAATTACAATTATCAAGTGATAATTACAATTATCACTGAAAATTATAAATATCAAGCTGAACATGCGCGGCCCGATGCGCATGCTCGGCAGCGGCACTGTTCCCAGCACGCCTGGGGTTTTGGCCCTAGTAAAGCGTGGCCAAAACTGAAAATTAGTAATTAACACTATGAATTACCTGTATCACTGTGAATTACACAGAACACGTGTTAATTACAATTATCACTGATACATGTAAGTTTTGCAGGTTTTGACCCTAGTAAGCCACCTTACCAGAATTAAGCATGATCACGTGAAAATTATAATTATCAAGTGAAAATTGTAATTATTATGTGAGAATTACAATTTTCAGTTTTGGCGCATTTCCAGGTGGATTGATAGAGCCAAAACTGAAAATTAAACATGATCACACGAACATATTTGTAATTTTCAATGATAACTGTAATTATCTCTTGATAATTGTAATTATCCCATGATATTTGTAATTATCACATGATAACTGTAATTACCAGGTTTTGGCGCTAGTAGGCCGCCATATCTCAGGTCTATAATTATGAAGATCTGCCACTAGAATAGTATTCAGTATACATGTACCTCTTAATTTAGTGGTGTGGTTATATGCTAACAATACTGCACAAAAGTAGCACGAATTGAATAATGCCTGTAATGGGACCTGCCTAGATGAAAAAAAACAACACATTTCAAAACAGGTTTTGGAGGAAATAAGACTCCCTATCCTAAACCCTGTAATTTCCTCGGCATTTTTCATGTTGGAAGACACAACCCATTTTCTTATAATTCTCATACGGTGTGTTTTTAAGGAGGAAGGAAGGAGGGAGGGAGAGAATGAGAAATAAAGTGTGTGTGAGCGAGCATGTGTAAGAGAGGGAGCGAGGGAGACAGAGACAGACAAACAGAAAATGAGACAGAGAGAGGGGAGAGATCTGGTGTTAGGAGAAATAAGCATGTCACAAAGCTTGTGAAATTGATATTAAACGGGTAGTGAAAGGGTGGGTGGGAGGGAGGAGAGCGTAAGGTATGAATAACGAAGGATCAAAAACTTATTTTGAGGAAAACAATATTCATTACAACATTGCCAAGGACGGAGAGAAACACAGAGAGAAGGAGGCGACAAGTGCCTAAAGTCAAAGGCAAGTATAATTAAATTTACCCGGAGACATTTTATATCTTCCAGATAGTATTAATATTGCCCAATTATTAGTTACTAATTATAGCCAGTAATAAAGATAAAACAAGCCTAGTATGCTATTTTGCTGACCATTAAATCAACACTAAAGACAATTAGGTTAATTTAAATTGCTCCGTTATCCATCATCATCATCGTCATCGTCACCATCATCATCCGCACATCTAACTCAGCTAGTACTGCCAAGTCTTGAATAAGCTGGATTCAGGTCCTGATCGTATTGGTCTATACAAGGCCGCTATGTATAATTCACTGATCAACTACAGACTGATTAATTACTCTTGCTCTCCTGGATACTCTGGATCAATAATCGAATGCAAAGCAAGGAGCATGCCATAGTAGAATAGATATTAGCAAGTCAACCTAATCACGTTCTACAGTGGCCTATAATGATCTGTTAGTTCCAGTCCTGATTTGGCTCAGAAGAGTACGCTGGACCTAAAGCAATAATCATGGAATGGAATCTGTTAGTTGCTGATTATCTGGATAAAACCAGCTAATAATGACCATCACCTCTGTGTTATGAATGATTGATTGATCTACAGTCTGATAAGGAATACTAGAAGGATTGTACCTGCCATGATACAGAGTCTGATTAAAAGTAATTCATTACATGTCATCTACACTATACTGAATTGTGGTCCTGTAGTAGTACTACAAGACAATGTAATAGGTAAGGATTGCCTGAAGCATAGTAGGCATCTCATACTAATTATATACTGTACACAGGTAATACTATTACAGTACTAGAAACTATCTTTTATAGTGACACTTGAAAAGCCATGACGTACTGAAAAAGATTATAAAATGTCTCACTTTTACACCTTTGTAAGTGCTATTTCTAGTGCTTAAAAACACTATATTTATGTTCAACTTTAAACAGTGTTCAAGAACCACTAGTGATATGAAGGAGCCATTTGGGCAAAGATAGTTTGTGGTCAATCCAAAATAAAATCAAAATACACACAAATATAAACTTTCTCAAAATGTACAGTCCACTACCATCCCTTAAGCCTTCTTCTATCTGAAAGGGAAGGGAGGAGGGGAAGACAGTGGAGGTGAAGGGGGGGGGGGAGGAAAACATGAAAATATGAATCATTTTTATTACTTGCAAGTTCAAAAGGCTACATTAAATTTCTGAAGAATATTCTACTAGCTGTGATCAAAAACCCTTCTAGTGAAACCAGATAAAATATAAGAAAATGGTAGAGATGCGAATTGTGCATGTTTCTCAAAAGTGACCATTTTAAGGGAGGAAATTGTGAACACATGTTAAAGAGTGTTCCCTCACACCGTCTTAAACTGCGGCAAACACAGGGCCAGTGAACGTAAACATGACCACTAAAGGGGGAAACACAAAGGTCACACAAAGGTCAAAGAATTATTTACTTTTTTACTTCAAGTGTCAACAAACGTGCATGCTCCTAACCCCATTCCCCACACATATAGGCACATGGAACAAACCTTTCCAAGTCCTAATGTTCATCAGCTTTAAAGCTTATAATTTAGATTACACCTCACAAATCTCTGGCTTGGTCAAATATTTTGCCACAATCATTTTTTATGTCATGGGGCTAAAGTAGAAATACCAGAGAAAACGGGCACACAGATCTTGAATACAGATATAATAGTCTAAAATTACAGATTTATTAGTAAATGGCATGTAGGAAACTGAACATTGACCTTCACCAAACGTGTTTGTACATGAAACATTTTCTTGTAATAGATAATAATAAAAATAAGGGTATTTAATTTATTAATCTAGCGCTTTTTCCTAATGACAAAGCGCAGTAATAGGCATGTGTGAAAACTTTCAAATAAAACAATTAACTCAAAAATAAGAAGAAAATGGAAAGCTAGAGCCAATAGCACTAAGTGAAAGTTATCTGTCTTAATACATCTCCGGGCCAAATTAAAAATCACAAATGAACAACATCCTAAAAGCTAAACCTATATATCGGTTCCTTTAGACCTCTCTTCCTCCCCACCTCCACCCAAAGGTAGCAGGGGCAAGTCCGATCCCCCTGTAATGTACCCCTCTCCTCCCACCCTAACTCTTTCTTGAGTTTTCTTTAGGAAACCTCATACTATATTATAGAAATAGTCCTCTTGTCATGTGTGCCAAATCAAAACAGGGCTCGAAATTAGCGGGGGCCCGGGGCCAAAAACCCGCGAAGTTGATATCGGGCTCGGAATGTTGAAAAACGAAGGGCCCGCTTGGCCCGCAAAATAATTCATCTGCTACAGCTAGCTCTACTCGGCAGTTTCGTATTTGGTCCAAGGGAATCAACCCACACCGGTGCCCTAAATTTGGACAGAAAAAAAACACAGAAAAGAAGCGAAAACCCTTTAATTTTGCACTCAAAAGTTTACTATACAATTACAATATCTTTTTAATATAATAAATAAAAGGCTATGGCATAACATAAGCGCAAAATGTCCAACTTTGCAAGTACAAAAGTATGGCTACATATCGTCGCCATACAGTTGCTAAAACAATCGGCGATGGCGTATTTTCCAATTTTCAGGCTCACTAGTCACTGGAATATGTGTGTCACTAAATGTGTGTGTATGCGTTTTTTCCCATTTTTTGTTGGTAATGTTTGAAAGTGAAAGAAAAGGCAAATAAAAATGACATCACTCAGCAAAATTGGAAATTCAATTGTTTTTATTTTAGATTATCAGACAAATTGTACTTTCTACTTATTATATTGTCAATAATTCTTTTGTTTTTTGTTTGCATTATTTTTCAAGTTGGGCCCCGAAAGTTGCTTGTGGGCCCTCAAATTTTTCATTCAAGGGGCCCGGTGGCCCCCAAAGAAAAAAGTTAATTTCTAGCCCTGCAAAATCATTATTCTGTATCATCCTCAGATACAAGTACATGGGCAGCTAATTGTATCCCAGCTGTTGTCATTTTCCTGCATTATCATTTGTTATGAATCATACCACCCAGTCAAAATGCATTTAAATTCACGTGCCTCTGCAAATATAATTTCCGTAACAAGTAATGTTAAGTGGCAAATTAATCACCTTAATTTGAATAAGATAATACACTGGCTGTTAGAAACGACAATTTTATTCACACCATTCCTTAGACATGCTGACCTACTAAGCTCTTGCTATTTCATGCGCCTATGGATGCTTATAGTGTGGTTTTAAGGAAAATTTGGTTGCACAGCAGTGTGCCAGTGGTTTGGGCACACGCTAGCAATGTATGACCATCACACAAGCATTGGACAACACCACGACATGCTCACAATGGTGAAAAAACAGAAACTCTGATGGTATGGCCACGTCACCATAGCATCAGGCCTTGCAAAGGCCATCCTGCAAGGCACGGTGCAAGGAGGCAGAAGAAGAGGGAGACAGAAAAAGAGGTGGGAGGACAACATTTGATAATGGACTGGCTTGACACTGAACGAAGCCATAAGGGTTGCTGAGAACAGAGAAAGATGGAGAACGCTGGTTAAACGATCATCTGTGGTGCCCCAACGACCTTCGAGTTACAGGATAGGATTGGATAGGAAAAGAATACAGAAATAAATAAGAACTAATTAAAAAATGTTTTTGAAACTGATAGCAAGGGAAGGAATTTAAACCTTGACAGGCATAGTCTTGATGCTGCTGTCAAATTCAGCTTCACCACTGCTCAGCAGCTTAGTTGCTTGGGTTGCCATGGTTGCCATCTGCACAGACAAGAACAATTTCGTAAAAATGCTGACATTGACGTGATTAATACATTACTTAAGACTTCTCTGGCACACATTCCCTCATCCTTAACATTCCAACCCACCCAACCCTCACTCCCTCTCCAGTGGCAATCATCTCCCTTTTGGCGAATTCCGCTGCTCCCTTCTCCCCACCAAGCTATCTTTTGGAAAACGGCTAGAAAAGGCATAAAAATTTCAAATTGGTCTGACTACACGTATAGTCAAGTCCTCAGGCTAGAACTAGCAGCAGCAGTACTTTTAAGAGTTTTAACCTAAACTTTGGCGCAAATTATTATCAAAACGAGAAGTGAGCAAGAACGTTATAATGTCACACTAACGACAAACATGTAGGAATATAATGTATGTGCAGGTAAACTTGGGTACACATGTAGGAATACTGTACATGTATATTCGGGTAAACATGGGGTAAACAGACACACATTAAAAAAGGCAGACAGCTTTTGATATATACTATGCTACATTGTGCGATGCTATGCAATGCGATGTGATGCTATACTAGTTTTACCCCAACAAAAAATTAAACAAAAGAAATAAATATTACAAAAACAACAACAACACAAAAAAAACAATACACAAGACATCAAACAACACAATATGTATTTCAAATAAATAGCGAAATAGTTATACACACCAAAAGTTGATTTATATACAACATTTTTAAAATCACTGATACATTCATTAACTCAACAAACTGTAAATGTCACCATCAATCCAGAACGTCTAATGTTCTACTTGTATTAAAATGTTACAGTTGGGCATTCTGTTTACACAGTGAAATTGTCCATTCTCTTAGCTTCTCTCAGTGTCTGACTCATTCTCTCACAACAGTGTGCTACAAAACGTGGTGATCGCTGAAGAACTAACCAAAGCAAACTAGGCAACATCTCATTATTGTACTTCAGTTTCTTTCACATTCCCCCATCCTCCTCCCTCCACACCTTTATCTGCCCTATCTCTTTTGGACACTCTCTTCAAGAAGTTAGACCCAATGCTATAGCTCATTGGTAGGGTTTTGCCATAAAGCTGATGGTGGGTGTACCTATTGAACTTAAATGTACAACCTTCGAAAAAAAATGTTTTTAATGGTTTATGGTAACATTATTTATAGTGTATTGTTTTAAATATTTAAAAAAAATGTTTTTGTGTATTTGTACATGTGTGTGTTTGAGTGTGTGTGTGTGTGTGTGTGTGTTTGGTGAACAAAACAAACAGCAACACCCAAGTTGAGGTCCGAATCAATATTTCGATTTTTTTTTCAAATCTTTATCAAGCCAATGTGTGTGTGTGTGTGTGTGTTGGTGTGTGTAGGTGTGCGCATGTTTACACGGCATTATTTGGACAAACTAGTGCACATCTACATACGTTCTTTGGACAGACCTCCTTGTTGGGACGTCCATTTAATGATCCGTTAGGGTTAGGGTTAAGGTTAGAACACTTAAAAGTACTTAAAAAGGGGGTCGTAGCACGACCCATTGTCCACACAACGTATGTGACGTTTGAGGAAAGTCCAAATAACGGTGTCTGTGCAAGTATGTGTGTGTGTGTGTGTGTTTTGTGTGTATGTAAATTGCAATATATGTCAATTATTATTATTATTATTATTATTATTATTATTATTATTATTATTATTATTATTATTAAACTCATTCTTGCTCAAATTCATAAGCTCAAAAGCACTGCCACTGTGCATTCCACTCAGTAGTTGGACATATCACTCAGCAAGACTTAGGTCTGAAGTCTTGACTGTCAAGTGTAATAAACTGGTGTATGTGATAATTTCTAAAATATTTTGCTTCATACAATTATTTCCGGATCCTTAACCATTTTGTTCAGCAGGCTTTATTTAGTCAGTCTTTATGTCATTTATTTCTTTCACTGACTTATAATTTCATTCAGCCCTCACTTACCTTTATTGGCTTTAAAATAGTCCAAGCCCTTCCAAATTTAATGTGTGCATTTATGATTGTCTGATCCTGTTATGCAGTGTGACAGAATGACACAGGATAAGCAAAACACCATCTAACAGAATCTCAGTTCATCAGCACATTTATATAGATATATATGACTTTGGTATCTTGAGTCCAACTCCCTTCGCAGTCAAAGCAAAACTTCTTTTATGGTCTTTGAGATTCTAAAACTATTTCTATAGTACTGAGACTGGTATTTCAAACTGTTACAATCCTTTAGTATACCAAACATTTATATTACATTTTCTTGCAATAAAGAAAAAAAAGGAAATATAACTTGATGCTAATGAAATTCAATAGTAAAACGACATACACTTCTACTCATGCTAACAACAGTATGCAGTTGTAACAACAATTTAAGTACTAAAAAGGTACATATTGTGGCTTATTTCCATTCATTTGAAAGCAAGATATGGTCTGAAATAAAATTGACCACAACCCTCAAAATTTGGATACAAAATAATGTGGCGTATTCAAATGTTTGAAATGTGTAGGCTATCTTTCTAGTCATGCTTCCTAGGACAGATAACAAGGCAACATACCTTTGCCTACTAGGATTTAAAAAAAAAAAGAAAAGAAAAAAAGTGGGAGTAGCCGCTAACAATTCTTCCTTAGCTGAATTCCGGTTCCTGCCTACTTTATCATTGTTGTGTTGATAGAAGACTGGTAGGTAGGCCTATTATCCATCAAAACTGAACATTCGTTTTGCTGGATAAGCTGGCCGCATTTCACACATTAAGCCTGAAGGGCTGTTGCACACAAGATAAGCCATATCCGCTTGAAGTGCACCCAGAAACAACTCAACGAGTCTGCCTAGACAGATTGTGACATCATATATATAGATCTACCTGGGACAGGTAGGTTGTCCCCCCACCTGACGGTTACCCCGCTACATAGTAACAGTGCGTTGGCAGTATACAAGAAATAATCATTTCGGGCAACTCACCTCTGCAGCAATGTTGTCTTAGAACCTAGATGAGAAACAGAGCCTTTCTGTTTCTGCTCTTATCAAACAACAATTATTTGAACTTCAATGCACTGTACGTTTACACGCGCCATATTTACAAACTCATTCTAAATTTAGCGTTGGAAAGTGCCTTAGGTGGGCGGGTCGAAACTGAAATTGTCCAGGGGTGTTGTAGATTCGTTGGAGATTACGACATTTTAACTTATTCGTTAAATTGAATTCTGTTTCGCTAATAGAAGCATGCGTACGACGTATTTATTAATGATATATTAACGTCTTGTAAACAAAATAAAAGTGTTTAATTTTCTTTAACGCTATATTTCCATTAAATCTCTTTCACCCCCGCACGGATTGTTCTATTAGGATCTGTCGTCACTTCCTGTACGCCATTTCTCGACCTTCATGGTGCGATTTTCAGAGCAAAATCTAACAATGGACAATCGGGAGGAGTTATTGGATGCTTTGAATGGTTTGTATTATCACTTATTGGTAATTCCGTGTTGCCAGCTATATCTGTTATTCAAATAATATAATCTGGTTTTATTTGGTTGCAGAATTTTCGCGGAAACAACCAAAGGAAATCCCTCCACTGTTGGAGCAATATTTGAAGCGAGTCGCAAAAACTGGAGAAACTGTGTAAGTTGATTTTAACTCATTCCATCACCTCGTTCAGGAAAGTGTGATTTATGTGTTAATGTCTTCGCTTATTAAATGGTATTAAAACTATACTTACGTACTTATTGTGCTATAGTTCCTTGCTGGATGGTTTTCATAGGCCTAATATACCGGCTCACGTGTGCTCCATTTCGGACTTGTTTACCTGTAGCCTGTGTAGGGTCGACTAAGTGTAATAAATAACTGGATTATTGACATTTGACATGTGTACTATAGTGCACTGTTATTGAACTGAAACAGATAGATAGATAGACTGCCAGCAAACTATATCCCTAAAGTAAATTAGTTTAGAATTATAATTATAATACTGCACTTTTCTCCAAATTACTAATTAGGCCTACCAATCAGGCTCAAATCACAGTGATCTGTACCAACATACACCCACTCTCACACTAGTCATGGCAAACACACATCTGTCACTCAAACTTGTGGTGTAAAGGCAGGGAGATCACTATTAAAAGATGGAAAGGAAATTATCAATTTTTTGTTGTTGAAATTTTTAGATCGACTGCATCCAAAACCATTATTGAATGAAGGGAGGAAACCGGAGTACCTGGAGAAAACCCTCTGTGACCTGAAAGTCTTGTACCCAAGTCACATAAGTTCGCCCCTTGCAGGAATCTATCTCGCGACTTTGTGAACAGGAAGCTAACTCACTATCAACTGAGCTACACTTTTTAACCTTTCCATTTCCTCATTCATTCACTGATCCTCTTCCAGCATTACATATTGAAGAAATAAATTCTGTGTTCAGGTTTCCATGGACTCTACTTAAGAGTTTAATTGTGGCAAAACTGGAAGAGGTGATGACAGACTTTGGTCAAGAGTTCAACTCTGAGCAGATTCCACCTTGCCCAAATGTTGAGAATGCTCGTTTTGAGGTGTACAAAACCCGCATCATGGAAGCTGTTCAAAGGTTTCACGGGTAGGTAGATAAATGTTCTTCTTGACTCTTGAAGTTTCCAAGAATTGTTTAAAAATTCACACTTTATTTCCATGTTGAATTATGTAACGGGAAATTGTCTTGCACAATCTGTTTTCTTATACATTTCATGCAGATTCAGTGTTAGAATTTGGCATGCGCACAAGTGCATGGGAGCCTTACTCTCTGTTTGGAAACTCAGATATTAGAAAAGAAAGTTAACTCGTAGAAACTCCCTTCGAATAGTCAATATCGTAATTAAAGATAGAAGAAAACTTGGAGTGACAGCAACAGAAATGTTCTGTTGCACATTAGGGTGACAGCAACAGAAATATTCTGTTGCACATCGCATTCTTTTTTCTCCATTCGCTTTTGGTTGCGATAGGTCTGGAATAGTCTCCCTTTACGCATGAACGACAAGCTTTCTGATTGACCAGTAATTTATTCAATGACCCAATCAGGGAGTCAGTTGCTATCTTGTGCGTGTAAAACAAAACATGAGGTTACTCTGAAACAAGCATGTTGAGTAATAATAATAATAATAATACAGGATGCTATATACGCGCCTTTCCCCAAATCAATCAGGCTCAAAGCGCGGCGATCTATACCAACATACACGCTCATGTTGAGTAAAGGGTTTGACATTTTCAAAAAGCATTCTTTTAACCAAACATTTGAAGATATTAAGCATTGAATCTTTGTTATTATTTGTATTGTTTCTCTGATATTTTTTAATGCTATTTTTCTGTTTCAAGTGTCAAAAATAATAAACAAAGTTTTTTTTTAGTACAACCAAAAACACATTATTGGTTTGGATTTTTATTTTTCTCATTTTGTAACTGGTTAGCTTTAACTGGATGGAATCTCCTAGAAGGTCACTCAAGTATTTGAAGTTATTTCTCTTTGGGCACTGAACAATTTTTTTTGGCACCCAAAAGTTTCAAGTAAGGCACCCAAAGGGCACACTTGCAAAAAAGTTAATTTTTAAGTGAGATGTTAAATAAGTGTTCAATTTTGCTTCCTAAATTGATCTTTGTTAATTTTACAGGGCACCATTTACAATCCAACGCCTTTGTGAACTTCTGACTGAACCAAAGAAACACTACAAACGATGTGACAAGTTTTTGAGGGGATTGGAAAAGGTAATGACGTGATTTTTTTTTAAAAACTGAGTGAGACAGTGTGCACCTGAGATTTTGATCATAGCTGAATTATATTGACTTGCTCTGTCACACACTAACAAACAAAATAAACAGGGTATGAAGACGGAATACAATAGGTTAGATTGGATGTATTTTGTCAAAGCTGCTTGTTTTAGTTTCTTTTTATTTTATTAATTGCATTTGAAATATTGTTTATAATAATAATACATGATGCTATGTATGCGCCTTTCCCCAACTGCCCAAGGCTCAAAGCGCGGCGATCTATACCAACATACACGCTCACCTGTCTCATTTACCCTCACACACACCAAATACACATACATCACTCAAACAGGTGGTGTAAAGGCAGGGAGATCACTATTAGAAGACGGAAGAAAATCTAATGTTTTATTTTTGAAAATTTTATATTGACTGCATCCTGTACCATTATCGAAGGGAGGGAGGGAGGAAACCGGAGTGCCCGGAAAAAATCCTCGGTGACTTCAATAGTCTCGTACCTAAGTCACATACGTTCGCCCCTTGCGGGAATCGAACTCGCGACCTTCGGCATAGGAAACCGGCGACTTATCCACTGCGCCTCGAGGCCACCCTGATTATGTTTGTTTTTTTATTTTTCTTCTTCGACTTCGATGTCGGTAGGCAACTTCTAAAGATGGGAGAATAAGCCGCACTTAGAGGTTTCCGGTATTAATTGCATTGAACATGTGATAGTTGAAGATGAAGGGGTAGGAGAGACGGAAAAGTGCACAGAGAAAATGGGAAGTGTGAGAGGCTGTTACAAATTAGTGTCAACCCCAGCCATGGTTGGTGCAGAGGTTATTTCAGCGGGCTGACTGTTCCACTCCAGTGTCATCTGTGGAAAGGTTTTCACTTTCAGTCTATAGTCATTTCTGTAATATGAAATGTCTTCAGCGTTTTGAACAGGCGAGAGCTCCTCTTTTGTTGAGTGGTTGTTGTGCGGTACTTGCTGTTAATGTGTACCAAGCTGCAATATTTTTTTCCCACATCACGTTTGAGGGGTACCGTAAATGGAATGACTTCCCACTTAAACCGTACAGAGTTGTTATGTTTCATGCTCTTCAGTTTCTTCGCAAAAGTTTGCTATTAAAACAAGTTTAGATAATAGTTTTTCACAAGCTTAGGTGACAGTTTTTCTGTTAAAACATGTTTGTACATTTGTATCATTGTATGTGTACAAACTTTATACATATCTATATAATTAATATTATTAATTTGTAATATATGGCAATATGCACTGTGAAATGCTTTGTTATAAATATTGTGAATCGTGTTTTTTTTTTCTTATTTTTCATTTGAAGCAGAGTAGTTCACTGAGTAAGCCTACATCTATACTCAGGGTGGAGAATTGTCCGCGGATTTCCGCGGAAGGCATTTGCATTTCCGAGAAAAAAATATTGAGTTCCGAGTGTGAGAAGCTGAGGGCTACCCTTTACTGGGCATAGCGGCCAAAAGCGGCCGAAGGTCTAAACAGGCAAAACGTCCAAAAGCGTCCGTATCAACCATGTGGTTATAGTCTCGCGTTGTTTGAAAGATTGCGAGACTTCCGGCAATTGACTTCCGGTTTATTCTCATTCTGTTGTGAAAACATTCGACTGCATTTCCACAAGTTTTCTCTGTGATGCGTTCGTTTTTTCGATTTTTTTTTTCAAATTTTCTTGTGTGTGTGTCTAAAATGGATGGTTTGGATTCTTCGACTGATGAAGGGGAGTTTTCAGGCTTCCATTTATCAGACATTAAATTGAGAGAAATGGACTTGGAGTCGGAGGAAGAGATCGGTACTGACATTAGACAATTAGTGTCAGTAGTGTGCATGCATACGATCTTTCAGACTGGCACGAAAGTGAAGAAGAGGAGGGGGCTTGTTAGGACTTTTTAAAACTTTTTTTTGTATACACATGGAGTAATAAAAAAGAAGACATGACAAGAGAAGTATAAAAAGGTAGATAATCAAAAGAGAATTTATTTCTGTTCATTTTGAATTTTATTTCATTTAAAATTAAATCTATACACTAGTCACTAATACCTAAGATGTAGTGTTTTTACTAACGTACCCCTAAATATCCCTAAAATTTTAAAAATTCTTACCTGTTTACAGCTAAAAAATAAACAAACGTGTGCCCAGTAAAATTGGAAATGTGGAGTTTGTGTGTAACAGTGGTGGACCTCAAACTTTGTTAGGCCTACAAATCAAGATTCTTAACTTTTTTGAAAGACATGTGCATAAAACATTCCTTTTTTGTTGTTATTGTTTCTATTCATGTTTACTTTGTGCTTTTTGCTTTCAGGAGAGGCCCTATATTACTTTCAAAATTGCATATATTCATTTTCTTCCAGGGGGCAAATACCGGGGCTTGGCCCCTGGGCCCCGGCCGGATTTCAGAGATTTCTTGATTCAGTTGTTCTCCACCCTGATACTGCAAGGTTTAATGTAAAATATCTAGCCCAAAGTTGAACGTGCACATTCATATATTAATAATACTATGTTAATTAAAATACTATTTAAAGGATAAGATAAAGTACTAATATTATTTATTAGCATTAATTTAATTTTTTTTTTGTTTCTTCAGTACTCTAATAGTGTAATCACTACAGTAGAGTAGTACTAGTAGGCCTGGGCCCGTATGCACGTTGGGCATTTAAAAGTAATGGTCATTAGTACTAACCCATCGGTTATTAAACTGACCAGTTTGAGCGAAATCTAATTGGTATGCACGTTGCAAAAAAAGCGCGCCGTTAGCTAACAACAACTTATTTTTAGATTGGAGGGAATCCTTTCCGCTTTTACGATTATGAGCATGCGCAATGCGTAGTTGTAGTTAAAGATTGCAGCAAAGATGGAGGAAAAAAAAAAAAACGTGCTCGAAAAATAAATTTCTCAGCAGAGGAATGTAGCGTTCTGTACGAAGAGTACAGAATGCATAAGGAATTGTTGACGGCAAGCCACTCCAAAGCCTGATGAACGCCAATTAATTCGGCACAAACGTCTTGAAGCGTGCCAGTGGCGAAAAATCTTAAAGCAAGACAAACTTGCAACACTGGCGGTAAAGTTCCTTGTCGATTCGATACTTCAATTGCATCCCTAATTTCATCCGTCAAAGACAGAATATCTTCACGTCTAAACCTGAATTTATCGTATAGTTCTACGTCATCGTAGCGATCTAAAGGATTATTGCAATCGCGGAAAATTCTGTTTCGGCGCAAAATATTACGTCTTTGGTTAGCAAGCCAAACATTCACCGCCATCTTGAAACCGCACGGTAGTTGGCCAGTTAGGCTCGCTAATGGAGGGGTACCGCAGAATTAAATTTAATTTATGATTAGGCAGCTAATGTAGGTCATGCATACCGCTAACAGCCAAATAATGTTCTAGTTAGCCAAACTGACCCTTTAGCACAGATAATGGCGCGACATGCATACGGGCCCTGCTCAATACTGATACATTGATAGTCTATTCTATTGCTAGTACTAGTATTTGCAAGTGCATGCCACTTGTCAGGGCTTTAGTAAATTGTATTGTGTGAATTTGTAAAGGCCGTGAGCCTCTGTAAAATCCAGACCTGCCTACCCTTCCGTAATCTTCCGTAATTTTACGGAATTTTACCTTCTAATTTTGCATAAAATTTCGTACTTCCGTACTAGAAGTTCTAGTACGGAAGTACGAAATTTTATGCAAAATTACGGAAAAAACAATTGAAAAACTACGCAATTTTTAGAGCCGCGTAAACTTGTTAAATTGTTGTCTGCTAGGCCTAGAAGCCTACAGAGTAACCGCCCTTGCATGAGAGCAAATGTTTCGAGAGTTGTGATTGGATGTCGTGAACCAATGAACATGCTCGATCATTACGAGCTTAGATTGTCGCGCCGATCTTGAGTAAAAATGGCAAGTGGAGAAAGTTCTAATCGGGCTAAAGTTGCACGTTTACATGAGACAGACTACGAATCATAAGAGTCTGAGTGTGTAGAGATTGCTCAAGTGCAGAAGAAGAAGAAAAAGCTGCAGTTGCAAGTATTTCGTTCGGATTACACGAGGTCTTGGCCTGTCTTGTGGCTTCAAAAAACATGGCCCAGAATTATAGTTTATACGTGTACTGTTCTGTGTGCGATTCTGACTTCTCAGTTGGGCATGGAGGAGCAAACATCTGTAAGCGGCTGGTCCTCATTACATTACATTACATAATTGTTGCTTTAGGTCCAGCGGACTCTTCCGAGCCAAATCAGGACCGGACAACCCCCAATCCGCATAAAAGATCTGCTGAAACAACCCTAGTGGTAAAACCAAAAGCTCTCCACCAGCCAGTCACTTTACAATAAAGACATCCCACTCAGGGGACGGCTGAGGCTTCACCCCAACTTATCGAACCCCTGTTTACAAAAACAAAATAGAATACAAACATCATTATAAATTATCAACAAAACACATACATATAAAATGCCTACATTGCTAAATAATAACATAGGAAGCCCTAGTGACCACCTGGCAGAAAGCATCCAATATTCTTAAGCTGATCCAACAGACCTCATACACAAACAAGGAGTCTTGTCCCGGACGAGATTTCAAGAAAAAAGGTAGGAGACTGGTCTAGTGAAGAAGACGATAGTATAGCAGATTGATAGAACAGAGCAGGAATGAAAAAGACAGCGACAGTGGGAATTTAATGCACTAAATTTCCAGAAAGTGGGGATACTATTTATACTGAAACCCCCGGCACCCCAACGGGGGTGGCTGGTCCTCAAATCTCGCCATGAGGACCAGCCATATCTGGTGTCTTCATGGCTGGTCCTCAAATCTCGCCATGAAGACACCAGATATGTCAGGCCAGAAGAGCTGGACCATCTCAAATGTGCCTACTCCAGGCAGCTGGCACAATATCAGGACCAGTTAAAATTTGTACAGGGTACAGTCTTTTCAGTGTGGTCGATTTCAACTGTAATTAAATTAACCTCACAATGTGCTATTGTTATTGGTAAACGTATTCACAGTTACAAGTCCTTATTTTGACAGCTGATGAAACTAAAAAAAAAATTTTTTAAAGGCAAACTTTGAATTCATAATTTATGTGTAGTGCCTATTCCTGTGAATTACACATCTTTATCATGAAAATGGAATTTGAGTCAATCACCTTTAATGTAAATAAAAATCTGTGGGACAGTTATCCTTCATCATAACCGGGTCAGTGATGTGCAGGTTTATCTTTTGTTGCATGCCATGGTCTCTCATGATACTAAGTAATCATTTTTTAAAATCTGTTTGATATTGTTTCCTTCCTTTTAAAAACTGTTTTTTTTTTGTGCTTTTTAACTAGTAAACGTGCCGTTAATTTATTCATACCTTGGTTATTCAGAAACACCGCGTTTACTCATGTCTGTAGAATTACTGAAGGAAAATGCAAAATTACTGAAATTCACAGACAAAACTACTGATCAGTAATGCGTAAGGTAGGCAGGTCTGAAAATCTAGGCATGCTTTTTAAAAATCTTTTGCTAGTACCACTATTTGTTGTCAGCAAGACATTGTCATTGTATTATTAGTTAGCACTGTGTTTGATGTTAGTTTTGATTGTTGTCACCTGGATCTTGATAAATTTATATATTTAGCTTTGAACATTACCTTGTAAGTGGTATTATTTTTTCAGCACATGTCCTTTTGATTTTACTCAGTTATAATTATACAATAATTTTGCTATTTATTTATTTCTCTATACAATACACACTGTCATGATTATTTAAGGGTTCTATTATTTGTCTGGCAGACTATCTAAACCTGTATTTTAAAAAAAAATTGACAACACAATAAAATTAAAATCATCTACAGTGAACATTGAAAGAAGATACATTAAACAAATATGAAATCTACAATAATTTATTTTAACACTTAAACAAAAATTAAAATAGATTTAAAAAAACTTTATTCATCTCAAAATTAGTAATTACAGTGGCAGCTTCAGCAAATTCACATTACATACACACAACGAACAGTCACATCCAACAATAGAAGCATGATTAAAATGGATCCACTAAACAAGGGGATGAGGTAGAGCTTATAATTACAATCTACCCCATATCTTACAGGCTGCATAACAATCAGAAACTCTCTCCTGCACACACTCACCTTGAATCTTGCAGTGATACATAAGATTCACATAAGATAGTTGGCTTAAGTACAAATAATGACACACCTACGCCCATTAATACTATATACAGTGGAACCTCCGGTATACGACCGTCCAAAATCTGAGAAAAAACGGTCTTATAATAGAGGTGGTCTTATACCGGAAACAAGGGGTGGGGTGGGGGGTCAGGCTCGGAGGGGTATGTAGTCATAATTTTCACACTCACCAGCATGTATTCTCTGACAAAGGAAACTGTAAAACATGTTTCATTTTTAGATTTGTCTTTTATTCACAACTTCAAAAATAGAAAACAGTCGAACCACTGCCAGACGCGTTCATCCAAGTCTGTCAGTGCAGAAGCTCTCAGTTTCGATTTTTCCCTTTTCGCCACTTTCTCCACTCTCCCATCGTAGTTTCACAGATTCCTTATCCTTTATGATGAGCTGAATTTGGGTCTTCCCAACGTCTAAACTTCTTGCAATAGACAAACAACTCTCCCCATTTTTACTTTTTTCAATCTCTTTCATTCTCTCTGCCAAACTCAAAACGTTCCTCTTGCGCGACGCCATTTTGACAGCCAGTGTAGGCGAGTAATGTCCCTTATTTGCGAACCGGAAATAGCAGACAACAGCAGGCGTACACTAACATGAGAGAAAAAAACGAAAGGTACAGACAGCAAATTAACTGATATATCTTTTAAATTGCCCTTAGATGGTCGTATAAAGGGCGTAAGACACGGTCGCTGGTCGCATAAACGAGGTTGTCGCATACCAGAGGTCATTTATTATTGGAAGTGAATCCGTCAGAAGTTTTCAGGTCACATAACGGAGGGAGTCGTATACCAGAGAGCCGGATACCGGAAGTTCCACTGTATAAATATATAGATAAATATATATTTGTACACATACAATGATGCAAATGTTCAAACATAGTTAACATAAAAACTATTATCTAAGCTTGAGAAAAACTATTATCGAAGCTTGTTTAACAACCTTTGGCGTGTAGAGACATGAAGAGCACAAATGGGAGGTAACATCTCTGTACCGTTTAGGTCTGAAGTTGTTCCATTTACGGTATCCCTCAGATGTGATGTGGGGACAACAAAATATCACTACCAGGCCATGGTGGTACTTGTAGAAAGTGGTTAGTCTTGCCTTTTTCCTACGGTGTTCAAGGTAAGCCACTTCAGCTTGTGTTTTGCAAGTAGTATGCTATTGTGGCTGGTTGTGAAAAACAAATTTCTTTCATGTCATTGGTGTTTGTGTTTCAGAATATTCTGGTTGTCAGTACAGTGGACCCTTTTGGAAGGTAAAGTTTCTTATTTGTTTGAATTTACCTCACATTCATATCCCACTTTTTTTCTTCAAACATGGGTGTATGTGGCTATGCTGGAACTCTGGATTTTAATATGAATGCCAGCACAGTGATTCTTGTTTAAATAAATCCATTAAACAAATTGATGAGGTAGAGCTTATAATTAAATAATATAATAAAAATAAGAATAAGTGCTGGGGAAAAATACAGGTCTGATGCTGTCTAGGAACATGCAGATAATAGTAGTACATACTATCACACCCACATTGATACAACCCGTACATTGATAGGTGTTCAAATTCGTGTTTTTAGGGTGTGAAGTAAAGCTATCTATAAATAAACACAATAATTTATTTGTGTTTGTTGTGAAAAAAAACAAACTTTGCATTTATGAATCGATGAATGATTGTGAATTTTAACTGTAATTTATAAATTATAAAGTTCTTTTTCAGATTCTTGATTGAAACAGTTATTGCATTACAATAATGCATCGTTGCTGGTCATACTGTTGCATTTTCATTATTTCTTGAACAGGTATATATATTTTTTTGTAATTGTTTATTGAACAGGAAAGTGGTGTCAGAGTCAAAGAACCTTGTGAATGGCTTAGACGGCGAAGAAAGCAACCCTGCTGCTACCAGTGGCAACCCACCACCTCCTGTCCCCGACTGGAACACCACCTCCGCTACCACCACCTGGCCTCGCAACGCTGACCTCATCACGCCATCCACTGCACCCTTATTGGAAGTTTCCGACCTTCCTGACCCTGGGGAAACATTGGCAGCTACTGCAGTGGCTTCTACCCCTGCAGAATCTTCATCAGCGACTGTCAATGGCCTGGATGTGACAAGCAGCGGAGCAAGTGATGAATCTGCCACAGAAAAAGGTACTAGTACCACCTCCTCTGCTGCTGCAGTCTCATCCTCTGAGACACCTACCAGCAGTAGCTGCACAGAAACTGCTGCTAGCACCTCTGTGGTCACCACCGTAACATCAATCCCTTCAAAAGAAACAGTGGACAGCTCTGATCAGCAGGTTGCAGCGGAAGAGATGGTAGGAGTGGAAGAGTCAGCAGCTTCTAGCGAGACAGTGTCCATGGAAGGTGGGGACGTGACGGTTGAAACAACACCAGCAACAGAAGAAGCCACGAAAGCAACCTCAGAGGACAGTGCAGAAGCTACCCCAGCCGCCAGTGGTGATTGGCTGGGTAAGTTGATTCGCCCTTTTCTTTTCTTCCACATCTCCCTCTTCTGTGGTTTTTCTTGTGACTTTTCCCTATCACTTTCTCCATGAGATGAAAATGTTCTTAATGAAAAGTTGAGATATGTGATTATTTACTTATTTTGAATGAAGAATAACACTAAAATATGTATCTGGGAATGTGTTCGCCATTAATCAATATAAAACCCACTGCAAAATATAGTCTGCTAAGTTATGTTGCGTTTGAATATGAATTAAACATGCAAATACTCAAATTATGATGGGTAACTGTTCACTCATAGTGAAATGTGAAGTATAAAGCTGATGCGCAGTTCAGTCCGGATCTTAATTGGCCATTATTATTTTCAGCCAAAATCAATGATGGTGATAAAGAGGCAGAAGCAACCAGTAAAGAATCAGAACAAAATGAAGGTGACAGCGCAGCTTCCAGCTCTGATGCTGATCCAGTCACCACTGACACTGCTCCAGTCATCACTGATACAGTTCCAGTCACCACTGATACAGTTCCAGTTACCACTGATACAGTTCCAGTTGCCCCTGAAACAGTGCCAGACACTTCTTCAGAGGCAGACACCTCTTCAGATGCAGACACTTCCTCCCTCCCACAAAAACAAGCTGATACCTCTAACTCTGCTACAGACAGTGAAGCAGAGGCAAGAGGAGAGTGTGAGAAGGATGAAAAGATGGATGGAGATGATTTGCAGGAAACACACTCTGCAGCAGAAGCAGAACCTGAATCTTCTTCATCTGCTGAATGTGAGGAGAAGATATCAGAAAGCGAATCTGTTTCCTCCTCTCTCCCTGCAGTTAGTGAGGCAGCTGAACGGTCAACCGATATACCTTCAGAGGCTGCCGTCACTTCTGAGGCTGCATCTGAAGAATCTCCATGTGACGAAACAGACAGTGGTCTGTCAGAGCCTTCATCGTCTGATGACGCACCCACTGTTGTCTCTGCCATCACAAAATCTGACGATGACAGCGAGGTGATTTCTGCCGCCATCACAGACCCTCCTACAACAGAGGAGGTTAGACCTTCAGATGGCAATAGTGATCCTAATTCAGCAGAAGCAGAACCAGTCAGTATGGACACCGACGCCACAAACTGTAGCGAGGGTGCCACAGAAAGCAAAGAGACAGTCGAGCAGGTCAGCAACTCAACAGATAGTGACGCACAGCAGCAGCAGGAAAACGACTCTTCAGTTTCTGAAGCATCCAAAGAAGTACCAGAACCCATGGAGCAGGACTGAAACCCTGGCAGCTGTATGGCATATTTCATTGTATTTTGTTTCATTGCGCAGCCCAAATTGTAGGAGTTCATCAAGTGTATGATTGATTGGTTGTTTTATACGTGCAAAAGTTTCACAGCTATGTTGAAGTGTGAGTGAAGCACAATAGTCCAGTTTCGTGCTATTTTGTTGGAAGTTTTTGTGCTCTGTTGTAAAGCATGGGGAGTTCATGTGTTGTTTCCCTTTTGTATTTCATTTTCGCTGGTATACAAACCAAGGTTTAATGTGACTGAAAGAAAAAACTAGTGGAATGGTTCTCAAGATGCGACATTTCAGCCTCCCTCATGGATTTGATTTTGTTTGTAAGTTTCTAAAATAAGCTGTCTGATCATAATCCTTGTGTTACACTATTTATCCACCCCGATGCTTGAATCTAGATTTGTGTAACCCGAATTCGTATATCCACACAGCCTGTTCACTCAACAACAAGGCAGGAGTTGCCGTATAAAGCTTTCCAACTTTATTCAGCAAACATCCACAACTGCATACAAGGTCCCTTTCCAAAAATCACTTCAAAAATATTTTTGTTCATGCAGACAGTGCATTACTTATATTGTCTTTATGCAATCCAGTAAAGCTTAGAATATTACAGCATGATGCAATAACACAAAAATAAAACTCGTCACCTGAACTATACACTGTCTTGCGTCATAGAACATTCCTCAGTTTACAAGTTATCACCAGATTGATCTGAAACTTCGCTTGATAATAAACAAGTAAATCCAGAAAATTCTCAGCTATTCTAAAACCATATCGATCGACGAAAATTATGAACATTGTACAAAGTTTGTTCTAACAAAAGTGCATGATTGAATCAAAGGTAAATACGTCAGCGTTAGAATTTGGTATGCGTTTATGGAGCCTTAATTCTTGTTTGGGCCAACAATATCTTAGTTCACAGTGCGCCCAACGAGCGCTTGTAAAATCCTAAAAGAAATTTAACTCATTGAAGCTCCCTTTGAATAGTCAACATCGTAATTAAAGATCGGAGGAAAACTTCAGAGTGACATCAACAAAAATATACCGTTGCACATCTCATTCTTATTTTCTCCATTCGCCTTTTGGTTGCAATGGGTCGGCAATAGTCTTCCTTTAGGCATGAAAGACGAGTTTTCTGATTGGCCAGAAATGTATTAAATGGCCAATCAGGGAGTCAGTTGCCATCTCGCGTGTTACTCTAATATTTTAAAAAAACTATTTCTGTTTCAAGTGTCAAAAATTAAAGTTTTTGGAGTACAACTAGAAACACATTATTGGTTGTTGGTTTTTTTGTGGGTCATGCTATAACTTTTTAGTTAGCATTAACTGGAAGGAATCTTCTAGAAGGTCACGTGTGTATTTGAAGTTATTTGTCTTTGGTCACTCAAACATTTTATTGGGCACCAAATAGTTTCAAGTAAAGCACCCAAAGGGCATCCTTTAAATTTAAAAAAGTTAATTTCTAAACCTGTACACACAACGGCTCTACCGAAGCTTTTCAGATTTTGAGGTCAGGTCAGCCAGGCTAGCTATAAATAGCTTCGCAGATGCTTCCTTTCTTTGGAAGGGGGGTGCCGGCAAGATATAAATAGCCTACAGCATGCGAAATGTGGAGCACTGAGCAGTGCTGCTCACATAGGAATTGAGCTAGCCTTGTGTGTACACACTATCATCGCATGCTTGCAAAATAAAATGATGAACTATCGTGTGTGTTTCAATTATAACACCTCGTTTTGTTAATTTTCTCAAAATTCATACATAAAAGTGCTCATCACAACATCAGTCAACAGCACATAATCTGGAACACCGAAAATTCAAATTTTACTGCAACTGCAAGCAGTGTTGAAATTAAAGGTAGCTTTGGCCTTTAGCTGATATTAAAAATAACTTATTTGAATTTGCACTGTTGCTGGAAAATGATTATTATGACAGGTGAAATCCAAGACTAAGAAAATAATATAACATACCCACCCAAAATGTTTTCCGAAAAGTCTATAAAATGGTTTTTATACTTTTTGAAAGGATACTTAGTATTGATATGATTACGTGTATCCTATTCTTCAAAGTGATTTGGAGTCAGCTCATATTCTCATTTGAAGGGGATCCGGGACAAAACTCATTTGTATGTGAGGTTTGTTGGCTTAGTTTGGGAATATTGGACGTTTTCTGCCAGGTGGTCACTGGGGCTTTCTATGATGTTATTATTTGGCAATTAAGGCATTTTATATATGTATGTGTTTTGTTGATATTTTATAATGATGTTTATATTCTATTTTGTTTTTGTAAACGGGGGTTCGATAAATAGAGTATGGCCTCAGCATCCCCTGCATGGGATGTCTTTATTGTAAAGTGAATTCCTGGTGGAGTGCCTTCAGTGTTACCATTAGGGTTGTTTCGGCAGATCTTTTATGCGGATCAGGGGTGAGTCCTCTTTCAGCGAAGTTGTGGTCTTGATTTTGTGGTCCTGATTCGGCTCTTTGCAGTCCGCTGGACCCTGTAAGCTATGAATAACTAACTAATTTGAAGGGGAGATAATGAATATAGTAGAACAAGAAGTTTTGATTTTCCTTATCTTTCTGTTTGGAAGTAATACTCAGCGCCCACTAAGATCCACGGCACGGCAGTTGCGACAGAAAAAGTAGAATACAGTGAAATCGATGATTGTCCAAAATTAAATTTTATTAACTTTTGTGGTAATTCTGTACTTAATTTGAAATGTACATGACACTTTTGACTGAAAATGTCATTTATCAAAATACAAGATCTGTACTGATTGTAGACATTGACCATTTTTAGCTACTGTTCTTCAGTTTAACTTTGAGAGTTCATTGTGAAAACTACCCATACAGAAACAGAAATTCCTACACTTATTATTATACTGAAAGTGGTGCAAAATGTACTAACTGTTGGAATGGTTTGGTTTTCTTGTGTACATATGGATATGAATGGTGATTGTGGTTATTTATGATTTTATTTTTACATTTTATTGTTCTGCGTTGTTTTATGTCACTTTTTGAAACTGTAATAAAGTATGTTCCAATACATGAACTTTTACAAAAATCTTTAAAGTATCAATGTACGCAATGGGAAAAATACTGTTAAAAATCTTGTCTCATTGCTCTGCGGTGTTACTTGTTTTAACACGCGTGCAAAATTACTTTTAATAGATTTTTTTTGTGGAAGAATTTTGTAAGTGCAATGCAGATTTGATTTACTGATGCACCTACATCATTAGTTTTGAACTTTGAATGCTTCGGTTCATTTGCAAAATAAAGTATGTTTTAAAGCAAGAAATTCAAAAAGCCCTGTACAGAAATATATATATATGGATCAGAGTGTAAATGACTGCAATATGTTGTGTGGGCGTGGAAGTGCGAGAACTAGAGAAATGATACTGCAGCAAACTGAAAAGATGGTGAAAACTGTTTCGAAATAAATATGGATATGAATAAATGTGAATGTTCAATAAATTATTAATCTGTGTCCCCAATGTGTTGGATGTACTTGTCAGCATTGCACTTGAAAATTTACAAATAAACCCAATTTGTTGATTCACTGTACTTGTACTTTAGTATAAACGTGCATGAACGCATACAATGTAGGAGAAGGAAATTTTTGCTGTTGACATGAATGCTGCACACTTTTTTTTGTTTACTAGTTATATAAGAAAACTGCTAGTTATAAGAAAAACTGAACACATTGTTTTTTTACCAAAAGGCACAAGGGTTTTTACTCATCAGATTTGACAACATCAGATATGACAACACTCCAAAATACAATCATAGCATTTTTGATAAATTTTGTATACATCAAACATTATCTATTATTACTAAACAGGGACCAACTTTTATGTAACAACAAATCATACATCCATATTCAATTTAAAAACAACTAGGATTTTGAAATTGCTTGTGATGGACAAAACCAATGTAATTAATAACAAATTAACTAAAAGTTGAAAATGTTTATAATGTTTGTTAATCTTCAAGAAAACTTAAAAAAAATAATAATAATAATGAATAAATTACGACCATTGATACATTTAAAAATAATGAAATAGGAACCATTAACATAGAACACTTCATCACATCAATGGAACTATTGTGCAAAAGAAACATCTTGATAAGTTAAAACTTTTTTTTAACAACTAACTATAAATAGCTAGTAAAAAAACAAGAGCAATGTAATTGTAAGTGACACATTTTCCTAAACAAACTTTTTTCAGATAATTTTATTTTTATAATTTAGGACCTAACCATGGGCAATATCACAATTCTTCTTTAGGACTGTCTGGTGTGTCAATGTTTTCTTTAGGTCCTTGTTGGTCTGGCGTTGGTGCACTGCCTTTGTCATTATCATTTTCATCATCATCATCACCACCATCAGTGTCTGAAATCACATCAATATTCATGCTGTGCAAAACTTGAAATACAAATGGGAAAATTAGCACATGTTTTTCATTGGTTCTGTAACTATTTTCTTAATTAAAAATGATTTCAAAGAACTGGAAGCTTTACCAACATATTGTTTTTGTATACCTACCAAATTACTTCTTTGATGCTGTGCAATATGGCTGTTCTTGAATACTGAGAACCAATCATATAGCTTTAGATATTTGCTAGGCATGTGCAATGGTCCCAAAGAGCATAACAGGCTTGAGCAGAAATATGGAAATGGAAGATTTAAAAAAAAATTACTGAAGGTAAGTTGCTTCCAGTTCCATAGTTACAAGTGTTAAACAATGACATCGTAACTCACAGGATACTACTAATATCAAAAGGTTTGGGTAAATTTGAGCAAAAAAGAATTTTAAAAAGGACAAAGCCCATTATGACTTGCATGCTCCTTATGGAACTCACAATATTTAACATGAAAATGAGTGCCCAGAAAAGAACAAAATGAAACGGTGGCATTCAAATGCAAGGTAATACTGACTGTGATATTTCTTTGACCGTGACCAAATACACTCATGTACTATCAAATAAAGAACAGCAAAATTTGTATTAGGCCCATTTCCTCCTCATTCTCTCTCTTCCCCCCCCCCCTCCCCCCCCCCCCCCGCCCTCCCTCTTAAAAAAAACAACACAGTGACAATGGAATGACCTTGAATTTGGGATCTTTGACCCTCAATGTGACCTTTCATGCATGTCTGATCAAATAACTCAATGTTGTTGCATACTAACTACTAAGGGTTAAATAAACTGCCATTCCACTGTACAATTAACTATTTCTTTATGATTTTGCAAGGCTTAAAATGACCTTGACCTTCAAGCAACATAAAAATGGAGCACATGTGAAAGATCAATCTATTATCTCTAAATACAACTTTGGACTTTATAACTCTCATAGTTTAAGGTCAAGATCATTTCAAAATACCTAAACTGATTTTGGACAGCTCCAGTGACCTTGACCTTGGAGTGATATTGACAAATTTGCAGTGTATGTCTCATCGATATCTATCATGCATCAAAGAATCATGTTCAACTTTAATAACATTTTTTTTACTAACATTTGATGATCCTGTGACCTTGACCCTAAAGTGAAGTCATTCATTCATTGATCATGTATGAGGTCTCACGGATACACATAATCATACCAAGTTTGGTTGTCATAGTTGAAATGGGTTCTGAGTACTGAGCCAAGTTTTTGCACATATAGACGGCGGACAGACAGATGGATGGATTTTTTTTCTATTTCAATGTTGGACTATTTAGGACTCATCTTGCACAGATTTGAAAAAATCTGGAAATTGTTTTTAAGGAGCGTGTACATAGACACACTGCTATGCATGTGAGTCAAAAACTAAAAGAAAAACAAAGTCTAGTATTCAGAAGTACTAATATTATATGGTTTTAATAAATAAACTTGATTTTAATAAATAAGCTAAGATGAAAGAACTATTGCATCTGCTGCCAGTGTTTGCAAAGTCTAGAAGTGTTAACATCATTTCCACAGGGATATGCAGGCAAACACTCGTTAAGAGTTTGACCTGTCCCAGATAACGAGCCAGATAATATAAAAAATGTTATAATTTGTTGCAAATGCACAAATAATTCACTGAACATAAGATTTATCAGGAAAAAAATTACTGTTTGTGGGTGCAATGACAAAGCAGCCACCAGCTTCATCCACACAAACAGGTTTAGGTTTACAAAAATGCTAAAACAAATTTTTCTTCAGTTTTTAGATTGGTTTTAGCTTTTATGAATTTAATAATTTCCATAATATACCTGGCAAGAATTAATAGTTTTTTCACCTTAAATGGAAAAGAAATAAACAGAGGAAACTTGTCTCAAGAGACAGAAAGATTATGGAACTATATACTGGAACATGCTCAGTCTCACTGCAATCAGAATATTCTAACTGTATGTCGTGAAAAACACAGAGTAACATTCATGAAAACAAGGCTTTTCCCTTAGGTATTAAAAAAAAATTATTCTGAAGAACAATGCAGATGATTTGCGAAACTCGAAATAAAAGACTAACATCCAAGTACAGCAGAACATCTGAACAGTTATATAGCATAGGAGTAATCAGATAAAATCAAAGATGTAGAAATATGCATAATCAACACAAGGTCATTTAGGACACAGATGAACAATTGCTGATTATAGACTGGCTCCACCATTTAACCAGAAGCAACTATAACTAAAATATACAATGGAGAATACAAAGCTCGACATTTATTTCAGTGACAATAAGGAGCAGAAGCTTGATATGTTTGAAGTAATAGTAATAGTAAAATTAAAGTCCCCGGACACTTTGAGCGTATGGGGGATTATATGTTTGAAAAGCAATATTGCTGTAGTTGAAGCAATGCCTATTACAAGCAATAATGCAATGATTATATACAGTGAACACATGCACAGCCTTTTGCTATTGTTCTCATCTTGAGAAAACTGTCAGAATGACCCACAGATTTTCACAATGAGTGCACACATGGCAAACTGTGAACACTATCCAGGGATGTCGTTTGGGTCGGATCTTCGGCTTTTAGCCGAAATTTTTATAAAAAAAGCCGATAAACTGTCCGTCATGTCGGCTCACCGAGCCGACGTTTTCACGGGTGAATCGGCTCAATTTTGTCCATTTTTGCGATATTCCTGTGCTGTACGCTTGCAGTTTAGGTGAGGATTCGATAATTACTAAGGTTAAACCCAGAAACTCTGACAGTATTGTGGGTATGTCAAGGGACAGTCTAAACTTTTTATTGTTTTTGTGTGTCTAAAATTTAAGAAAATAAAATTTATTTTCAGCGTTCTTATTCTACTCTTAAAATTATGTTTTATTACAAAGATATGCATCCACAGAACACCTTTAATATATGGAGGTGGAAGGTGCATGTTAACGTAGCGAATCTAGTTTTAAAAAAAACCAAAAACACGTGAGACTGCTTTGGAAGAGAGAGCCGAAACTTTCTGTAAAAAGCCGAAAGTTTAACGGCTGTTTCGGCCAAATCGCCGAAGAAAAAATTTCCTAGCAACATCCCTGACTATCTGTTTCCTGATCCTGCATCATTAAATGCGACAGACTCCATCTCGACTACATGTATATGCTTTATTGACTGCATAGTACTAATATGAAATATGTAGTTTCTTTAATTTCATTTGTTGAAGATGTATAAATCATGTAGGGAACGTATTGGAGTATAAAAAAAAACAACTGCTGCATTACCACAAAACATTCAACGCAAGAGCCACCACATATTTTGGCACCCTTTTTAGTTTTCTGAATTACTAGTTACATTTGGCGTTTGTTAAATATGTCAATTAGTGTCTGTAGAATTAAGAAAGCTTTTTGGAGTAAAAATACTGAATTACCTCAAAACGCTGAACATAAAAGCTCACCACACATTTTTGGCATCCTACTTGAATGCTTGTGGAGTGTGACCCCGACTTCAAAACCCAACAAGAGCTATTGCATATACTGTAGTAAGATCTAATATCCAATAAAATGCCCAAATTTCATTCTGCTGACAACACACAAAGCAGACTGATTGATACTTCCAGAGAAGCAAAAGCAGAAAGCACTCCAAAAGAAGCATCATGTGCTCTGAAATCACAAATGTCTGGCCAAACCACCAAAATTCTAAGCATAGCTGCAATATTTAGAGAATGTGACAAGCTCCAATCCACTATTTTAAAAAGTCTCACAAATGAAACTGCCATCAGTTGCTATAAGGTATATGTCTCAACAGGCTCAGATACTGCGTATCCTGCTAAACTATACCATATTAATCTCCAAACAAAAACAAACACCTTTGTCACAAACCTACAAAAACGTTTTAAGTTCTAAAATTGTATTATTTAATATGCATACAAGAACAGGAAGTGTGGCATATGAGGTTTGAACGAAAAATAGACAACACTACAACATAAAAAGTTGTAACTTGTATACCATATCAGATCATAAAGCGTTAACATTAAGGACACTACAACAAATATGATTCCTTCTGGACAGTCACAGAGTGTGTAGACTACATTTATGCACACAACAGCTTACTTTAGTGTAAATAACAGACATTGAAGAAACACTGAAGAGTAAGTACAGTATCACAGAACCGCCATAAGACCAACACACTGAACAACCTGAATAAACATCAAACCATAAAATCTCAATTCTAGCAGACTTACGCACCAAGAAATTGCACTCGACTGAACGAAAGAGTTCACCATATATAAGAAGAGATCTGAAGAACAGCAAAACCTAACAAAGTCATCAGTCAGTATCACACTAGGACCGAGGCAATGTTTTTTAGTAAATCTGGGTATTTGGAGTTCGAAATGAAACAAAAAACTTTTGATAGTAAACATTGAAAACCAAAACTATTACTTGCGCAGAAAACTGAATCGAGAAGTTTCTTTTACGGTGCAACCAACTTTTTCTATACTCACGTATAGTTGCTATCTGAATCAACATTGAACTGCTACTTGAGCAATGTGTGCGGTGCAAAAAAAAGCCTTGCATACTGTCAGTACCAAGAAACAGCCAGTAACAAGTCATCATTGTGCCAGTGAATAAGTTTTGCAATGGTTACCAAACCATCACTACCAACATTTTATTAGTTTTTGCTGTTGTCCAAAACTAAAAGCCAAAACGACCAACAACGAACACTAATCATAGTCATTGATGAGATAGTAGATGAGAAAAGCATAGATTCCGACAGGTACACTTAGCAGATATGGGTTGATAAGCCAAGCTAGTTTGCCAATGACGAAGAAGAGGATAGATAGAGCAAAAAAAGCGATTAAGCCAGTCATAATGTTTGTTTCTCGTCGACTTAGTTGCCTGTGACCTCCAGCATTGCTCTGACGTCTGCCCCCAGTATTCGGAGGAGGGTCTGAAAGAAATGAAAAAAGAAAACCACCATCAAAAAAATGGGGTGGTATTTTAGTCAGCAAGAGGATGTGAAAGAAAGTATTCACAGTGTTCTTTTGTAAAGTTTCCTTTTTTTTTTTATCAAAAGAGCAGAAATACTACGAGATTCCCAAAGAAATCACTTCAGATGAAAGAAATGTTTTGCATCCTTTGTTTTGCAAATTGAGATTTTATCAAATAAATTATTACGTGTGCAGAAAGCTCATGGAGACGCCTATGTTTCAGTGCAACCAAGTCCCAAAGACAACAAAGCACAGCTTGCCAAAAAGCAACCATCAATCCTGTGGGCATTTTTAGTTTGGTTAATAAATATGAGAAGCAATGCTTCAAAAGTATAGAAACTATCAAGAGCATGCAGGCATTTGAAGGCAGCTAGTAAGCTTAATAAAATTTGCCATATGCATGAAAATGAGTTTGAAAGCATTATTTTCTTTAAAACCCACTGCATTGAGACGTGAGGGACAACGCCAAATTCTGCAGTGGTAAACTGTTAACCATAGACAGTTTGCCACTAGGTTTGGAAGCTGTTGAGGCATACACCTACAGACTATACTTGATGGATCTCCGACACCGAGTGTGTGCAGAGGCAAGGGGGAGGACAGCCCTAGCAGAAAATGGCCTATTGATTCAATATCCGATTTGGGGGGAGTTGCTCCAAGTGAATGAAATGTATGTACCTGTTTGGGCTTATGCATATGTGTATAGCCTAGTGTGTGCATCAAGTAAATGATCCTAACGAGTGTTCCACATCAATGCAGACTTACCTTTGGGTTTAAGTTTGCATCCATCACCATCTTTGACATAGCCTGATTTGCAAATGCATTTGAAGGAGCCAGCTGTGTTGATGCATGTTTGTCCCTCCAATGTGCAACGTCCTTCATGCCCTTCACCCGTACATTCATCAACATCTATTAAAACAAATAAACAAAAGAAGTCATTTTCTCTCATTTCTGCATACAATGGCATGGACACAATGTTTCCAGGGACATTACATTATCAGGGTAAGAAAGAATAACAATGATGAAAGTAAATGTTTCAACAGAGTAATTACACTGAAAGAAGAATCAGTTTGCTACACCAGAAACTGTGCATTACCTAAGCATTCACTGTCCTTCCTGAAATAGCCATCACTGCATAGAACACACTTGTCAAAGCCAGACCCTGTACATCCATCACAAGCTACATGGCAACCTGGAAAGACAAAAAGTACATATAAAGTGGTGATGTTTATTTACAACAAGAATGACTGCATCAGACTGCTAAACAGAATAGCAAGTGAATATAATAACCTTGTTGTATACTTGTACAAAATAAATTATGCAAAGTACACATGGTAAGAACTATTTGTCTTTGAAATTGACATGCTGAAGTTGCAAAAGTTACTAGATCTGATCAACATTACATTCATAGAAGAGCAATGGAAAAACATGTTGTTGGTGTGTTGTCATTTTTCAAACTAAGCCATCTTATAAGTAAATGTAAATTAAGCTTGAAGAGGAATCAGCACAGATCAATCACAGGCCAAACAAACAACCTCAAATTTGGTTGAACATATTGAATAAATTCAGTGGAATTCTGAACTGTAATTATTACATGCACAAAAAATATTCACTTGTAACTGAACTACTACTGCAGAAACTGAGAATGTTTAAAAAGGAGAAAATATGTAAATTTTAAATTTTTATTCTCACCCGTGATGAATATTTTCTGTTGTGATTTACCTTTAACTTTAGATTTACTCGCTCCAGTCCTATCTAATAACACAACATCAAGGTTTTCAAAGAAAAATGGCAATAACACAAAAATAAGTAATATCTCATCTGTAAACTAGTACTAATGTAAAAGGAGATTCTGTGCTCCCTGAGCATGCAGCTAGCATGGATTTATGCGCCTTACAAGTCTATATCATTACCATTACTGCAATGAACCTAAAATAGATTTTCTGCTTTCACACCACACTCCAATCCACCCAGCAGTGAATGGGTACTTGGTTGTTTTAACTAGAACATCATAATCCTTCCATTACCCCTAAGATCTTATTACGTTACAAAATACTAATTATAATAATAAACTAATCTACTGTACATGACAAGTAGGTGAATTACTTACTGAGACAGGAGTAAGAACCCTGTGTATTGGTGCAATATTCATCCTCTTTGCAAGGATTGCCAGAGTCTGATTCACATTCATTGATGTCTGAAACATAACACATAAAAAGTCAACAAACTATTTTCATCCTTCGTTGCAATGTAGTTTTCAGTGCAGAAAGAATAGCACCAATTTATCCTCATAGTTACATATTGAACAAGCACCTTTATCCTGATAGCTACATGATTGGTGGTGTGATGTTTTGGGCATGTTCAAGAAATGTTTTTTTAAAGCAAAGTCAAGCGCAACTGGTACTTGGATGGGTGACCATTCTTGGAAGGCAACCACCAAATTACACAAAGAATGAAACAAGCGCACATTCACAACACCCTCAAGTCCACCCAGCTGTGAATGGGTGCCTGGCTGTTTAGAACTGGGGAAGGTTAGGCAGCGAGGGAGATGAGATAGACTCTGCCCGACTCTCTTCCCAACAACCAAAAGGTTATGGGAACACATTTACCTCTATCTTAAATAATTAAACAAAAGACATACCTTGGCAACCAGTTTCTTCACTGAACAGCCAGCCACCTTTGCAGGAATCACACATTTTGGGTCCTTCTCCAGTGCAGGATGTCTTGCATGCTAGGTGGCACACTGAACAAAGAACAAATTCACCTCACAAACATATGCACTGCTTAGGAAGGTGGAAGGGAGCAGCCACCCTATTGATGGGTTTGAAGTTCATCTAATTCACACTGTACATTTTACATTTTTTCATGCTCTTATCTTATGTGGTCCTCACTTAAATTGTTGCAGTATCTTCCATTAAAAACACACGTATTCTTTCCAAGATCATGAGCTGCTGAGTGAAAGGAGATGGAACTCAATTATGACTCACAGTAACGCGATCAGCAGAACAATAGTTGGCTTACTGTATATTAATATACCAGAAATAAAAAATTTGGCGGATTCACTTAATAAAACTAAAAGTACATTTTCAGAAAGTTTTGGAAAAGTAACTCAATTGAAACCATTTAAGCTCCTTCAAAATGAAAACAATCTTTTACAAACTAGTACAGTGATTATAATTTATACTGCTATTTGAAATTACTATCCCAACCACTGATCTCTTAAAAATTAGTCAAGTCAACTGAAACTAAAGGCATTACGAGTAACAATTTTAAATAAACACAAATGTTTGGGTCTTACCATTGCAAATGGTATGTGTATCATTTTTGGTGCTTTCAAAGTAACCTTCCATGCAGGAACTACACAGACTTCCTGTGTATCCATGATTACACCTGCATTTCCCAGTGCCATCACGTGTACCTTCTCCCTGCACAACAAAGCATAAAATTGATCAATAAAAGGCTTGTTTTACTTTATTTAAATATAGCACTGATAAAGCATATGGATCATTGAAATAAAATTTATAGTTAATAGTCACAATTTTTGTTTTGAGGAAGAAAAACTATGCTGGATGATGCAACAGCATGTTGGCTAGAGCATATGAACGTTCGAACTTGTCTAAGAAATAAAAGGAAAGTTACTATATATTGAGTGGACTGCTCATCGATAGCACTCGTCATGTCCCCAAATGTGAGTACAAATCCTCTTGAGCAACTTAAACCTTGTAGGTGATTCACCCTGCAATCCAGTCAGACTATCCATTCCATTTCCAACTGTCCTTTCAAATTTCACCGAATCGAAAACGGTAATGGATTAGAGGGAAATGTCGTGGTAAGTAACTCTGAGTCACAAACTCTATGGGCAATTTGAAAGTTCTGGGTTTTGGCACCACTAAATATGTGCATCAATGCAGCTCAAAGATGATAAAATGCATGTTTACCTCGTAACATAAGTGATTAATTTTAGTAAAATTGTATTTCTCTCTTTTACCCTCATGCTTCTCACCAATTTCCCCTCAATCAAAAGGCCTTTCATCTGAACAGACAACAAGCCAAACTTACATCACATTTTCCATTTCCCAAGCAGGGCCTGTCTTTGCCACCAGTGCATTCTTTGCAGTCTGGGCCGTATGTGTTGTTTGGACAGCAAGCTAAACATGAACAAACCGGCTTCAAGTTATGGCCCAGAGAAATCAATGACATTTTGTTTACATTTGCAATACCACTAAATAATATATTTACAAATTCATCAATATCAGGCCACCAAGGGTTCCCTCCGGGTACTTTGTTTCCTCCCTCCCTTATAATGACACTGCATGAAAGCAGTTAAACTAGAAGGGACTCACATGCTCCTTATGGAACTTGCAATATTTAACATAAAAATGAGTGCCCAAAAAAAAGAAAAAAAAATGAAACAATGGCATTAAAATGCAAAGTAATCCCAACTTTGATCTTTCTATGCTCTTGACCTTGAGATGCCATCGACCTCTGGCTCCAAATACACTCATGTAATATCACATAAACTACAGCAAAACTTGTATTACGCCCTCAAAAAAAACCGACCTTGGCTTTTATTGACCTTGACCTTGGTATGACCTTGACTTTCACATGACCTCTCATGCTCATGTATAATAATAATAATAATAATAATAATAATACAGGATGCTATGTACGCGCCTTTCCCCAAGGCTCAAAGCTCGGCGATCTATACCAACATACACGCTCACCTGTCTCATTTACCCTCACACAAACTAAATACACATACGTCACTCACTATGATCAAATAACCCAATGTTGTTGTGAGCTATGGGTTAAATAGAGCCATTCTACTGTAAATAGAGCCATTCTACTGTATTTCAATTTAATTCAATAATTTATTTTAATATCTTTTCACATGTATGTGATTTTAGACCATACAACCTTTCCCACGCATTAACAAACAAACATAAAAGTAAATCTAAGAACTTAAAGTTGAACCATAACCATAAAAAGTAACATTACTACAAAAATTTACCAACTGAAGACATGTAAAGAATACCATTATTTTCAGGACTATATGCAATAACGTTTCACCAGATTCTTCAGTATTGATTTTCTTTTCTTTACACAGTGGAATTAAAATAGGACATTCACATAAAACAGAAACTGGATGTAAACAAGTACAAACTATATTTTTGCAAAACTTGGTGTTCCATGAATTTACTCTTAGTTTATTAATAATAAGCCTATTGGACAAGAAAAATTCTCAATCTTCTTATTGTAAGGTATATATAATTTTCTAATAACAATAATAAATCAAATACTGAAGGCTTGATAATATTATACATGACAGAATCATAGGCTTCCATTGCTCTTAGTTTAGCCAATTTATCAGCTAGCCTACATCATTCCAATAAATACCAGAACGAGAAGGAATCCAACAAAAGGTGAGTCCAATACCTTTAGATATAATATAATGCATTAAAGATTCAATTTCAAATAGAATATCTGTTCTTGTTTTACAAGACCAATGTTGCAGAGAATACAAAACAAATTTTGAATCAACACATATAAGGATGTTAAAGAACGCAATTCAAGAGTTACAAATTATATTTAAAGCCCTAAGAATAGTGCACAATTCTGCTGTAAATATTGAGATATTCTTACCAACATAATATGACTATATGATGACCTATTTTTAATATTTTTTGCAAGGCCTAAAATGACTTTGACCTTATCAGCGCAAAAACTGAACACATATGAAAGATCAATCTATTATCTTTACATGCAGCACGTTTGGGCTTTATATAGCTCATACGTTAGGGTCAAGGTCACTTCAAAGTACCTATACTAACCAACTTTGGACAGCTCCTGAGACCTTGACCTTGGAGTGAGGTTAACCAAATTTGCACAGAATGTGTGTCATTGATATTTATCAAAGAATCAAGTTCAACGTTAATAACTTATTAAAAAATGACATTTTCATTTTGTGAATAATTGTCATTTTCGACTTTACCTTGAAGTGAAGTCATTCATTCACTGACCATTTATGAGGTCTCGTGGATATACACCACCTTGCCAAGTTTGGTTGTGATAGTTGTAATATGTTCCGAGATCTATATTAATCCACTTGCAAGTTTTGCACAGACAGTGGACGGAGGAATTGTTATATATTTATTAAATGTCATTGTGGGGACTATTTTGGACTTATCTCGCTAAGATTTGCAAAATATGGAAAAATGTTAAGGGGGTGTATACATAGATTCACACTGCTATGCATGCGAGTCAAAAATACAAAACTAATTCCCTCTGCGTCTTCTAACTGCAATCTCCCTGCCTTTACACTACATGTTTGAATGATGAAATTTAGTGTTTTGTGTATGTGAGAGTACAGGATTTATTCTTGGCGTCGGTCATCGGTCATTGACGCATACAAATCTGAAATGACTGATTGTTTTGCCAGCCAGCTGGTCAAGTGACCTATTGAATTTACGATCGGGCGGTAAAACTTTGCGAAGATTTGTCATTTAAAAAGTTCTATACAAACTGCGAACTCAATAAAACTTAGCACAACCATTACCGAAACGAAATTATTTACCCTTTCAGTATAATACAAACTTTTCCGATCCATAGTTTTCATTGCTGACATGCAACGCGCCAACGCATTGACAGTCACAGTGTAGATCTAGTTTGCGATTCCATTTTGTCAACAAACAAAAAAATGCCTCCGAAAAAAAACCATGGTGTTTAGGCCTATATAGTAATACTATAGCCTAGTTTTTTTGTTTTTTCATTTAAAGATGCACATTATTAAATTAGTAGTAATGTCATTATTATTATTATTATTATTATTATTATTATTATTATTATCTAACTCATAATTTACGGATCTATTTACATGTATGTACTTTGGCACTGTTGGATTGTCTCCCTCTTTTGGCAGTGCACAGATTGTGTAGTGTGTACTAATGATGTCATACATGACGTAGATGATTTGTTTGTGGGTTATTTTAAACTAATGTATTTTTTATTTAATTATTTATTTTATTTTATTTATTTGTGTTCATTTTTTTATTCATTAGTAAGTATTATTTTTATAATTATTTCTTTTTTTTTTAATTTTGTGGAGGTAATTAAATAAGGTTAAAGAATGGATGCGGACCTGTACTTTTCCATAGAAACATAAAAAATGTCGGCAGCATCATGAAATGTCTTGATAAAGGTCTTTGAGACCGAAACCGGTCGACACTTGTCTTCTGTTGTTTTTGTTTTCTTTCCTTCTTTTATAGTTAAATTGTACCATGTTTAATACTCAAACAGGGTACAAATAACTCTTCCTGCAGTATGTGCTTCAGCCGCAGGCTCCATTACTTTAATTTATAGGCCAATTCTTCATTTGGTAGTAGTATAACTATAAGTGTTTAATATTTATTTATTATTTTCTCGATCTCTTACTCTTAGTGTTACTACAACTGTACTAGTATCTGTATATTTATCGCTCGATTTATCATGTTTATTACTGTTTTAAACGGAATTCAGATTTGTCACTGATGCCCGAATTTTAAATAGAGAGAGAGAGACTCGGGGAGTTATTTTGTACCATGTGTACTGGTAAGCGATCGAATGAGACTGTGTGACTTATTGCTTTCCAAAATGACCTATTGTTTTTCCTGTGAACTGGTCAAATGACCTATCATGGTCACTTTCAAGATTAATCCCTGAGAGTATTCACAACTTTCCGGCACCTCTCATAAAAACTCGTGGGTATCGCCATTATAAATTAAAACGAGGTTATATGAAACCAAGTTCCGGTTTGGCTTGTTTTGCTTTTATCAAAGCTTGATGCGTGACTTTTAAATATGGCAAATTGCCGAAAACGACGATTGTTAGAGCCAGAAAACGAGTGGGATAAGTATAAAAACGGTGGAGGAAGTACATGCTCAGTGAAAGAATGCAAAAAACAATCGTAGAGGCCTGTATTTGTGGCGACTTCGGAGGTGCGTCGATCATCGACAGAAAGTGAAACAGGACCTGAAAACTCTTGTAGTTTTCCATAGCTTCGCCGTCGCAACCTTCACAAAACACGAAGTAACTGACTATGTTAGGCTAGCGTTGTGGCCAAGTGGGCTAAGGCGGGACTAACTTTGCCTTGTCCACAAGCCAGAAACCAATGGCGCCTGACAGGTGTGGGTTCGAGCCAGCATCTGGGCGTTATGTTTTTCCGAATATTTTTCAAAAATTCACAAATAATGTTAGGTATGTAGGGTTTAGGCGCGCCACTGGCGATAGAAAGGGATAATAAACTGCAGCAAAAAAAATAATAATATGTGAGGGTACGATACAGGTGGCCAGTGAAACATGTTATTATTCTTGAATATTTGGAAATAACTCACTAAAACATGCGGAGAAAAAAAACCGGAAGTATTTTTCATAGAGGGGATTCCCGTTGGTGCATAGGATAGCAGAAAAGTGTGAATATATAAGATGTGAGTGTTACGATACAGGTCACCTCGCTTTGAACCCAACTGTTTAATTGTGGGGAAAGCGCATACCCAGCGTCCCGTATTATAATAATAATAATAATAATAATAATAATAATAATAATAATAATAATAATAATAATAATAATATTATTATTATTATTATTATTATTATTATTATTACCATATTTTAGGAAAACATTGTCCAATGGATGCTAACATGAATTTTCTGTTGAGTTTTAAGAAAAATCAGTTCAGGGAGAAAGAAAAAAAGACCTCACAAATGAGCAAAGCTTAATAATGCTTATAATCTATTAGAAGATTGTATACAAAGGCCCCATACCTACTCTACCTAGTCTCAAACCTACTCCTCTCCACCCCCATAAAGCCAATCAATAATTGTTGTAATGTAACATGAGCATGGCAGCCTTCCTTTCTATAGTATACCAGCATCTGATAAATGCAATGCTACATTCAGATACATACATATCTGTTAAGCTCTCAAAGCGATCAATAAATGAGCTAGCAGCTAACATTTAGTTAAAATGTTCCATTGCTGCACACTGAATTTTTCTTTCCCTTTGTCCCACACTAGCAGCAAGCAATTTGCCAACAATTTAACTACAGCACACTGTCCCACCTACAGCATTAAATCAATAAGTGATGAGAATGCTTGCACTGAAACTGTCTCTTCAATCATAGTAATGGCTTCGCTGTAATGCCATTCACTGTATACAAACATAAATCAATATGTACAGGCCTAAACTATGCAGATTTGTTTTATATATACAGACAGAATTACAGAAGGATGCTGAAAAATTATTTCCCATCACCAATGACTGAAAAACAAAATTTAGTCAGACGGAGAGACAGATATTTTTTTTAACTGTCATTTTTGGACTATTTAGGAATCATCTCGCACAGATCTGCAAAAATCTGGAAATTTTTTTGGAGGTACACAGACTCCAATTTCTATGCATGGGAGTCAAATATTAAATTTAAATAAAATAACACTCAGAACATTGGATGCCAAATATATTGCACAACACTGCAGTTTGAATGCATTACAAATTAAAATGGCAGACAGAACACTGACATTCAGAAATAAGGTGGCCATACCTTTGACTTTTTCAATGCAGAAATAGTGGTGGAACTCTTGTTCAGTTCTCTGCCGACCTGAATTGAACCAAAATTGTTCCACCAGTTCTTCATGCTCTTCTAACATTTGGTGGCACTGAAAAATGTAAATAATCTCAAAAACACATTCGTAGCCACAACAATTAATTATTTTCAATGATAATATTTTTTTAAAATTCAATCTCCATTTTAACCATATTCAAAATTTTGCACATACTTTCAAGTTTTTAGGAAATGCATGCAAATAATGGCTTATTGACTTTCTGTAAAACCAGTCTAACACAAAAAACAAAACATCTGCTGAAAATGTATACAAGGAAACTGAAAAATGTATGGGATAGTAAAAACATGTACACAAAAAGAAAACAATTTCTAACACAACTATCCAAAAATGAAAACTAAAAATTTATTTTTAAAAACATCAAAATTTGACAATTAAAACAAAATTTTAACACAACAATATCTGAAAAATCAATGTGTCAAATGTACATACTGATCTCTTCTTCTCGATACTATAGCTCACAGCTGACATCCCATTCAGCCCTGCCTACACATTTTTGAGAGTAATGTATATATATACAAAATACATCATGCTAAAAAAATTAAAACTGTCAAAGTAGTTAATTCAAAATACCACCTCATTTATGAGGAAATAACAATAGTAACAAAGAGAAGGACTGTGAATTAATTCCTCCACTTTGCAAGAATGATAGTCACTACTTTCTAAATCATAAATAATCCCAAACATCCAATTTAAAAAAATAATTTCCCATACCTCTTTACTGGCACCACTGCACAGTTCATCCATAATTTCCACCAGTCGCACTTCACTGAAATAACTCACGGCATTTAGTTCATGCATCCTACACTAGCTTGTGAATGGTTGGCAAACAGATTAAATTATCATATTATACAGAAAATCACAACTTCAGTTTACATCAAAGTAATTATTAATAGTAACAGATTATATTTTCCTATCAAATAATGAAATATTTGTTGTGCATCTTCCACTCCGTTTATAAATGTACAATAAATTCCTATTATTAGAAATTGATTGTGTACTACTCACATATAATTTTTCCTTAAAGTTAAAAACACTGTAAATCTGGCATAGGATGTTTAAAAGGCAGTTCTTAATTAATTATTGTAGTTCATAAGTGAAACTTTGAAGTTCATCAAGTTATCCAAGACCACTGTACACAGAAAAACATTCAATTTTTTTAAAATAAAGTCATAATACTGTAGATCACTACAGAAAAATCGGAAATACAAAAAATATTTTCTGCAACTCAGAACAAACTAAAATATATTTTCATCAAGCACTTGTTGCAATGTTAAATCATCTATAAATTTGTAACGAGGGTTCCTCAACTGACTCATGAACAATGGAGCTCACAGTCACAAAATTGATTTAATTTCAATTCTGTTTTTAATATTCAGACAAGTCAATCTTACATCGATCGTAAGAATGTAAAGAACGCACTTAATTGACTGACAGAGAAATTTCTTTTCAAAAAAGAATTCTAAACCCAAACTAGATTTTCTTTATGTTAAAAGGAGCTTTAGTTTGAAGTGCAGCAGTAAGAAAGTAGCAGACAGAAAAGAACTTTACTACAGATGGAATCTATTTACTCAAGAGTACTGATGAGTAGCATACAAAATTCAGAGACATCAAACATATAATAGGGATTTCACTTACCTATCTCTGTGATCATGAGTGCACAAATTGTTTCAATTATAGATTATAAAACCGTCCATGAACATCAACTTGAAACTAAAGCAGATCAATAATACTATGGCCACAGAAATTTGGAATCAACTTTGTGCATCATGAATTACCAGGGCTCCCCATTTGCAATGAATCTTATTTTACAATTTTAAGGATTTAAAAAAAAACAACTCCTTATTAAGCATGTTAATGAGTGGGAAAAAAAAAGATGGACAAACGCCATTATTGATGGTTTCGTGGGGAAACACCACATACAATGCATCACAAACCTACGTCACGTCAAACTATGACATCGCTTCCTAAGCAAAGCTTGACGAGTTAGGAGCTTTGTGATTTGTTGATAGTGCAGAAGGTAAACAAATCAACCAACATGAAGCGAACTTTTCAGTCACATGACCATGCTAATTTTGATACGTTTCTTCCCGAAACCATAAACACACTTCACTCGGACACTCGCTCAGAAAAAAAGCCTTTTCTCTTAGCTTAACATCACATTCACGATCTTCTCATGCCGTAGATATATTTTTCAAGTGGGTTTTGAGCACAGTTGTACATTTAAGACGTACTTCTCATGTCTGATCGGCGATTCTAATGTGTGAATTTGAGGGTCTAAGGCGTGATTACGCCAGATCTTGGTGTAATGGGAGGCCCTGATTACTATCACACAAAAAAAGCAATGAACACTCAAGGGTGCAGAAAACAATTAAGACAAAAAATGTGTGCAAAATACAACAGTACTTAATCAAACAATAATTACAAGTCTATAATTATCATTTTAAATGGAAATGATCAATAGGACTATTTTAATTATAAAATTATAACTTTATAAGCACAGCAGACTTTATTCATGGATACACATATGAAACTCATTGCTTCTTTTTTCCCATCAGCTGATTTTTTCACATTCAATAATCTATAAAAATAAAAAAAGAAAGAAACATAAAAAATACAATTAAAATAAATAAGCACAAATAAAAAGACAGCAATAAAAATAAACAAAATAGATGGCGAAAGGTTCCAAAATATTTCACTTTAAGCAAATTTGAATCTAAATTCAGTAATCTAACATTATAAAAAACAGAATTATATTTAATAAATATATTTATTAATATAAATCATAATATAAGTAGGTAGTCAAAAGCCATTTTTAAAAAATGATTTCCTCATCACAAAACTGACATAGATTTAAAGAGCTTTTCATTCTGAACACAGTGGTATATTTTTTTCCCCATAGGACAAATAGGTAAAAAGTTATTAAATGTTTGAAAATGCCGAATGTTGGTGTTTTTTTGGCAACGTTTTGGAATTGAAGAAATTGAAAACTTTGGAGTCTCAAAGTGAAGCCAATATTGATACCAGAAAGCTGATTTTTGACAGGTAACCGCTTCATATGTTATACTCCAAGCCCAAATTTCTTCAGGCCTATCCCATGTAATTTTCAGCCGTTTTGGTGCTTCAAAGTTGGGAAATCATCAAATTCGCAGTGCGTGCCAGCAAATGGTGTGCTACTACGCTCAGCACTCGTGTCGCTGAATAGGCCTACGACTTGGCCATGGCCGGAAGAAAACCTGAACACCGTTTGGGTAGACTTTTCTACGGCAAAGCGCTCCGCGATACAGTAATGCACAAATTAATAAATACCCTAGTTTTATAAAGGAAAGTCTGCTCTTTATTTCTTGCTAAGTTTTAAACTTCTAGTTAAAATCAAACTTACATCAAAACCGCTTTATCCACTTTGTTCGGCTCGTAACAAAACGTTTACACACGAGAGCCCACCATACTTATATGTAAATGAAGCTAAGTATCCGAACTTCTCATTGGTTCTTATTTTTAGGCCATCCAATGAAGTATCGCAAAGCGCTTAGACTTTGAAACGAGTCACGTCTCAGCAAACGATGGTGACAATTTTTTCGCAGCGGCATTCAGCGTTCGGATAGGGGCGTATTCAAAAGCTGTTTTCTCGGAATCTTTTGCATAAACATGCATTAAAAACAACACAGATGTAAAGATAAAGCTTTCAATTTTTATTTGAATACAGCCACCGTTCGTTTTGATGCAGTTTTACATTAATAATAAGTGTTGAAAGTGAAGTGAAAACTGAGTCAAAACTGCCGAGCGGACAAGAGCCAATGAAGGGCTTGGAGTACCTAATATAAGTGCTGATAAACAGCACTATAATTACTAATACGTGTAAATGATTTCAAAACTTGAATAATCAATTACACATGTATATATTTGTGTGTAATAACTTAAAATACATATAAAGGATAAATCAAGAACTTTTAAAAGATACTCATTAATAATTAGAAATAAGACCATTAATCTAGATGCTTATCTATTTTAGCAATTCTTCAACCTGTTGGCATAATCTCCAAGAGCTCGTTCTTCCCAGTCTGTGTTTCCACCGCCATAGTTGGATTTCTTGGTTCGTTCCACACCCTGAAAGTATGAACACAAAAATAAATAAAGTTATAAAACACTGATTTAAAAAAACAAAGCTAGAAGGGCATAGCTCATATGACTCACATGCTCCTTATAGAACTTGCAATATTTAACATGCAAATGACTCAATGAGTGCCCAGAAAAAACAAAATGAAACGGTGGCATTAAAGTGCAAAGTAATACAGACTTTGATCTTTTTAATATGCTCTTGACCTTGAGATGGCCTTGATCTCCAGTTCCAGATATCTCATGTAATATCAAATAAACTACAGCAATAGTTTTATTTTTTTAAAATGTTGACCTTGGGTTATCTTGACCTTCAGTGACCTCAACCTTAGGATGACCTTGACCCTCACATGACCTTTTATGCATGTTTGATCAAATAACCCAATGTTGTTGCATATAATGGGTTAAATAAACAGACATTCCACTGTATGATGACCTATTTTTTGTATGTTTTTTCAAGGCATAAAATGACTTTGACCTTCAAGGTCAACGCAAAAATGGAATATATATATAAAAGATCAATCTATCATCTCTAAATGCAACAAGTTTGGACTTTAAATCTCTCATAGTTCAGCGTCAAGGTCACTTCAAAGTACCTATATTAACCAATTTTGGACAGCTCCAGTTCTTGACCTGGCTTGGATTAAGGTTGACTAAATTTGTAAAGTATGTGTCTCATTGATATTTATCATCATGCATCAAAGAATCAAAAGTTCAATATTAATAGCCTAAATAAAAGTGAAATTTTGTGAAAAATTTTATTTTTTTATGACAAACATTTGTTGACTCTGTGACCTTTACCTTAAAATGAATCATTCATTCATTGATCATTTATGATGTCTCGTGGGTATACACCATCTTACCAAGTTTATTTGTGATAGTTGAAATAGGTTCTGAGATATTAAGCCACTTGCAAGTTTTGCACAGACAGCAGCCGATGGATAGCAGACAGACATTTTTTAAAAATATAATTTTTGGACTATTTAGGACTCATCTCGAACATATTTACAAAAATCTGAATTTTTGGGGTGGGTGGGATGGGGTGGAGTTAGGGTGTATTTTTGAGTCAAAAACAATAGGAATAAGGAACTAAATTATTAAATACAATACATGCATGAAAATAAATACTTTAAATAATTTGTTATACAGCATGCATGTTTGCTTTGAAGGTAGGAGCCCACAATCAGTGGAAAGTTCATTTACTCAGGCACTATATAAATATATGCATTTATGCTTGTGTGCATGCACTCATTAGCCTACTACACACACACACCTGATGTACAATTAACAAGAACAAACATACAAAAGTACTGAAACCAAAAACTAGTAGTAGTAGGCCTATTTTTTAAAGTCTATCAGTATCTTTCAGCATTAGCAGAATAACTTTTAGAAAAATAAATTAAAGCATTAAAATTAAATCAGCAGGGCACCTAACTATATATCCCAGGCTACTGACACATTCACAGTTGTACATCTTAATTCTACTTCAAAATAATAAACTATTCAGTATTAACTATACCTATCCCAAACATTACATGGTGCAGCAGTTATACATCACAAGCCACAGAAAAAACAAAATGCAACACTTGCCTTAAAAAAGTTGGTTGCTATTTCCTTGCATGTTGAACACTCCTGTCCTTTCTTTTTCTTTGCTGCTTCAACAACAGCGACAATCAATAATACTGAATAAAACTTCAAAGTGAGTGATATGATTTTCATAATGAGTTTTTATCAAAACAGACTTAGCAATTAGGACAAATCAGATAAATAGCCCACACAAAACTCTGTTGGTAGCTATTACATCAAAACAATGAAGCTATACTGATTCTATAGTGTTTCTCTGGAATCTTCATGCATTCTGGCACCAGCCAGCAATAGTTGACGTGTCTTTAGGCATCCATCCCTCTTTCTGACTGCAGCAGTTGCAGACGACACTTTGACAAGACACTGTCGTCCGTACACGGGAAACCCCTTAAACTTCAAAGAAAGAAATGCCGCAAAAATGACGAATATTAAAATGCATCAGTCAACCAAAACTGTACTAGTGCCTAAATACACCTAACTGCAAATTATTATTTAGTTTAATTGTTATGTGGTTTGAACTTTCCGATAATTCTAGAATTATGCCGGCTCAAAAAAAAACATTAAACCATCATCACATGTGGCTGTTTCTACATTTACGTCCAATGAACGTAAGCCACGATCTCATTTTCGGAACTTCAGTTAGATAAAATATTAGTTTCGAAAGTTATTGGGTTTATACAGACTTAAGAATACGATTGGTATCTGATAATATAATTCTAAAATATATTATTTACTTTGTTGTATATTTGTAGCATCATTTTTGTGATTGTTTGAAATTATTCGAAAACAAGAAGAAGGATTTCCATCCAAATTTCCGGTTTGGAAACCTGAAGGTTGCGAAGAAGTTTGTGTGATTATAATGGTGAAACCATCGAACAATTAGTTACATCCCAATTCTTGTTATAGTTCAAAGAAGTGTTTGGCAACAACAGGATGGATGTATATCAATTAAATAGATGTGTCAAAGGGTATCATTTCCTTTCACCGCGTTTGAATGCGTCGTGTTTCTCAAACAACACACAGATAACTAACTGCAACTTAACGAGTTTACAAACTTCAGCAACATTAAATGACGCAGGGATTGTATATATTGAACCTTCCACAAGGAATTTTTCATATTCAAAACTGTTTTCTCGATGGAAAGCATCATGCGAGGGTGCAACTCCAAGCGCAACAGCCAAGATGGAAGAAGCTGGTAGAAAGCTGCAACAGAAAGGAGTGGAAGGAGGTAGCTCTTCTATCGTCAGTGAAATAGAAGTGCAAGAGTTTTTAGCCAATGAAACAGGAAAGGAGAGACTGCAGAAAATGTTCTCTAAAGAGTAAGACAACCATACGTAATGCTGTACCGATTTTATCACATATATTCAAGCATAATGAGATTTTTTTTTTCGGATCCAATTGACCTTTTGCAGCTATCGGACTATTACTAAGATATATAGGCAGTTGGCCCTACACTGATCCCAGTCTGAGTGTTAAAGGCTGCTGAGGGCATACACCTACACACTCGCACATTCAGCCATCGTCATGGTCGCTTGTTTAGTGGAAACCAGCCTATTATAATCAAGGGATCTGGACTGTCAGTTGCTCCTTTTTAATATTTTTAAATATTTTGATGGCAAAGACAGTAGCGAAGAACACAGTTGACCTGTAGATATTATTATAGAACAGTTAATAAGTTATTAATTACTAGAATGTTCATTCGTAGTAAAGAAGTAAAGTCTAAAGATATAAGTAATGATGTATCATTGTATGTTGTTTATTCTTTAGTCTCCTACTGTCCTAGTTTTCTTGCTGAATTAAAAAATTAAAATGTATTTGTTCATCTATTTATTTATTTTATAAACAGGCACTCTATGTGGCCCCAAATTCCAACAAACACCACAGTAGTTGTTAGTTGAAATAAAATGGCAATAAGATTGATGAGCTTGTGCCAAGGATTCAGAAGGTTGTTGCAGACTTAAAGGATTGGATGACCCTGGATAAACTTAAATTAAATGATAACAATACGGAACTCATGCTGCTATGCCCAAAGAAGTTTTTGAATCATCATTCTCTCCCTCACTCAATGCATCTTAGAAATGCTGACATCCCTCTCTCCCCATCTGTGCACAGCCTGGGAGTAGTTCTGGATTCTGCACTGTCCTTTCAACAACATCCAACACTTGCAGAACAACTTGCCATGAAAACTCTCATCTGTGCATTCGGCCTCTCTAGAATAGATTTCTGTAATGCCCTGCTCGCGGGCCTTCCAAATTATCAACTTTACCGACCCCAAAGAATTCACAACAACGCAGCACGCCTTATCATCTGTACTAGGCACGAGCACATCTCTCCTTCGCTTTCTTCACTGGTTAAAAGTATGAGATCGAATACAAGCTCTCTCCTCTTCTGTTCACCTTTCTTCTCCACAATATCTCACCGATCATCTCCATACTTACATTCAGCTCGTCATCTCCACTCTTCTGCAGATACTCTTGTCTTGCGAAGTCCTACTTTCAAGAAAAGATCATTTGGCTTTAGGTCTTTCTCTATTCAAGCACCCACCATCTTAAACTGTCTATCGTACATTCAGAGACAGTCTTCTTCATTGGAAATCTTTAAGTCGAGTCTTAAAACTTGTTTTTTCCAGTAATTCATACATTGATAGACATTTTTGTACGTATATGTATGAGCGCGCGTGAGTCTGAATGCTCTGTAAAGTGCCATGAGCAATTATTTGTAAATGAGCACTGTATAAATTGTCATTATTATTATTATTATTATTATTATTATTATTATTATTATGATTCTGACATTGAACAGCTTGAATATAATTATGAATAAATAAATGTATAAATAAATAATTGCAATGCTAATTGTCATTATGATTTCATGTTCTCACACAGCCACATGAATGAGTGGAGCCCAGAAATGAAGTTCATGAAACAAGTGACACTGCAATCTGCGGCTGTTACTTTTCTAGTCATGAGCACATTGGCTGGTCGACAGGCCAGAAATGAATTCATCGATCGCAACAGACCAACTGTCTTCAAAACAAGATTCCAAGCATTTGTAAGTTAACCATTCTTATGAAAGAATGTTTGATAATTGAAATAAAATCTGAACAGTTATTTCTTAATTAGAATCATTCAGGCATATTTTTACTTCAGGATTCAAGATAATTTATTGCTAATTGAATATTAGTATTTAATACACAATGAATGCATTTGGTCAACGCTGCAGCACCACACAAAAGCACATGTTAAACATAGTGAACAAGTGAACAAGCTGACAACAAATCACAATAAAAGGATAAGAAGGTTAAAGTCATAAAACAGATGAATTGTACAAAAGGGCAAATATATAGTTGCTGGTCAACACATCCACCCACAATGTGCATACACACAAACACACATATATACATACACTCTGCTAAATTCTAACCATCCAGTTTTCACACTCGCTACATTCGACCTCGTGTTACTTTAACATTCGCATGCCTACTAGCCCTGCATGAAACTAGCCCTGACACAAAGTTGCTGGCTCTCACTACAAAACATGGCATCAACAGAGAACTGGATATATATACGATAAATTTGGTAAACTGTGATTCTGAAGGAAGAAAGACTACACTGTTGGAGTGCACTGACACTGGTTACACTGAACTTGGATAGAGAGGAGAAAGAAGAGGCGGCCTAGAATAGGAGGTAATGGAATAGTATGTTTGGCATGCGGAAATCTATGTTTAGCCTACAGCAGAGGGAGGAGCTTTCTGCAATAAACACTGAGTTCCAAACTGCAGCGTCCGTCACCCGCCACAGCAGCACACGCGGAGCATGCAGACCCAAAAATAATATGACATGATCACAGCTTTAAAAACTACAGAATCACAGTAGCAGATATTGCCAAAAACCACAATACACAAATATTACAAATACAAACACATCAGTATTATCACAAACACTGCACAATCTGCATCAACAGGACTAACGTAAGTGGCTCTGTCTACAAAGTTGGTTCACTTTTTGTGACATGGGTGCCCAAAAATAAAAGTTGTCAAATACATACATTTTGTGGTTTATTTGAAAGATATGTATGTGTGTGATCATGCCATGCAGGTTAGAAGATAAGTTTTGACCTTATATGCATGTAGTCATACCTTTAGTGTACACACTCAACGAAATGTCCAATGTAACACGGAAACCAAATAGTACTTAAAAACCAACAATATATAGATATAAAGTTGGCAAAGAATCTTTATTTATAAAGAGATTTGCTATCAAATAGATATAAGATTAAAAAGAAATGTTTACATTAGTAAAGAAGTTTATCTATTGATACATTATCAAGTCAATCAATTTTCTACAAATTTTAATAGTTAAAAGTTCTTTTATACTTAAAATGAAACAACCTGAAACAGCTACTGCACATACAAATTGTGTATAATATTATAACATAATCACAAAATAAAAGTGAGATCTTACAGGTCTCTATTAAAAAAAATCTGGTTCTTATTTTAAAAAATAATGTCCAATGTAACACGGAAACCAAATTAAGCTTGACGATAAATTATATTCGGCTAAATAATATTTATCAAACTTAGCTTATCCAAATCAAGTCAAATAATAAATTTAAATAAGTTTACTTGTCACTGCTGTTTCAAAGAGCATTTTTATTTATTCATTAACAAATTTTGAACGGATCTCATCATCCATCGGAACAAGAACGGCAAAAAAAATAATGGTTTCTTGGCTTCTAATTACGTTAGACTAGCCGGAGATCTATTTTCATTAAAATAGGCACCACAGTCGAATTAAACTTATCCTAACAACTAAATAAACATAAAATATTATATAAACATGAAGAATCTTACTGTAAAGAGTCAGTTTTCTTGGTGACACTGCGTGCGTTGTCCAATGTAACAACTACGTGATACTCGGAAACCACACACAATGAAAAAGATTCTCCGCGTAAAATGAAACCACGCGAGAAGGGACGAGTGTATATATCAATCCGATAATGAGGCCTACTTTACGTCATTAAAATAGTCCTACTAGGTATGCTTTGAAATAAGCAAAATAAATTTGTGTGTTGTCCAGCGTCACACGAAAATCCGTAAACGATGTCAACCGATGCTTTTCAGACCATCAAAGCATTTACATAACGACTAAATTGTTATTTGTAAACATTGGAATTCATTCATAACATCCCAACAAGAAAGACAACTCTAAAAAAAACATGTATTCTTGCGCTTAAGACGAAGATCAATTTTTGAAAACATTCTGCCTGTTTCGGAAACCATGCATTACGTTGGACAACCAAATTTACTCCGGCTATAATACACAAAATACAAAACAAATTGGTTTTGTAAGTACTGTGCATGTTTAAACTATTACTAATGAGTTAGATTATAATAATTTTGCGTGTTCTATGACATCTTTATTTATGTAAACACTTCGAAGTAAACACGGTCATTCTCATGTCACAAAATTAGGTCAAATTTTAGGCCACTTTCAGACATTTACAAAGCAAATACAAAGGTTCTATAGATATTTTCGTCTTGAAATTATTAATACTATCTCTCCGATCATTTTTAAATAAGATAATAGCAAAAGGAAAGGCAAATAAGCAGCTTGTTGTGATAAATATTATCTAGAAAAGCAGCACCCCTCGCGGTGCTCAGCTTTGTAGACAGACCCAAGTGTCTTTATAAAATATGCATAAGAGATACCACCGATAAAACAAGATACAGCAATAAAACCTAATTTAACAGAAACAACTAGAAATACTTCAAATAGTCCAGTTACTTGTGGGTGTATGTAGCAATGTTGTGAGCATATGTTTGTACTTGCCCAAACTTCTGATTTTGTGTTTGTGTAAAAGTGTCCTTTTTCTTCAGCTAAATTGCCTAACGTAAGCAAATAGATTGTTTCAATCAGCCTGGAAATCGGAGAGAGTTGCCCGAGTATTCATACAGTGTAAGCTGCACTGAAAGCTACAGGAAAACTTTGGTTTTTAGCTATTAGGTTAAGGGAAATAATCATAATTTATTTTCTTTGACATCTTTTTGTAATCTCTATTGCAAATCCTAGACACATTTTATTACTTTAATGTTTAATTGGAAGGAGTACTTAAGGAGTGTCACATCCACTGCATCAACAGTAGGTACGCCAGTGTGTACTAACCACACGAGAAACAACCACCCCAAATATCTAACACATAAAATTCCAGAGGAAACAATCACAACAATTTTAATTACACAAAACAAAGTAATCTACATCTTCATATGACTAATTGACCCACCCGCACTCACTTTCACACTTAACTACTGTATAATGAAAACAAAACTAGTAAACAAACAATAAAAAATGATTGAGGTAACATCTTTCTGTAGAATCTTTCTTGCGACAGCCTAAATAAGATCACAAGTGGCTGTAGAATAATAAATTATTTAACTCATTTGTACAAGGTGTTAATTATACACAAAGGCTTAATAATATTTTAAACAGTAATAATAATATTTCTTGGTGGCTACAAATGATACAAGATACTTGACAATAACGAATGCCACCCCTACTAAGTATATATAATTCCTTGAAAAAGATTAATAAAGTTGTCTTATTTTATCTTATCAATATATGTGGCTTTATACAACGGGCAACTGACATTATTTAAAGTTTATTTCCTTGAGCAATGTTATGAGGGAATAATAAATAACTTTTCCTTTACGGACTTTCTTAGTTAAAGTCTTGCTAGATGGCAGTCAGCAACCAGTGTGGTTCTCCCAGATGCTCAGGTCAATTGAAACGCCAGGTTGTTCATAACCAGACACGTCACATCCCAAGATGGAGATGCCAATACCAGTACACTAAGACATATATAAGATTAGATTCTGCATTATTAATCAACCAATATAGGAAAAATACCTACATACTCTTCTGCATCTTAGTGCACGTTACTACCCTTCTCCGTTCTATCCATTATCACGCTCATTCATAAATTACCTCCCTTTATCATAATTTAAATGAACGAGCTTCCCAAATTATTTCCCTTTATTGGAAATGTAATTGTTTTTTATGAATTACCTCCCTTTTACAACCATTGAAAACAATTGATCAAATTCCATTTATAAAGTATATATCTTTTATTAATTATTAACAAAATCGTTTTCATTTACATTTTACTCCTCTTCACAATGTTATGCTATTCTATGCTTTAACATTGTTACCTGGTTCGGAAATCTTGGCGTTAGAGACAGGAACAGACTCAACCGCATTGTAAACCTAGCTAGCAGAGTGATAGGAAAGACACAAAAGCCAATAACAGAAATATATAAAGATTTTGTAAAAAGTAAAGCTAGAAAGATCATGTCTGATAACAGTCATCCCATGTGTAGATCATTTGAACTGTTGCCCTCAGGTCAGAGGTTTAGAACCCCGGCCTGGAAAAGAAACTTGTATGGCCACTCTTATGTGCCAAGTGCAATCCGCATCTTAAATTTAAGCAAACTGTAATACCCCCAGTTACCTACATTTTTCTTCTGTGTACTGTGATGATGTAATGTAATATGATGTGAGTTGTGCAATGAAGTAAGCTATTTGTTATGCGTATGATTGTCTTAATTAATGTTTTATATAACAAAAAATGTTAATATTTCTTTTAGTTTTTAATCTTTCCGTCTTAGTCTTTGTGCTACTAAAGACAAATTTCCATGTTATTGTATTTTAACTATGGACAATAAAGATTTGTATTCGTATTCGTATGCTATCAAAGAATTCAACCTTGCAATATTTAAATTATTTCTCTTCACAAACGTTGAAAAATAATTATCAAATATAATTTATTTCCTTGCATTCAAAAGCATACTTTACTAATATTTTCTGTTCATTCAGAAATATAAAATATATGCATGTTTATACAAATATGCTTGCACCCGAGCAAAATGGCTACTTAGGGATTGCCTGCAGGTACTTAGGCTACCGGTGTTTTCCTCGGACACGAAGACACAACACAATACAAGTTCGATACAGGCCCGAGTGGATCACAGGCGTGCATGCAGCTCTCTTCTTTCAATATGTCATCAGCTCCAGGACGACTGGACGCTGCCTTGCAGGGCGATTACAGCAGGACTACACACTGCTTGAGACAGGTGGCTAATAATACACAACTACGGCCCACACAGTGCCCCCTTGGCAAACACTGCTGGTGCTAGAGCAAACTTAACTGTTCAAAATTCTCTCTGTGACTCCTCGATTTAGCTATGTACATTAGTTTTATTTTCTCTCACTCTCAAATTTAGTGCGCATATCACTCACTGCAAAAACTTGTAAATACACGCTTGCCCCCATACCCATATAGCGGCAGACTTGACCGGTTTAGGGTGACAAAGCAAAACTAACAAAACAATGCTCATGTTGAAATTATTTCCAAACTTAGCAATAAACTTTCATTTATTTTCTGTCTCTCACCTTCCACCCCCTAAAACAAGCTTAGAAACCCTATTATCACAGGTTTCTAAAACTGAGTCATGACAGGGAGTTTGTGTAAGAGGTTATTTCATATTTTCATATTATTGTAATTTGTTGTTGTTTCTTTAGTTTAGTTTTGTATTTTGTTTTCAGCGTCGTCTGCATGATGCTGTGTTCCTGACAAGTATGAAGGAAGGAGCTATATGGGCATTACGAGTTTCACTCTTTACAGGTGCATTTCTGTAAGTGCGTGTACTTTCGTTTCAAATGTTGGTTTTATTTATTTATATATTTTGTTTGCTTGTGCATGACTGTGTGTGAGTGAGTGTGTGGATGTTTTGTGTGGGGTGGGTGTGGTATTTGAAAGATCTGTACAAAACACGAATTGGACAAAATAAAAATCTTGTATTTCATTGGGTTTGCCATTATTAGTTGCTGCAGCAATAAGTAAAGAAATTATAAGATTTCTTTTTTCAGTCATAACATCCTTGTCTGGGCAGCAGTTATTATTGTAGGTTTAAAATGAAGACTTGTTTGATTTAAACAAACAAACAAAACATAACAAGCAGAATAATTATAAAATATTGTGAAAGCAATCTTGAATTAGATTTAGCTACATTAGGGTAGAACTTTTTTTTAAACTCATTTTTATTATTATTCACGAGACAAGCAATCAAAACATGGAGAACATAAAGGGCACACAAAAGCAAAGTTTAAATAAGTCTATCCTATCTTAACCCGTAACTCGAAGGTCGTTGGGGCACCACAGATGATTGTTTAACCAGCGTACTCCATCTTTCTCTGTCCTCAGCAACCATCATGGCTTCACTCTGTGTCAAGCCAGTCCATTCTCGAATGTTGTCCTCCCACCTCTTTTTTTGTCTCCCTCTTCTTCTGCCTCCTCGCACCATGCCTTTCAGGATGGTTTTTGCAAGGCCTGATGATCTGGTGACGTGGCCATACCATCGGAGTTTCCGTTTCTTCACCACTGTGAGCATATCATCGTATTGTCCAATGGCTTGTATGATGGTCTGTCGGACTTCGTCGTTGGTGATGTGCTGGATATAGGAAATGCCCCGAAATCTTCTGTAGCACCTCATCTCCATGCTTTATATTCTTCGTTGTAAAACTGCTGTGAGGGCCCATGTTTCACAAATGTATAGGAAGATGGAGATGACAAGGGAGCGCAACAGCCTTCCCTTGGAATGTAGATTGATGGTCCTGTCATTTCAAATGGGCTTCAACCTTGTCAATGCAGCAGTTGTTTTTGCGATCCTGGAGAGGACTTCCTGTTGGAACTCATTGTCTGATACAATGGCTCCTAAATATTTGAAGCTATGCACTGTTGAGGGATTGGCCTTGGACTTTGATGTCCATGTTGATGCCATTGGTGTTGTTGGTCATCATTTTGGCCTTCTCTGCACTTATTTCCATTCCATAGGTTCTGGAGGTGGTTTCAAGCCTCTGTACCAGCTGTTAAGTTCTTGTTTCTCTCCAGCCAATCCATCAATGTCATCAACAAAACGGAGATTGGAGATTGCTCTTCCTCCTATGCTGACTGTGCCTTTATGACATGCAAGGGCATCTGGCATTATGCGCTCTATGAAAATGCTGAAGAGTGTTGGAGAGAGTAGGCATCCTTGACCCACACCGATTGTTGCTGTTACGTTGAAACGCGAAGGATAGTATGTCTGAAACGCGCACGATAGATCTAATCGTTTCGCTTTTCAAGGTATTCAATAATAGAGTGTATTTACCTTTGATTTGAGTTTGCATTGTTGTTAGAAGAAGCTTTGTATAACGTTGGTAATTTTAGTTGGTCGATATTATTGGAGAATTCTCTAGATTTGCTCGTTTACTGTCGATCAAAGCTTCATGATAGGTGTGGATATTTGATAACATTCTTGGACCGAAAAGAATGTTGTATGATGTAAGTCAGTGATGACGAACTTTAGTTTGATTGATTGTAAAGCGTCATCGGGAACGTTCTGACGTTATCTCGAGTTGAGAGAAAAACTATATAATGGATGCTCTGTGTAAAGTGAGAGGAAAGTGAAAAGGCGATTGAATGCAGTTGTTGATGTACGCTGAATACAGTTTGAAAACTTCATACGACGACTCCGTGCCTTGTTGCTGATTGAATGGGTTTTCCGTGGATAAACGAATCCGAGTTACACTTTATCAGGATTTCAGCATTGGGGCTGAATCAACTACTGATAGAAAAACACCAAACGAGTGTAACAGTTGCTCTGAACCAGTTCCCGATGGCACTGTTGTGGAAGACTGCACTGGTAGCCTTGTCACATAGGCTTTTGATGACTTCAATAATTTTAGGGTTGACGTTGTACATTCTCATGCACACCAGCTCAATGCATATGTGAGCAGCACTCTTAGGTTCTCCCACATTTTGCTGGCTGCGGCCTATTTATAGCTTGCCTACACCCTCCCTTTTCAGTGAAAGGGAAGGAAAGAAGAGCACCAGCGAAGCTATTTATAGCTAGCCTGGCTGAATTAACTTCAAAACCTAAAAGCTTTGGTTGAGTCAGTGTGCATGGTTGCCCACAGAGCTGCATGCCAGTCTCTGTCAAACGTTTTCTTGAAGTCTACAAATACATGATATAGATGTTGTTGGTGCTGTAGGTATTTCTCGCAGATTATTCTAAGGTTGAAAATCTGTTCAGTGGTACTTCGCTCTGCCCTGAATCCTGCTTGTTCTTCAGCTATGATTTGTTCAGCTTGGGGTTTCAACCTGTTGAGTATTATTTTCAGGAGGACCTTGCTAGGATGGCTGATGGTGCTGCAATTTTCACACTTCTGAAGGTTACCCTTTTTGGGAAGAGTGATGACAAGCAACTGGGTTCATAATGTAGGCCACTCCCCCCTCTGCCAGATCTTGTTACAGATAATGGTGAGGGCGTCAATCATCGCTTCTTCTCCTGCTTTAAGCAATTTCGCTGGTATGTTGCCCACTCCCGCTGACTCGACACAGCCAACTGTCAGACTGTCTGGGATAGGTAGAACCGGCTGCCGGACAGGTTGTATTTCTACCCAACCTGTATTTTTCAGCTGCCAAGTCAGTCGGCCTCAATGATTTTGGCTTAGCTTAAAACTGAAAACAATCTACAGACCACTACGACTTCGCAAGCAAGCCTGAAACAATAGTGAATCCAAGGCGGCGCAAAAATGTGATGGAACAGTAGCAGCTGTACACAATTAGCACAGATACATCATCTTTGAATTGATGCTATTTTAAGCTGAGCCAATGAGGAAATACATCGCAGCCAGACATGGGGAGACGTTTTTTATTTTAGGAAAAGGGTGCAGTCGAACAATAGGGTGCAACCCACGTTGTTTGCACTAAATTTCCCCTCTTCAACAAAGCAAACCCCTAAAGGGAAAGAAGAGAAGAAAATAGGCAGAAAGTAATGTATGAAAAAGAGAGAGAGATACGTTGTCCTATGCCTCTGTAGAACGTAGCTTCTCTGCCATGAAGAAGTTCATTACTGACTGTTGGAGCTTTCTCAAAGTTGTCACACTCTCCAAGCTGATGCACAGGCCCAGATCACTTACTTGCAGGCTTACGAGTAAGTGCTCTGGGCCTGTGGCTGATGTTTATCGGCCTGGAGGGTCCAACAGTGAAAGCATATGATGCTGCCAGGGCACTGGACAGATGGTAGCAAAGGGCCGCCAGAAGGGCTGTGTCCTGAACAAAGCAGGGACTGGCTGCTAACTTTGAAAGTGCAGTGTGCTGCAATACAATTCTCTTGGATATTGTACTTTTTGTGTTTCTTCATCAAAATTATAAGGAAAGTTCCGCAGGCTGGAAATGTGAGATAAAATATTGTACAACATTACCGACAGGAGTGTTAAAGGACAGGGAACACACAAAAGTTGCTGTCATGCCCTGGATAATATAATAAGATGGTTGTACAATGTAACTTATGATGACCTGTCTGTCATGCCCTGGATAATATAATAAGATGGTTGTACAATGTAACTTATGATGACCTGTTCCCTTTTGTCTAGAGGCATTTCCCAGGCCATTGCTGCGTACCGCAATAAGAGTTCTCCTTGGGAATACTGTATAGCGTCAGGTATGTTTTGCTTCTTTATAAATTTGTATGCGTGTTTCGTTTTGTGACCCTAAAAAAAAAAAAAAAAAAAAATTCCATGCTTTTTTTATCGTGCATTATTTGACTTTAAATATCATAAAAAAATAATACATCTTTATTTGAGTCTGTTACACAGAATCTTCACTATGATGAAAGCAGGAGTCAACAGAAAGAAAACAAATTGCAGCTTTTGGTTGGCCAGTAGTGGTACCAAATGATGATTTAATTATGAAAGCATGCTTGGAATTTTGGACATTCTGCACCCAATACCATTATTAAAGGGAGGGAGGAAACCGGATCCCTGGAGAAAACCCTCAGTGACCTGAAAGTCTTGTACCTATCGTCCCCTGCAGGGGTTGCTTTAGCCATTGGTTGGTTAGTTTATTTCCTTGTGTTGTTTTGCTTAAACGCTTTTATTATCATTGCAGCTACCACAGTCGGACTGCTGAAAGCTAACATGGGACTGAGAGGTTTTGTCGTTGCTTGTGGATTTGGGGCAGTCACAGGGTCAGTGGTGATTTTTCTCCCCCTCCTCTTCTTTTACTCCCCTTTCCTGCCTGTCCTCCCACCAACCCACCTTCGAAAGATGTCTCACCACTAACCCCACCCTCGACCCCACCCCATTCCATTCCTTCCATCCTCCCACCAGCACAAGTAGTGTTGTGTCGGAGCTGTGGTCAGACAGTAGGTGAATTAATGTAAGGTAGTGTCATCAAAAGAGAGTAGCTAGCAGGGTATTGGCTGAAGGTATGAAGAAAATGTTTTCTGAGTACAAAACACACATACATGATGATACACACATACACATTCATACATACAGACAGACAAAAAAAGGGGAATAGAATTGCCTGCCTTGTTTTCCTCAGCAAGCCTAATGTGACGTAAAGGGAGGTAATCATATAGTCTTCAAACTACTTCTGGTTTTTAAATTGAAAGTTTATAGTTTAAATAATAATAATAACGGTATGTATAAGTGCTTTTCCTGGATAGAATGATTCAAAATTATTCCATTTTATTTTTTATGTTGATTGATCCATTGATTTTTTTAATGTATTTACTTATTGTGCTTTGTTTCAGATTGGTGATGGGTCTGGTAGCTGTTGGAGCAATGAAGGCAACCAACGAGACACAGGAACAGAGACATTACTGGCAAATCATGAAAGAACTGGAGAAAGAAAAGTCAGTTGTATATATATTTGTTTATTTCTTTACAAAACAAAATTATTATTAATGGTCTTATAAATCTGATTATTTCCCTTTAACCTGTACTATCCGTTTTGCTGCGACTGTGCTATACACTTCTTATTATTGCTTATTTATCTTGTCCTGTTAAGTTAAGCTAGGAAAGAGGCAAGTCAGATTTTTTCCAACCCTCTGTATATTCTTACCCATCACAATAATAATAGAGTGTATGCAAAAATAACTCAGTCTGTTTCATATTATTACATGAATTTTAAAACTAAATAGTATGTTTCAGTGTAGCCTATTGCTCTTGTTTTGAATTTGTTTATTTCAAGAATAGGTTTTTTAATGTATTTTTTACTTGATTTGTGTAATTTGTGTCTACAGACTGTTCAGGAACAAGCAGTCAAAGCCGAAGAAACCCGAGGTGGAACCTCTCCCTCAGGCTGTGTAATCTTTTTGGAGTGTTTTTTCTTGTTATTATTATTTTTTTTATAAATATTATTTATTTATATATTAGTATGTATATGCAAGTAATGTATGTTTGTCAAGTTCGATTCTTGTAAATTTAATCTTGTAAATGTTTGTTTCAATTTTAGAAGATGAATTGGTGTGTAGTTTTGGAAGCTTGGGCTATTGTTTTGTTGAAGGCTTTATGGCATTACTTTCATATTTGCGTCACTGTTTACTGTTATTGTTTTATTGTTATTGTTACTATTATTTACTACTACTACTACTACTGTTATTGGTGCATGTTGAAAGCAGTGTTTGCTCTTTTCAGTGTCCTGTGATATTGACTTCATTGTTGAAATTACTTTGGAAGCTATACAAGGGATTACAATTGTAAATATGTTTTTAATTGCTCTTCAGTTTCTTTTTGAATGATGAGGTTTGCTATGAAAAAAATGAACTATATTTGGTTGTGCATGTCAGTGGTTGAAAAAGCTTAACAGGTAAGAGAAAGAAATGGGGAAGATACATCAACTTGTTATTTCTTAGATTATAGTGTGGAAAACTTAAAATAATAAATTCAAGAAAGCGCTATTGGATACCTGTTTGTAATCGCATGCATGTGTCGGGTTGTGTTCTTGTGCACGTTCTTTGTTCTTTCTTAATTACAAACACATTCATACACACATCCACCCAATACAAATAGAAATATAGGAGAACACACACACACAGGCAAAGGCACCTCAGAGAAAGAGAAAAAAAAAGAATTTAAAAGAAAGTAAACATACCACCAATGTATATCGATCTGTATTCATTTTACTTTTGACTTTTTTTCGAATGTCAAAATAAACTGTACATGTTACATTTCACACGAATTGCCATCCAGTTTTTGTACAATAAATTAACCTCTAGTATAATTCTAAATGATCCGATTCGATGCCAAACTTGTGGCCAAATGAAAAAAGTTTCACTATAAACAGTTCAAAACAGTACATGAACATACTTTCTCGTCCAACAGAACACACATTCTATCATCACTGCTGAGGTTAAAGGAAGAAGGAGAGGCTGAGTCACAATAACCAAAATATTAACTGCAAAACAAATGCCACACCTCAAAAAAAATTTGTTTAAACAATAAAAGAATACTGTTCATAGAGTTGAGAGGAAGGAAGAACTGTCCACAACAACCTGTTTCACAACTCGACTATCTTTGGAAAGATTTTCTCTACCAAAGTAAAACTAAAGCCAAAATAAAATCTGGCGTAAAACATTTTCAACTAAACCAATATTTAACAACCTTGATTCACAATCCAACTCAGAAGATCTTAATCAAATGGCAGAAGATCTTAATCAAATGATTATAAAGACAAAATAAAACTATGTAAAAACCTTGTCCCATCACAACTGCATGGCTAAATTTAAAATTAAAAGTCATAACACATCGTAAAAAAACCATAAGGCTAACTAAATAAACTGACACAGTTACTGCACCCTGTAAAAAAATGTAGACAAGATATCACGTCGGCATGGATTTAAGTTGGTCTAATAAAACGTTAATTACAAACCAAAGAACAGGAATTAAATCAGCAGTTTAATATGTATCCGAATATTAAAAAAAAACATTTAATCAACAAACAAAATTTAAGTACAATACTAGTAATGTCTCTTTTTCAAAAGAAAAAACTTTCGAACAAACTTTAATCCATCAGTTTTTGTTTTCCCTTTTTAAAATTAAGTACGATTTTAGTAACTTGATACTGTTATCCAGTAAATAATGTGGGAGGAACCAATGTTAACAAGGCTCAGAAAGTTCAAATAAAATTTTGCCAATCCTGTGTTCTAATTTTTATTATTTCTAATATGTACAGCTTTAGCCCTTCAGCCCTTGACCCAAACAAGTTAGTATATAAATTTGGGCTATATGAAACCAAAAAAAAAAAAGATCAAAAACAAACAGCCCTGCCAATTGTACCTTAAAGCCTAAAGGAAGTGTATGTCTCTTTTTTTTTTTCTTCAAACGATGAATGGATTTCATGTTGTAACTGTTTCACCCTTCTCTGTGCAGAGTATTACTGAAAGTCAACAATTCTATTCACGGATTTCAAAGTTTATAGAAATAATAATAATATTGTGCAAACTATACCCAAAAGAAGTATGGATCCAAGGACATCCCGTTGACACAATTTAAAAACTGCACACTTAAAAATAATGCCTCATTCCCCTAAAAGAAAAAAAAACAAACTAGTTTCTCTAGATCAAATGTAAAGTACAAATATGTTGAACCAAGTCAGCTGTACTTTTCAGCAGAGTTTTTCTTCATATGACTATGGTTGAAATAACTTGCAGAAGTTTGTTGCTGGTTTTTTTCACTAAGCGTGTCTTTGTAAAGGAAAAAAGCAAATGTATATATAGTTTCGATAACAACAGCAAAACCTAGGAAAATTACATAAAGATACGCTGCAGTAATACGTGATATTCAAACATTCACAAATCACCATACATTCAGTTAATGTTATAAACCAACTTGCAGGCAAAAATACTCAACACCACTCACGCCAGAATCAATTATTTCTTTCAATACTCTATCATAATTCATATTCCCTGAAATGATAAAAATGCCATTGGTTACAGGCTTCTCTTTCTCCTTTAGCCCCATATCTCTCACACACACTCTCCCTCTCTTTATCATCCCCCTTTCCTCATCCTCCTTCCCCACCCTCCATCCCTCCTCTCCTTCTTTCACTCTCCCCTCCAACCACCCCACTCTCTCTCTCACAAACACATTTGTCTATAGGTACATACTTGCCATCTTACATTAGATCATGATTGTTCTACATCCTACACAAAATGTCAGACTCGTGACAACATCCTATCCACACACACAAACGCACAAATGAGGTAGGTACAGGTGTGGGGGATAAGTTCAAAACATGGTGTGTAGTCATGTCATTCTAGGCGAACTGTTTAGTAGGTTGTCGGTGGGAAATGACTGAGGACCATATACACATAGGGGTGGGGCAGGAAGTAACAAACTAAATTTTAAATAAAACAATTTTCTGTTGGGTTCTTCTGAAAGACTACACTACACTAGCCCATCCTCCTCCCCCCTCCCATCTTACAAATAATACTGATACATTCTTATAAATATACTGACTTATTTTCTTTGTTAAAAGACCAATAATAGCTTCTTTTTCTTCTTCTTCCTCTTCATTATCTTCTTTTTCTTCTTCTTCTTCAGGCTCCTCTGGAGAGTCTTGTCAAGGTCGAACGCAAAAAACTCGGCAACTGAGCTTCTATTGTTTTCACTATCAATGTAACTATAAGTGTTTTACACCCCAAACTTGTTTCCTACTCTGATCTGTACTAAAAGAAGGGATCTACATTCAAAACCAAAATCAAAAAACACATTTTGAACACTACATCAAGAAATAATTCATTTTTGACTCGTAACCATCCTGTGGTTTTAAAATAACAAATCCACGATACATGAGGTTCAAAGTAAAGGTGGGTTCAAATAAAAAGGCACATACACAAACAATTATGGTGGGAGCTTCATGAACCCTTCTCTTTCCAAAACAAAATGTTTGCCAAAACAAAATGTTAACGTTTAAACGTACACCACACCAAACCCTTGGCTGCATCATATATAATGAGCAATGCATAGCATTGATACATATAAAACATTAACAGCAATAAGATCAGATCACAGACAATGCTACCAAATGTAAAAACGAATTGAACTTAACACTAGTAACAGTAAATAACAATAATTTAACTATAATAGAAATAATAATAATAATAATAATAACAACAATTTAAAAAACAAACAAAGACAATAATAATAATATTTATTTACGGCAAATACAGACATAATAATAGTAAGAATAATAAGAAATTAATAATAATAAAATATAACTATCATTAGTACCAATAATAAATATAATAACATACCAAATTATGATGATGATGATAATAATAGTAATAATAATAATAATTTCTAGTACAAAATATGTATATGGTCAAAACAATTGCAAAGTCACCAGTAAAGGCAATTACAACCATTTTATTTGAACTATTTATAAATCACAACTGCCAGCAACAGATTTCTTAATGATTTTTCATTTTCTTTGCTTCCTTCTCTTTGTTTTCCCTTCATTTACCTGCCCCACCAACCTCAATCTCTAGCTGATTTTCCCTTCATTTACCTGCCCCACCAACCTCAATCTCTAGCTGATTTTCCCTTCATTTACCTGCCCCACCAACCTCAATCTCTAGCTGATTTTCCCTTCATTTACCTGCCCCACCAACCTCAATCTCTAGCTGATTTTCCCTTCATTTACCTGCCCCACCAACCTCAATCTCTAGCTGATTTTCCCTTCATTTACCTGCCCCACCAACCTCAATCTCTAGCTGATTTTCCCTTCATTTACCTGCACCACCAACCTCAATCTCTAGCTGATTTTCCCTTCATTTACCTGCACCATCAAACTCAATCCCTAGCTGATTTTCCCTTCATTTACCTGCCCCACCAAACTCAATCTCTAGCTGATTTTCCCTTCATTTACCTGCCCCACCAAACTCAATCTCTAGCTGATTTTCCCTTCATTTACCTGCACCACCAACCTCAATCTCTAGCTGATTTTCCCTTCATTTACCTGCCCCATCAAACTCAATCTCTAGCTGATTTTCCCTTCATTTACCTGCCCCATCAAACTCAATCTCTAGCTGATTTTCCCTTCATTTACCTGCCCCACCAAACTCAATCTCTAGCTGATTTTCCCCTAAACAAAATTGCTATGCCTATAGTGGTGAAAACTGCATCCTGAGAACATCTCAAATTTCACACTGTAACAATTTCTTGTCACTGAATAAAATAGTTTTTTTTTTTTAATAATTGCCAACCAAACTGTTTTAGATTAATTTTTTTTAAAGTAAAATCAAAACACAATCACTATATCCAACATGTTTTTCACACCTTAATACAATGACTTATATTCAACATGTTTTTCACAATTCAATGATTTCAAGCTAGACCCGTCGACTAATGCCCAACTTTCATGGATTTCTTTTTTTCTTTTGTGTCTCTTGTTCATTTGCTGAGGCAGTTTAAATGAGGTAAAACAACAAAAGTCCTCTCTGCGTTTCTCTTGTCTTGTGGTCTTGAAGGCAGAGGCACATGAAGAGTCAAACATCTCTTTAGCAGTTCATAAGCTTCAACAAAGGCACCGACGGCATCACAAAATCAACAGCAGTGTCACATCGCCAGTGATGCCACACATAAAAACTCGTCAGCAGTGTCAAGTTGTCACTAGTGGTATCACAAATCTACTTTTTTGTGGTTTCACTAGATGCAAAAAAATGTCACAAATTTACATTTGTCAGGCAGAGTGTTTACACATTCACAGTAACCGCATCTTTGTGGCGATGTGGTGGGTGATGCGTGTGGTCTCTACCTCGAGCCGGGTAGAGGTGTGGGTGACTGTGTGTGTGTGTGTGGGTGTGCTGCATGGATGGGGAGTGGGGGTAAGGAGAGCAGCCAGAGTCACACTGTGAACAACACGGAGTGTCTCCAGCGTTGGCATGAGGTAGCGTCCGCACTTTGGCCTCCGACACCCACTGCTGGCGCTCTGAAATCAGCGCAACAAATTAAAATTAATACAACTTATTAGAATAAAAGGTATGATATACAGTGCTGGAACAACCATTTCCTTTAGGGTCAGTCTTTCCTCCCCTTTCAACTTTTCCTGTGCAAGCTGAGTGTTAAAGATCTATCAAGCGTAGACTGCATGTAGGTGCGTGCCTAATTTGTCTTTGACACTCAAGATTGTGGTTGCTACGCCGACTAATAATAATGTATAAAACAACCCCAAAACTGTACTGACCATTGACAGGATGAAGGCAGGCATCATGGCTACAGGCTGGACAAATGGCGCTGCGCACTCTATCACAGTTACTGCACTCCCCTGTGACACAAACCCCAAATACTTAAACCATAACTCAAAATTTTACATAAGAACAAGCACAAATAATTAAGACGTCGCTCAAAATTATATAAACAATTTTTGTCACCCCATTAACTTGTATCTAAACATTTTTAAAAATCAGCTTAACGTACTGAAAAAAAAAAGAAGAGGGAAAAAGTTGTTCAATTATTTGTTTATGTATTTATTTGGGGGTATGAAGGGTGAGGGAGGGAGGAGGCGTTGTTGAAAGTATAAAAGAACTATCTAAATAATTTCCACAAGACCCAACGTTTTTCTGAGGAGAGTAAACAAAATTTTGAAAATGTGTAAAGAGTTGTTTTTTTTTTTTTTAATTTATTTATTCAAATTTTGGTCAAGTAAAACCGTAGACTGATACAAACACTTTTCTGTTTGTTTTACACTTGTTCTCTCACACTCTTACTATCACAAGAACCCTCCCTCCCTCTCCCTCTCTCTCTCAAAAAGAAAATGTCCAGCTCAGTAAAAGAGACATATCTCTTACCATTATGCCTATGCTGCTGACACTGCCTCATGTGCTGTCCTCCACTGCAAGACCCCGAGCCGCAGCAGTGACCTCCAACCCCTGACCCTTGCTGCACAGGCCGCAACGGTCGTGAGGAGGTAGACAGGGAGGAGAAGCTGGAGGCACGAGGTGGGATAGCCGGGGGAGGTGGCCGAGGGTGGGCGTTGGAGTCCGAATTGCTCCCACCCTCTGGGCAAAGTCTGTGATGGTGGTTGGCCCTGCAGCCTTCACACTGAATGACGTCTCTGTGAGACACAGCGCCTCTTGCAATAATGCTGTCCCCACGCACCGCCTGCCTCACACTGTCTCTTTCTCTGTCTCTGTCAGAGTCGTCACACCGCTGGCAGTTAGGGCATGGCGTCTGAGTGGTGGCTGCCGCTTTGGAAACACCACAGCTGCCGCCACCACCAACGCTACCACCACTGTCACTGGTTTCCCCACACACTTCCGGCAAAGCGATGGTCCGAGAAGGACACCGGTCGTGGTTGGTCGGACCAGGGTGGAAGGTACTGAGGGTGGAGCTTCCCGACAGCCCTGCCCTGGAGGTGGGGCCTAAACTGTCCCCGCCCCGTTCACTGTCCTTGGCCACACCCCCTGTTTCTCTCACCCCACCCACTTCCCAGCTGTCTGACTCTTCCCCTGACTGAGGCAGACTGCTGACGCTTGTGGCACGATGATGCTGACACACTGGCATCTGTTCGTCCTCCTCAACATCACTGGGGAATATCGCTGCTGGTGGCCTCATGCCTGGCCAGCCATTGTTGTTGCAGTTGGCACGATATGGGCCTCCATTAGGTTCGTAGCCTGTCTCCTTTAGCTGGTAATCTGTGCACAGACCAGACAATAACAAATCAACATCAAAATCCATGATTAAAACTCCCAGACAAATGGTGAATGTATAGCATATATAGATTTTTTTCTTTGTGATCGAGTCCTCCAATAGCAACCATCAGATAATAAAAATATTCTAAAACGAACAACAAAACAAACTATGATAATCAAATACTGTCAGTGAATCAACCTTCAATTGGGTCTAATTCAGCCTTTTAAGTAACAAGCTAAATAATCAAAACAATGTTATACACCCCTCTCACCTTGATAATGATAAGCAGTGATGCCTATGGGTTGAGTGAAGCTGCCTTCTCTATCGGAAGATGAATAGCCCGTGCTTGGCACTTCCCCAGGCAAAGTGGTTTCATCTGTTGGTGTGGCACTGTACATTTCGTGGCGTTTTCGAGTCTGGTAGATAATGATGACCCACACCAATGAAGTGCCGACGACACAGCAGACAACAGCGATGATGATAATGCCTGTGGTGGTGGATTCATCATCGAAGACTGATGAACCCCCGCCGGGTCCACTCTGAAAGTATATAACATCAAGTTTGTTTTAGTAAATCTTTTTTTTTTTTTCTAAAAATCAACCACCACTCTTCCTTTTATGAATACTGAAAATATTTAACTTCATTTCAAGAAGACATACATTTCATTGGTTTGTATCCACATCAACAACAAAACACAATACAATACAATATACATAAAATTTCTTCCTACCTGTCCATCGTTGGAGATGACTTTGAGGCGGGTGACACCTCGCATGATGCCGATGGTGTTGGACATTTCACAGGTGTATGTGCCAGCATCTTCCCATGTCGTCTCAACGATGATCAGCAGCTGGTTATCAGCTGTGAAGAAATGACGCGGCGTCTCCACCAATGGTTGACTGTCCTTGAGCCAGTGCAGCTTGGGCCGAGGGCTTCCCGACGCCATGCATTCCAACACGGAGGTCTCGCCCACCTGGGTCATCTTCTCGTCCTCCATTGGGCGAATGAAGTCTGGAGTTTCTAAGAAATAAGAAATGTATTCGTTCAAAAGTTCACATTGGAAAAGTTGTTTGTATCAAAACAAAGAAAATAAAAGTTAAAACTTCAGTAGTTCAGTAGCATTCAAAACATGAACAACAACAAAAATCAGTTCAAAAATAATATATAGCATAGTCAAGAATAACAAGAGAACTATTTTTTTAAAATCAAACCACCAGTTTCGGTCAACATTCTCACACAATCTTTTATGGTCACAGCTCTACTAGTCTTACCTAATATGGTCACAGCTCTACTAGTCTTACCTAATGTGGTCACAGCTCTACTAGTCTTACCTAATATGGTCACAGTAGCATTGGCAGTGATGACACCAGCTTCGTTCTCAGCACGGCAGGTGTAAACGCCCTCGTCCGACTTGCCAGTGTTGGCAATGAAAAACTGGTCATCCTTGGGCAGGACGTACATCCGACGCTCCCGAGCTGCTGGGAAGTCATCCCCATCTTTGTGCCATGAAATTTCAACCGGCTGAGGCTGACCAGTAGCTGAGCACTGCAGCTTTGCTGGTTGGCCAGCCTTCACTGTGATGTCTATGGGTTTCTTTATGAATACTGGGAACACTGTAACAATGAAAACAAGTATTATTGTTATTATTGTGCACACTGCTGACAGGCATGATATTGATAAAAGCAATTATTCTGATCATACTAGTTTGCAATACGCATGATACCCAAAAAGCAATAATTTTGATTCTACTAGTTATCAATCAAATTCCCGAATACATACCGTAAACGTTGACTTTGGCCTTGCGGGAGAAGGCAGATCCGAACCCATTCGTCACGACACACTGATAGTGACCTGCGTCGTCATCGTGCATCTCCTTGAGATTCAGTATGGAGGTGTAACGCTTCATTTCTCCATCACTGGTGGCAAACGTCTGAGTTAGCGAATCTTGCAATATCTGCAAAGAACCATGGTGCAATACTCAGAATACAGTAATACATGAAGTACCATAGACCACAATTAAACTACAATGAAATAAAATAATGACTAGCGTCTATCTTTCACGCACTACACAGCAACCATATTACTCCATTTTTAATTCTGGGGAACAATCTGTAACCGGGGAACAATCTGTAACAGGGGAACAATCTGTTAACTACTTATACTGCAGTGTGTATTTTAAACATCTTTACCTACATGTTACAAGTAGCAGAGTAGCAGACTATTTTGTGGAATGTGTTATTTTCTTCCCTCTAGATATAACATAATGTCTATAACTGAGAAAGAGAAAGTGTGTCTATCAATGGACAAAACAATAAATTTTCTGAATAGCGAAATACTGGGTTCCACCCTTATACTTTGTTAAGTATTCTAATATTATATCCACATACGGTATGGTTGGGAACAAGCTCAAGCCATCAAGGGCTTGTTTTGTAACTGTTTCCCTCACTTGATGGCAAGTTCGCACTAGCACACACCTTCCCCCACACTCATACATGTAACAAGCGGGCCTGTTTACCCTGCAAACTTTGAGATTTTGCTTGTTTAGTCAGTTAGACTTAGAAGGTTACTGTTAGTCTCTAGCAGACGACAGAAGTGATCATGCGTAACACAGTTGTAGCCTGACGCCCGCATAGCAGTGACATCATCACAGCTGACGGTAGAAGGCTTTGAATTATACAGCCACTCAGATTTCTTCAGCCAATCCGAACACAGCACCGTTAGGTAGAACCAGTTCTGACTGGGTAGGCCAAGGCTATGTAGAGGGTCATTTTGTGTTGAAAGCTTAAGGCAGTACACAGCTACTTCCTAGCAGAAATCTCTCCACTGATAGACCAGGGAAGCAGTACTTGTTGAATACTCGAATTCAATCAAGTAGCCACGACCTGACATTGTCAAACAGACGAGCAGGCGGTATATCGTGAGCCCAACTCAGCAAAGAACAGAACCTAATCTACGCTTAGAGTTGGCTGCCGAGGCATCTACAGCATTGTGCGCAGATAGCCCACCCGTCGAACACTCCAAGACAACACAGCGTGTCAAGGAATCAACAGCAACACAGCTCTTCGGACACTGAGCTAAGTACACAGCCTTCAGTGCACCAAATTCTGTATAAACAGGACCACAGTAGTCCACTCGTCAAGATCTGACCATTACGGCAGAAAGTAGCCAGATGAAGAAAAAGTAGCTGCCTAGACTATCAGCGGGCGAACCATTCGCATTGACAATTGAACTTTTAAGTTAGTTTCGTACTTCGAATATCGTGTATAGAGTAGAAGAAATAAATGTGTGATTTTTACTGTTATCAAGTGGCTGGACTACATATGATTCATAGCCGTGTGAAAGCTAGTGTGACAGTGATCTTTTACCATTTTTCTATCTATCTCTGTACCCCAGCCTTGACACAGACCGAGCTAAACAAATAAATGTATTAAGTGAAGTCAAAGGGAGATTACTAGCAATCCCCACCGACTAAGACGAGGAGGTAATAGCAGTCCATTGTGCAGAGCCCAGCAACAATAAAACCCCCGTCACAATACATAGTATTATAAGAACTTACCCTATTGTCTTTCTTCCACTTGATGGTGGTTTCTGCATCCCCTGTAATGGCAGCGGTGCAGTTGAGAGTCATATTTTCTCCCTTGTACGCATTCTGTGACACTGGACTAGAGACCATCATTGGTCGCAGAACCTCCTGGTCACCTGGGGAGGGGGAGAATAAATAAAGAAATTTAATAATTATTCCACATCAAAGATTATAGACATATTCATTAAACAGTTATTCTGTATCAAGTATGTCGACGAGACTTAACTTTCATTCCTTTGCCCCTCAGACTATGTAAATATTAACAAAACAAGAAAAATGCTTTTGTATCAACATGACAGGGAAGTCTGTCATGCCCTTCATTCGACCCTTAGAAGTTGTTGTTGTTGTTGTTGTATCAAATTTTATTCATCAGATTAACATAAGTTGTACTGATGTAACATAAACAAATTACAAAATCTACCATGCGCACAGCATAGATATTTTCCACATTATCAAACCATAAACATTATTATACTACTGACATACACATACATTTGTAACAACATACATTTCCTTATAACAATTAGTTAACATTAAGAAACTTTTTTTTTTTAAATAAATAAATAAACAGTGGAACCGTTCAACTTCACCTGTGAAGAACGAAGTATTTAGAAATGTCATTTTACGTCTTACAGAAAGTTAAAATTTGACCAAAAAAAATAAAAAAAAATAAAAAATAAAAAAATAAATTTATTAATTTTAAAATAAAATTATAATAAGAATAATAATAAAATTAAAAATAATAAAATAATAATAATAGTAATTATTTATTAAAAAGAACTAAAAACACACACACACACACACACACACACACACACACAAAACCCTCAAAAATTAAAACAAATTAATAAATAATTCCCCCCCCCACCTTCCCTCCCCTCTCAAACCAAAATAAATAATTAATAAATATTTATTGAAACTAATAATGCTTAATTAAATAAAAGAGGTACAAAAAATTAAATTAAAATTTAAAAAAAAAAAGGTTCTGGACTAATTGTAAAAAATTAAAACAACAAACACAAACAAACCATTAGAAGAAATTGAAAAATTCATGACTTAAAGAAATCTATGCGCAAACAAACAAAACATTAGAAGAAATTGAATAATTCATGACTTCTAATTAAATGAGCATTAAGCTCAATGACCAATCAGAATGTTCTTCTGGATATACAATACTTGAGATTGAGATAGGTAGTTTTAATTTATTTAATATAATGAGTAAAGGCTGAAAATGGTTATAATTTTTTTGACATTCAAATATGAAGTGATTTACATTAAATATGCTACCACAATTACAAAGTACTGGAGGATTTATGAAACGAGCACGCCAAGCATTTAGCCTTATTCTGTGAAATAAACTGTTAATATGAAAAGATTTTGAAATAGATATAACATTTTGTGATACTGGTGAATTATCCAAGTAATGTTTTTCAATGACCTCTTGCTTGTATTGCTCATTCCACTGATTCCAAGCACATCGTTTTATTTGATTGTTAATTTCATTTGTTGTCAAGTTGAAAAATAATTTAATGGATTCATCTGAAGATGCAGCACTCTTTGCTAAGTGGTCAACAATTTCATTTCCTAATATATGTAAATGGCTAGGTATCCAAATTAATGAAATATCCGATCCCCTGGTAATGATTTGATGACATAACATCTTTATTTCTGTTAGCACTTCCTGCCTCTCTTTACTAACCCAAGAAGACAAAGCCAATAATGCTGATTTTGAATCAGAAAAAATTGTTATTTTTAAAGGAATACTAGTCAAATCAGTTATGAAAGATAAACTCATTAATATTGCAATTAGTTCCGCTGTAAAAATCGTACTACCTTTCGGTAAAAAATATTGTCGGGATATTTTAAAATCGGGAATGTAAAATGCTGCTCCAGTATTTCCATTGTCCAAAACTGATCCATCAGTATAGATGTGCAACGAATTTTGAGAATACAAATGAATATATTCTTGTGCAATTGTTGACAATAAGAAAGGATTTTCTTTTTTTGAAATATGTCCATAATCCAAAATTATCTCCGGAGCTAAAAGAAGCCAAGGCGGATATGGGCTGCAAGGAATAATATATGGTGACGTTGTATCAATTGATGTGGAATTTGTTAAAGGAAATATATATTCATTAATTGACATAAAAACACTTTTATTTTTAAATCCTTTGTTAATTTCAATATTTTCACATAGCTCAATTGTTGTAGAATTTACAGTTGATTTTGCCCGTGTAACATATTGTGCAGTTTGTAACCTGTTTTGGTCAAGAAATGGTAATACCCCTGCTTCTTTATATGTTTTTGACGTTGAAGACCACTGAGGTATGCCAAGAGCTATTTTTAAAGACATGGAATCAATGCTAGTCAACCTATTTAAAGCTGATTTTGATGCTGTAAAATAGACTTCTTTTCCATAATTTAATATAGATCTAATAGTAGCAATAGCTATGTAGATCAAACATGAAGAGGTGTTTGCCCAAGGTTGTTTAGATAGCACTTTTAATAAACTTATTTTCTTTCTTGCTTTGTCAATTAAGTGTTTAATATGACAATTCCACAAAAGTTTGTAATGAAAAACAATTCCAAGAAATTTAACAGATTTACTTGGATAAACATTTATATTGTTTACCTTGATTGATAAAAATGTATTATTATTAAAATCAATACATTTTTTGGTAAATATCATAAAAACTGTTTTGTCTCCCGATAAACAAAATCCATTTTCAAACATATATTTTATAATATTATCAACCATGTACTGATATTCCTTTAATATAAATTTTGTTCTTCTATTTTGTTTATGAAACTTACATGAAACGGTTTTCCATACTGCAATATCATCAGCAAAAAGCGATATTATGAATTCTTTGAAATCAATATTTTTCATATCATTAATCATGATAGAAAATAAAATAGGAGCTATAACACTTCCTTGTGGAACACCCATATTTACTGTTTTTGACTCTGATAATGAACCTTTGACGCGTACTTGAAAAGTTCTGTTTGATAAAAAGCTTTTAATGAACATATATAAATTACCTTTAACACCGATTTGTTTTAATTTCAACAATAACTTGAAGTGCCAAACTGAATCATATGCTCTATGTATATCAAAGAAAGTAGCTAAGACTGATTTTCGCTTAGCAAATGCTTTTTTAATATGTGATGATAATCGAACAGAATGATCAGTTGTACTTCGACCTTTTCTAAATCCCGCTTGAAAAACTGGAAAAATATTTTTACTTTCACAATAATATTCTAATCGAAACTTTATCACTCTTTCATATAATTTAGCAAGATGAGGAGTTAATGAGATAGGTCGGTAACTTTCAGGCTTAGATTTTGGTTTTCCATGTTTTAATATTGGTCTAATGGTAGCATGCTTCCATTCAGAAGGAATAGCTCCCTGTTCCCAACATATCTGGTAAAAATCTACAAGTTTTTGCATAAAATCAGTAGGAAAGTGTTCTACCATGATATATGAAATTGGATCAATGCCTGTAGATACTTTTAATTTACCAACGCTTTTAATAGCTTGAAGTAATTCATTTAATGTTAATGGTTGGTTTATAGCAGAAGTATCAGTAGCTATGTCATTATCATCAGTACTAATTTCATTTTTATGTTCCTGTTCGTATAATTCTCTTCTTTCTTGCTCTGATACAGACAAAGAATCTGTCCTACTAGTTGCAGCGAACGTCTCAGCTAATAATTCAGCTTTATCTTTATTTGTCTTATACGTTTTATTATTTAGTAATAATGGTGGCTCAGGCAAATAATAATTGTTTTTCATTTTTCTTACTTCTTTCCACAGCTGAGACGTGTCCGTTGGATTTTTTATATTTTCCTGAACAAAATTATTAAAGTAATCCTTTTTTGCTTTTGCTACCTGCCTATTACACAAAATGTTTTTTTCTTTATAATCTTTGTGCAGTACCGCTGTTAACACTGGGTTATTTATGTTTCTATTTTTCATCCATTTTTTGAAAGCTTGTTGTTTAAATTTAACTGCTTGTTTGCATTCTTCGTTCCACCAAGGACTTGCTTTTATGTTTTGTAATGATGTTTTCTTTGTTTTAATTTTAGGAATTGATTTGTCTGCAGCATCTAAAATTGTACTTCTTAACAAATTATATGACAGTTCGATATCCATATGCTGACTAGTTTGAAAATTAAGATTTGATGCTGCTAAGCTTAAATTAGATTGAAACAATTCCCAATTTGCCTTTTTAATATTATAGAAAATGCTTTTATCTCGCTCAGTAAGTTCTGGTTCAACAAAACAATCAATTAAAATAGGTAAATGATCACTGCCCAATGGATCGTCATGTACTGCCCAAATACAAGATAAAAGTATGTTAGAAGAAACGAGTGATAGATCTATCGCAGACCACTTATGATTTTCTCGATCTGGAATTCTTGTAAAAGAGCCATCATTTAATAAAGAAAGATCAGAATTAGTTATAATGTCTGCTAGATACTCATTATTTCTAGTGTTATCGCAACCTTTCACCCAAAGGTTATGTTGTGCATTGAAATCGCCTAGCACAATCCAATTATCACTAGAATTTAAATTTAGAATCCAGTCAGCATCTCCTTTAGAAACACCATCAGGATAATAACAGTTTATAATATTAACACAACTATTTTTAACATTAATTTCAACGCAACATGTAAAGATTCTATTATTAAGATTGGGTCCTGGTGATTGTTTTGTTTTATAAGAAATTGAAGTAGAAATATATAAAGCAACTTTAATTTTATTTTCAGTATGAGGATAACTTAATATGGGTGGATAATAATAACCATCAATTTTTGGTAGATCAGATTTCTTGCAGTTTAAAGATTGTAAAGCCAAAACAGAAAATGAACGTGACCTAATAAAATCTTGTAACAAATCAATATGTATTTTACTCCTGCAATTCCATTGCAGAATTTTCAAATTGTTATTCTGAATATTCTTGGACTGCATTGCAAAATTGCAGAACATTAGCAGTATTAATATTATATACACGGAATTTATCTTCAACCTTTTTCCAGTAATCATTAGCATGATTAAATTATTTAAAGCCCAGAATGGTAAGTGGAATAGACCAGTTTTGATCACACTGTTTACTTGGTTTAACATTTGTAAAGAACATCAAATTAAACCATCTTGTAATTTCATCAATCAAGAAATCAGGTTTATTGAGCTGCAGGGAGAAAGCTATAAGACGTAGAAACCTGGTGACAAAGGCAGAATAGACAAGATTATCACTTCCTTCAATTTTCTCATGTTGATTGTTCCTTATTTCTGAGTCAATTTCTTTTTGCAGTTGTTCAAAGAGCTGACTATTTTGTTGTGTATGTTGCGGGCGGGGGCTTTCCATGTATTGCGATGCATTTGTTGATTTAGATTTTGTTCCAGGTGATTGCTCTGTGATCTCGTGCTCTGAGGTTGACAATCTTGTTGACTCTTTTTGCGACAAATTTTGTGGTGAAATGTGAGCTTCTGATTTACCATTCGATTTTGTTTCCAAAGACAAAATGGTGTCTGATGTATTATCCTTTTGGACAACTTGAGGTGCATTTTGCTTTGTGTCATTTGTGGTGTTTTTCATTTGATTTGATTTCAGAGCTTGGCTTAGAAGACTGAATGATGATGAAGAGGAGAAAGTGTAGAAGGAAGAGGACGACGATGATGATGTGACGATTCAGATTGAGACCTTAAATACCAGGCTTAGAATCTAACATGGATCATGTCACAGGTTCTTTGGGAAAATCCAGTCCTGAACTTACTTCATGTGTTCTGCACAACTGTTTGTAACAATTTCTGTTCAATTTGGAAGTGCAAGTTGTATGTAGTTCAATTGAATCCTAAACAATAGTTGCATATACAAAAATGACAAAATACAACCACTCACTGCATCTGAACTGGTCTTCAGGAATGTCAAAGATGCTCTTGCCCTTCAGCTCCTCAGGGTAACTGCAGGCTGCCACAACAGTGGACTGAAAGCCGTATGACTTTAACCACTCAGGCAGCCAGGCAATGTGGCAGTCACACAGCAGATTGGTGGAGTTCAGCCGCCTGCAGACAACAACGATACATTTATAGTTTGCCAAACTAAAAATACAAAAAGTAAATGATGACAATCACAACAAACAAAAAAACACCAAATGCAAGACAAGACATTGCCTAAAGGCATCTTTCCTTAACTTTCATTTCATTTCGTTTATTTCATTTAAGGTCGGTACACATAGTGATTTCACTCACACACACACACACAACACAAATTGTAACAATTCAAATATTAACACTGTAAAACTTCAAACAAATAGAAACTATCAGCTAAACTTCCTACTCAATTTCACAGAACCCATATCCCTCGGTCCGTTTCTCACTTAACTTTCTTTTCAAGTTTCCAGACTAACGAGCAAACAAACTCACAATTCGCGCAGATTCTGCAAAGGCTGGAAGGAGTTGTCCTGGATAGTGGTAATGTCATTGTCCTCCAAGTGGAGCTGTCTGAGGCGCTTGAGACCCGTAAAGGCCTCTTTGGTGATGGATTTGATGTGGTTCATCTTTAGGCCCAGTTTCACCAGCTTGTGCAGGCCATTGAATGCCCCACTCATGTCCTCCATTGTCCAGTAGATGGCATTGTCATTCATCTCTCTGAAAACATAATATGTTTGGTACAAATAATCAAACTGTGGGGCAATTAACTTTAAAAAAAATGTACCATAGAACAAAAAAAAAGGAATAAAATGATGATTTTTGCTGCCTATTTCAATCCCTATTTGAATTGTCTCCCTCCCTCTCCCCCTCCCTTTCTTCCCTCCTTCTTCTCATTAGCTCTTAGAAATTTTAGAGCAAATCGGGTTCTTTATTTTATTATTATTTTATCGAGGATTTTTATAGCGAGGCGCTGGCCGATACAGGATCTAACTCAAGCCGCCCGAGGCACCAACTTGCAGCCATGGGCGCATTGTAATAACGCTCCAGCCAACTGAGCACCATCCTGGGCAGCCAGTATTAGTACACTAGTCAATAGCTAAGTATAAACTCACTTTACACTCTAAATTTAAGAAAAAACTTTTTTTTTTCCTGAATCATATTCATTCCTTACTTGCAAAGTTGTTCCATGGTTCATGTTTTTTCTTTCTCTATCTCTCTCCTCACTTCCTACCCTACGTTCAAGAGTCACAAATGTTTTCATCTTCTTTAGTTCTCTCCCTTTTCCTCCCATTTAGGTCTCTCATTGCTAGGACCCGCTTTCTTCATTTTCTCAAAATTCATACTCTACATATACATAAACCGTGTTTCTTTGCAACTTCTTTCCCCTCGCTTCCTATTGTGCACATACAATTGAGGACCGTGTGGTAGTCAGTGATCTATTTTCTCTAAACCTCTTTCCTTCAAAACAGCCCAGTTTACACAAGCAGGTTGCCCCAATTAAGGCACAAATGTCAGTGCAGCTACAACCCTTAAATCTTCTGCACAGTGCATCATGAACCGAACATCAGTGCAGTACGTTATTAACTGTACAGTACAGCTGTGTGACCCAAATTGTTGTCATCAATTGCCTTACCCCCATCCCAAATCAAATATCCTGTAATATACCATTATGATCACCAGCTGCATTATCTTTCCCTCTCTTCAGCTGCCTTTCCATCTTTCATCTTCATTTCTTCCTTGTCTAAATTGCAATCGGTAAGTGATCAATTGCTCCCTCTATTTGTACGTTTAGTTTGACTTTTGTGTGTGCATTTGCTTTTTTTTTTCCAATATCATCAAGTTTTAGCCCACAATAAAATGCTAGTGATAAATTATTACGTCGATTCAAAACTACTCCACCTCATATCTAAAATATAATTCTGAAAGCAGAAATGTTTACACGAATCATTAAGGTTAAGTCTTAATCCACTTTAATCACAAACCTCTCTTTTCTAGTCATATTCATCTTCTATCATACTGTTCCAATCTATATTTTCAACTGTATTACTTTCTGTGCTGGCAATGTCTCTCTCACTCATTCACTTTATCCAAGCACTGTTAATCTCTTTTTTCCTATTCTCCCCCTCTACCCCTACTTCCTCCACGCCATTTTTTCTAATCTGTGAGAGCACAAAGTGTGGTGTTTGGAGGTCTGTGTGTCAAATATTTACCATGGATGTGCAACTGGGTCAAAGGACAGGGACAAGATAGGCAACCAGACCATCTAGCATTCTTTACAACAAATATTCTGTAGTGAGCCTCAACATAATTTTTTTTATAAATGTTTTGGGGAATGGGTCTTTCGTTATCTGGATGAAATGGAGGAGAGATAATCCCAACAATCTGGTGCAATACTGACCTCGCCAAGAGAACTAGTCATGATGAAATGGGTGCTAACTCTGCTGGTTGCGAGATGCAGGGGCCTAGGACAGACCCAAGCCGTTTTCACACCTCAGAGTTGCTTTAGGGATTTCCTCTTGTATTCTGTGCTCACAAAGCCAACCTCACTCAACCCCTTTCCAGCTCTCAAAATTTGTGTTTTGTGCTCACCACACTCACTCCGCCCGCCCCCTACCTCTCAATCACATTTGTGAGTTCATAAAGCCATTTGACTTAGCATTCGATTAATACGATTTAAGCATTTCGTGTTCATAAAGTGAAACTCATGTAAACTCGTTCTAGCTTTTTGCCTGCCCATTCTCATTACCTAACATTTACCAAAACAGACATAACTTGATTCTTATTTGACATTGTATCTTTCTGTCTATGCTGCTACTGCTGCTGCTACTGCTGCTGATGCTGGATGATGATGATGATGATGATGATGATGATGATGATGATGATGATGATGACAACGACAACAATGAAGCCGAGGGGGATAATGACAATGACGATAAATACTCATATACTACTCACAGTTGTGTCAGGTCCCCAAGATCCTGGAAAGCGCCATCATCGATGCGGGAGAGCTGGTTGTGGTCAAGCAACAAAGTGTCAAGGTGCTGCAGCTTGCGGAAGGAATTGCTGTAGATGGTCTCAAGTCTGTTATGTGTCAGATCTCTGAAACACAAAAAAGATTAGTTCCTGATTAAATTCTTCAATGTAAACCATTGGTACTTCTTTTCCATACTGCAAATCCTGTGGAATGTGGTGATCTCAATCAGAACAATTCATTTTAAAAAAAAAAGAAACGAATAAATAAATAAATTCGTGCAAGTGTTGTTGAAATGCCAGTACATTGCATTTTGTTTTGTTTACGAAGAATTATGCTAGCTGCAACTTGTGCAAGTCAGTCGTAGCATAACATGACAAAAAGATGTTTATACAAAACAAGCAAAGGTTTAAAAATGTAAAAACTATATATTTAATTAATGTATGCATTAACTCATTCAAAGAGAGAGAGAGAGAGAGAGAGAGAGAGAGGGGGGGGGGGGCTAGAAAGGGGATGGAGAGAGAGAGAGAGAGAGAGAGAGAGAGAGAGAGAGTCGGTCTGGCTTCAAATAAACATATACACAGAAAATGTCAGCCCAACACTCCTCCATCCCTCCTGTGCACACATGAAAACTGCAAGGCCTAATCACAAGCACCACAGACATGACTAACTCGTGTTCCTCATCACCGCCATAAGATTCTAATAACCAACTAGCCCGACGCCTGCTACCAATAATACTTCTAAACAACCACAGAGGTGAGGCCACTATTATTGGGAGCATAGGCGCCTGAATGAAACAACCTGAGATGCACCATGCACAAAGTACCAACAGGTGAACCCAATATTATAAGAGCACTGGCTCGAGAAAGTCTATGTTCTCTTGCGGGACGATCACTGTCAGAAGTCGGGTTTTCTTTGTTACTATCAGAATATATTTTCTAGTATTATTTTTAGAAGTCTATGGTTTTCTCTGTTAAAACTATCTAGTCCTATGGGCCTGACTATGCCCTGAACTGTTCTGTTTTATCACGTACAAGCTCTGATATTCAGAATGTGCTCGAAGCATCAGAATATCAGATGCTGGCACCTGAACTAATAAAACAACTTGAACCGAAGACAGAAAACCAGTAGACTTTCAAGCCTTGTCGTCAGTGTGCGTTCAATACAAAACTTAAATGATGTTTTACACCGTTGTGAGCGGCTGATGGTTAATTGTATTCTTTTGAATTTGCATCGTTACTGATAATGTTTCAGAAGTCTCCATATTCCTATGTATTAATGATTTATGTAGTCAGAAGGAAAGCCTGAGTTCCTTACTTCTTTTATATCCTTCAATCGTACTCATTTTAGTTTCCTCGCTCAATCTCACTCCGTTCACTTCTCGAATGTCAAAGGATGATGTTCCTGCTGTATCAAAACTTACACACTGAATTTCCAGGGTTTGTTTGGGCGAAAGTCTACCCTGCCTCTGTTTGAACAGAAGGTGCCCTTTTCACCTAGAAAGGCGCTGTGCTTCAAATTTGAAGATAAGACAAAGAAAGAAGGCAAGAAGACCTCGAGGTAAATTATTATTTTGAAAGAAACTATACTTATTAAGACAGAGGGTGAAAACAACTGTACTTTTTCTTCTTCTGAAGTTTGATTATTAGTTAAATATGTCAACTCAAAGCAGGAATATAGACTAGTATTTCTGAAGTATCGCTGTACGATAAAAGGACGCCAACTAAGAGGGAAAATAGTATCCCGAAGTGTGGTTCATTGAACATGCCAACCAAAATGCCAAGACAGTGTTTCAAGTTGGGGCATAATGACCACCACTCTACCCATTCTCTTCCCTCTCCCTAAAGCAAATAGACGCGAACAGATGGCCATTTCGCATTTGTGTAAAAGACTGCAGAGGCTGATGGGGAGGGAAGGGGGGATACTATAGGCAAACTCTTAGCTGCAGTATAACATATGGGACACCTTTTATCATTACACCCCGACAGAAGCACGCACGGAGAAAAAGAGAGAAAGAGAGAGAGAGAGAGAGAGAGAGAGAGAGAGAGAGAGAGAGAGAGAGAGAGAGAGAAGGGCGGAGGTGAAGGGGTTGGTGGGGGGGTAAGGTAAGGGTGGGTGGGGTGGGAAGGCCCTGATGAGGATGAAAACATATGGGATAACTCTAAAGTGAGAGCTGGGTAACAGTCGCAGGTGTAGGTAAGCGTGAAAAAGTAAACTGCGAACAGAAAGAAACCACATTTTTCTAGGACAGTGATGAGAAGAGGGACTGCGAAAACATGTGCGAATTTTAGTCGAAGAGGTCCTCTACAAAGAATTAAGCATATTAATGTTATTAAGCAGTCGAGTCGTCTGTTGTTACGTTCTTTTTAAATAAATTGAAGTTATAGTGTGTGGTTTTTAAACCCTCTACTCGCGATGTTCTTTTGGTGTCATTGTCACAATAATTTTAATAACTTTATTAGTACGCTCACAAAACCACGTTAAACAGAAAAAAAAAGTGTTGATCTAAAGTGTCCACATTACTGCCCGTAATAAAATTAATTTTAAAAGTAACCAAAGCCAAAGAAACAGTCAAAATAAAAACATGCATTATCCGTATTAAATTATTCTTCAAGGTTCTATTTTAGACGAATAATGCGTTCACGGTCCCACGAGTTGGTTCAAGTATAGCTCGAACGAGAAGAAAGAAGGCTAAGAGACAGAAGTACAGAGAGACAGAGAGCAAACAGGGAACAGGAGATAGAATGAATGCCACATGGTGTAAGCCCTTTGAACACAGTCTGCCCTGCCTCCCTGCACAAACAAACAATACCCCCTTCTCCCATCCCTCCGCCATCTAAAACAGCAACCAGGTTAAAAAGACACAGTATCATCTTTATACCTTTCGCTACACCCTGCCTGCTATACCGACTCCACGTCTATCTAGGATAAAGCTGGGATTTGCTACATGAATACTAATTAATTCTGATTCCTATTTTCGTGCTCACTATCGTCATCCAAACCGACCAAACTTTTTTTCCCCCCTCTCCCTTGGACTTATTTGGAAATACTTCTAAAATAGTAAGAGGATGGGTTAGGAACGAGGCGGGGGGGGGGGGGGGAGGGGTAAGAACGAGCCAAATGTTGGATGCCATATCTCAAAAATCAGTGAAAGAAGTCTGACCAAACTTCATAGGAATATTACCTCCCGTGTCATCATATGTGCTCTACCGCAAAATGTCGCTGGCCTGATTTTGTTGCACGTTTTTGTTAAATATCTCCCCCACACAAACACCAACAAAAAACAAAACAAAACAACGTTTTTAAAGAATAAAAATAAACGGCTACAGCGATTTTGTTGAGTTTTGGTTTAAAGCTACTTCAAAACACGGGCCATCCTTCAGTAGCAATCCGATTGCAATCGGTCAGTCGCTCGAGCCGTCGCTCTGAATTTCATTTTGTTCAAAAACCACACTTTTTTGGGTTGGCACCATCAAGAATACCTCAACGGAAATCTTACTTTGCGAATATTTTAACTACTGCTAAGCATGTTATATCATTGGTATTTGTACTTTCTCAAAGGTCAAGGCCATTGTACTTCACCATTTTATAAAAACGTTTTGCGCTGTATTTAAACACTGGCTGAGCCAATTGTGAAAACTTTTACCTTGGCAGATAGTTCAGATAGTGGCCCAATCCATGTTTTCCTTGGGCTTCGTTGGGGTAAAGCCAAAAAAATTAACACTGAAAATGCTTATTTTTCGGCCAAGTGTCTGGAAATAAATTTAGGATCCTTGCCATCTTGTTTTTCTTCGATCTTCACGTAGAAGTGCCTTGTGAATCCACCTAGAATGACTTAATAGATAGGAATCTGACGCAACTGTCTTATCATTAACGACTTCGGAGGAGAAATATCTAGCGTAACTGCCTCAGCTTTCAAAACAGCATCATCAAACTCCCATAAAGTAGGAATTTCTGTAGCACTTTCCAACACCTCAAAATGATGCACTGTATACAATTACACAACAAAATACATGTACTGATGTAGTTTCTTCGCCATATTAAGTCTTCGGATGTATTTTGTGATTTTTTTTTTTACCCCAACCGCAGCAGAATTATTCACCAGATCCTCACACACCATCCTGTTCTTGAAAAAGAAAAAAACAAAGCTCTCCATTTCTGTAATTTTAGAGCAATCGCAGGCCTCTGTTAAATCAATTAACACTTCTAATGTAACATACACTCGAGTGAGCACAGGCACATTACTGCAGTTAGTTCCTACATGGCTTTAGTCTCTTGTTTTTGTTTTTTTAAGTCTTCCAAAACGACTGTAATGAAATTGTACGATAGAAATTTCTCTGTCTGTCTGTCTCTGTCCCTCTCCCCCCCCCCCTCCTCTCTCTACCCCCCCCCCCCCCCTCCCGATACATCCACTTTTAGTTTTCGATCTCTGTTCAAACTCCATATATTTGCAACTTCATAGGCTGGACTCGTGAAGCTTAAACTGCGCTGGAGCAAGAGTCTGAGCTTGTGTAGAAAGACTTGTTTCTTTTCGCTCTTCCTGTAATTATTTTTTCTGTTCTGTCACTGTTTTTCAATCAGCCTCTTCACGGCACGGCATATTCTCTTCCCTTCATTTCTTCTCCCTCGGGCCCACCCTTTCTCTCCTTGTCTTCTCTGTCCTGCTTTCTGTGCCTAGCCGTGCCTCACACTTCTATAAGATTTACTAGTATCCCTTAAGAATTCACAAGATTTTCAAACTGTGTGCGACTGACTTCAGTCTCTTTGAGATCTGCGCTATTAAAATGTATTTACTGATTGATTTATCATTTCCTTACATCAGCAAACAGGGTCAGCAAAACAGTAACGCTCGTCGCACAATATAATTTAATTCCTTCACACTATGGAGGCACTGTGGTCTAATGGTAGTGCTTCGGCTTGAGGATCTGAAGGTCCCGGGTTCGAGCCCTGGCCGGGCCATTGTGTTGTGTCCCTGGGAAAGACACTTTACTCCTGTTTTCCTACTCCTTCGGATGAGAGTATAAACCGAGGTCTAGTCTGTGTGTCGCATACATTCCATCATAACGGACTTTAAAGATCCTGACGCTCATGTCCTAGACGGGTGAGTGCCGGTAACAAGAACACACCCAGCATGCACTTGGTCCTTCTCCCCCATCCCTGGCTGCCCAGGATTGTGCTCAGTTGTCCGGGCGTCAGACCACGCGCCAAAGGCTGCGGGTGGGCGTCTCGGACGGTTTGGTTTAGATCCTGTATCGGCCAGCGCCTTGATCCTTAGGCTAAGGCGCCTTATAAATGACGAACATTATTATTATTACTATATCCTTGCAAACTCAAGAAATGAGCGCCAAATTCCAGGGCCCTATTCTTATTAAAAGATTGTTGTAGACAAATTTGAATATGTTCATCATTAATTCTGAAATAACATTCACCGACTTGCCAATGATTGAATGAAGATCGTGTGATTGATTCCGACTCCGAAAACATTCAGAAATTCAGTCCACGACTTTACACAAGAGGTGAAATGGAGAAAGTAGCGAAGGTGTGTGCGCGTGCGTGCGTGTGTATGTGCAGGTGAGGGTGAGAGAGAGGGTGAGAGATGGAGGGAGGAGAGAGAGAGAGAGAGAGAGAGAGAGAGAGAGAGAGAGATGGGTTGGGGAGGAATCGAGATGTGCCATTCATTTCTCGTGACAATGTTTACTTGTTCGGTTGTCTGCGGTCGCGCCAAGCCTTTAATGAAATAGCACTGAAATATTGCAAGAAGAGAAGAAAAGAAGAAAAAAAATGGACGGAGTAGGGTACATGGGGAAGAAGTCTATTTACCTGATCTCCAAAATACAACTTACTACTCAAGTTTAAAACTAAAACGTGAAACAACACTTTCTCTCTCTCTCTCTCTCCCTTTCTCGTTCATTCGTCTTCTTATTCTCCTTGTCTTTTATCTTCTGTTCTTATCAGCCCCAACCAATCTCCTTCCTTCCTTCATTTCTTCCAAATTTGTATTGCCTTTACTTCTCCATTACCTTTATTCTTCAGTCTTCTTTTATTTATTTTTTCTTCTTCTTCTTCTTCTTCTTCTTCTTCTTCTTCTTCTTCTTCTTCTTCTTCTTCGCCGTCGTCGTCAAGATACTGTGGATATATTCCGCCGTAACGAAAAAATAACTCCACACTTTCAGCAAATTTTTCTGTCCCAGCCTTTGGGGTTTTGCTACTTATTTTCCTTCTCCTCCGATTTTCTTCTTCTTTTCCTTCCTCTTTCTTTCTTATATCCTACTGCTCTTTGCTTCTTCCTCCTGGCCCCACCTCCTTTCTTCTCCTCTTTCAGTCTGGCCAGTTGCATGTGACACCGACAAGAAATCAATGTTGCCCAAGTCATTTCCAACACCTCAAACTACAGTAGCACAAAAGTTTGGACTGTCAAGCTTGGCTGCCGGGGGCAAGAAAACAAAATGGACGAAAACAGGCTCATGTGGACAGGAACCTAAATCTAAGACGGCTTTGCCAAAACTATAGTTTAATACCAAAGACTATATCTTCTTCTTTTAATTTCGTTAAAACATATAAGCCAAAACAGAACCAAAAGACCTTCATGTCATTGGATTGGGGCAAGCAGAAGAGAGAGTTCTATGTACAAAGTTTCGATCCCAACAAACACACTTCTATTCACCAAAGGAAATTCTACAGTCTGGGCACTTCTCTATCCTTAGGAAATGAAATTTTATTTTTGAAATTATTACCGTGGTAACTTAAAGCGGAAAGGTCGGTGCAGGATGGCATCAAATCTCTACTCTTTTAGAAAGGGACACGGAAATGTTTCCATCTCTGAGCACAAATAATTGTGAATATCTACATGTATCTTACCCTTTGACGATTATAACAACAACAGTTCAAAACTGTCGTCTCTTGCCTAAATTCAGTTCTGTATTTTATTTATCGTCGATATTGCCTAACAGAAAGCCGTTTCTCTAGTCCCAACGTAGCATGTACTGCACCAAACCTTTCTCTTTCTCGTCTGCAGTTCTGTCCACCAAAACGTTGCGCGGAGCGGGTAGTTTACTCGGGGTACGGGGCTTCAACGGCGGGTAGCGAGGCGCGACTCCTGACTGGCGCCTCCGACACAAAAGGCGATTCACCAGCTTTTAATACGCCTGCTTCGCTCCCCGCTCATCTATTCACCCAAACAACTTCTTCGTGGGGCAAGGCGGATATAGAAGGAGTAAGGGGTACAGCAAGCAGAGAAGGGCTGCACTTTAGAGGAAGAAGTGAGTGAGATACATAGGGTAGGGGAATGAAGGGAGGAAAGGATATGGGGAGAGGAATTTGCGCGCGCGGGCGTAGATGAGGGAGGGAGGGAAAGAGGGAGAGGGAGAGGGAGAGAGAGAGAGAGAGAGAGAGAGAGAGAGAGAGAGAGAGAGAGAGAGAGAACGCTACTATTACACAAAAGACAGCAACTTTTGAATCACATCAAGAAAGATTGAAAGGGTGTAACAAAGTAAGAGGTAGGAATACCTTAACTGCAATCAAAATGGTTGCGTGAACCCTTCTATCATTATATTCTGCGTCAATCTAGCTAAGAAATATACCCATCCTAAACCGTGTGTCGTGAGAGGACCAAGCTTGACCTAGCAATAAGCCGAAAAAAGGCAGAGCCGTCAATCCAAAATCTCCGTAATTTGCAATAAATCGAGAAATTATGCAGCCAGTCATACTCAACATATTTGCTTCATAATGCAAACAACTAAATCCTGGCCTTACGAGGCTCTTAGAGCAGAAGAAATGGCCCCAAAACGACTTCACGTCGTTGAAGAAAGAGCGTGGGGTTTGCAACGTCGAATAACATTCTCCTTTTCTTCTTCTACTTTAATTTGAGGGCCCGCAATCCATTTGTCCATTTTGCTGGCTCCTTTCCCTTACCCCAATTACCACAATCTCGGGGAATGGTAAAAATAAACATTTTAAAAATGGTACATTTTCTTTTAAAGGGCCTCAGTTTAAGGCTTTGTGTACTTTTGCCGAAAATGGGTTTAGCCTGAAATTCACGTTGTTATTACATAAAATAATGATAAAGTAGGATTTCGTTGCTCAAACCAAACGCGAAAGTTCGAATTTCCCATTTCTGTTTTTACGGAGCGACAGATATAATAGATGATATTTTTAGCACTCTAGCGGTTGCTATTATTATGCACAAAAACTACGGAACTTGCTGATTTAAAAATAACTACGCTTTCGAACGAGTTGGGTGGGGTTTTTTTTTTTGTTTGTTTGTTTGTTGTTGTTGTTTGTTTGTTTTTTTTTGTTTTGTTTTTTTTAAGGGGGGGTGTTGTTTTGTTTTTGGTAGAAATTTTTTTTTTCTCCATTAGGCAACATTTACTGTGAAATATTACACAGATCTGTGTACGAATTCTTATCTTATTTCTTGTGATTTGAGATTATAAAAATTATTTTATCTTATCTTGGCAAGTGAAGATACCATTCTTGGATGATTTTTACTGATTGATCTTTCACACTAGCACTGCGCTTATATCCACCAGCCTGCATATTGCGGTAGCGTTTCGTTGCCTTCGCGTTACCGTTAATAGCCTACTTGATATTTCTGACTTGTCTCTCTGGCCAAAACGATAGGCTTTTTTTTAAGGTAGTGACCCCCGTGGCCTTGTAGTGTCCAAGAACTGTTAGGTAAGGATGGGCATAAAAAGTGGACAGCTCTAAATCACCGGTCACCGCCTATTTCCCTTTGAAGGAGACAGTTATACGGTCTTCTCGTTTTTGTAGAAGGGTGAAACGGTCAACATGGCTAACGTCTTCACTTGTTTTTACTGCGGATGAACAGGGTATTTTTTGTGTGGGTATTTTAAACTCATCTTGTTCTTCCATCTCCTCCTCATTTGCTTTCACTAATGCCTAAACTCATCTTCATCTTCCATCTCCTCCTCATTTGCTTTCACTAATGCCTAAGTTCGGTTGACTCTTTTCCCATCCTTACCTCCTTTTTCTTCATACTACTACCACCTCTGATAATACATGTTCTTATTTTGCTCCTCTTTCTACAACAGGGGGGAGAGGGGGAAATCGATTCTGGAACCATGCAGACTTTAAACAATTCGACTTATTACGGGTTCGCTCAACACCAAAATTATAATGCCGTCATATTTATTGTCATACTGCGAACGTCCGGCACTGATAATAACGTACAAAAACATACTTCACAAACGCAAAGGGCAAGCTGGTGTTGGAACATCACACAACTGACCCCTGCGCCTTTAAATCAGCGGACGCTGGTCATTTGCACCTTTGTCGTGGAGCAGATTTTGTTGGTTTTTTTTTGCACTTTTTACACGCCTGACGTTTGATGTGGTCACGTTTTGTACTTTATACACGCCTGACTTTGGATGTGGTCACGTTTGTAAAGGTGTCAAGGTGATCGAGATGTTGTTTATTTTACTATCATGTTTGTTAGGACATTGTTAAGAGAAATATAAAATGGTCTTTCATCCTTGGCAGCCTCATCTTCATCCTCATCATCATCCTCATCACCACCATAATCATCATCATCATTATGATCATGATCATCAACACTAGTAGGAATTACCATTATTGTTACCTCAACATTATTAGTACATAGCCTAAATCGTCATCGTTGTAACTATCATCGTCTGCATCATCACCGTCATCGTCATCATCATCACTAACCACTATTACTAAGAACTACTGATGAACTTGTTTGTTTTTTTAAATTAAGGGGCAAAGCAGCTGAGCGTTGCGTATTGCTTCACTAAAATTTAAATCAAGAGCATGTGTCTGGTTTATGCATGACGTACAAAAGCCGTGTTGCTGCCTGTACAACAAGGACATGAAACATCCAGAACATGACGTAACATGAAACAGACGGCATATAACATCATGTAACATGACGCAACGTGAAGCGAACATGGATCACCTTTGTCATTCTCCCGCTCCACATGTCCTCTATATGCATACATTAAAATAAATAGTAAGTGTCAATTTAAAATAGAATCTCCTTTCGACGGAATACACGATAGTGTGTTGTGAAATTGAACTGTGACATTTCTTTTTGGCATTCTCCTGCAAGTCTTCCGAAGCTAAGCTTCAGGTGGGTGTTGTGTGGCCCGAGTACAAAGTCAATAAACCAACCCAAACAACTAAACCAGCCTCAGGACTTTTACTAGCTGATTGAAATTAAGTTATAGAATATTGCTAATTCATTATCTGCGTTAAAGGTCTATAAGTGATTTGTTTGTCTGTATGTATGGTTTGAATGATTCAGATTACATGTTTCACGCAACATCAATAATTCCATCACGCTTTTCCATTCGACTGACCTTCAAGTCTTCTAACATCAAATGCGATTTTTTAGGTAAAATAAATGAACAAACCTACCTGCAAATTGCTCTCTCGCTCTAAATACATTAATAAACCTAATACATAATAAACCTACAGTCTGCATTGCACATTCCTCTCCCTACCAGAGTCAAACCCTAGTTAAGGTTACCGATTTGACATCTTTATGTTGTTCGCACTACACCCAAATACAATATCGGATTATCCAACTTTGTGACACACTGTAATGATGCCCGCATTGTATCTCAATCTGATAGCTATCTCTGTACTTTCTAGGCAGAATACTGTGCGTGGATTACCCTAAATGTGAAGTAGAGTCATTCCTACATTATTTTCTAAACTTCGACCTTTACAATAATATTAGATTCTAAATAGTATAGCGCAAATAATATGATCGGTGTCGTTGTTTCTTTCATTACTTAAAAGTCATAAATGATATGTTTCACACCCAAGGAATGTGACCGTCCCTAACATCATTATGTGTTGATGTGCTGTCCGTTTGTAAATTAAAAAAAATATATACCCTTTTTTTATTTTAAAAAAAATCCTGTCCTCCAGAATACTGTCATATCTACATTTAAGAAATATGTCAACATATTATATTTTTAGTAGTGTCCATTATCACATAATGTTTGAGGGGTTGGGGTGGATGTTGCCCTTTTTTATACACTTAAGAACTCCGTTTTAGACGATAATGTCAAGAACTCATTTACAGCATTCTGATTGCCTTTCTAACGTTATACTGCTTTCTCTTGCTACATTATGTAGCATTTTTACTCTCTGCTTTTCATTAATATTTAACACGACTTATCACGACATGGCATGGAACATCTTTACGACGAACCGCACGCGAGATTGTAAAGTTACCACGACAATAATTTATTGCTCATATAAAACAAAAACGGTTGCAATTTTGCTTAAGGAACGCCTGTAAAACAATGCAATAAATAATTTAGCTGAAAAATAGATCCGTCTACGCTAAAGACACCCTATGAAGCACTCCTCATTTTTTAAAAAATGCTTATGGCACTGAATATCATTTGTAAACGCGCTCTTATTTTGTCTTAAATTTTGCAGCCTTCAGTAAAATAAGTCAACATTATATTTGTTGGCATAGAATTTACTGCCATATTGTCATCTAAATTCAACTAATACACAGTACTTTACAATGCAGATCATCTATCTAAACACGTCTAAGATACTTATGGCATGATGTATATATTCTAAAATAAGGGTTACATCTTACAAATGTTACAATGTACCTAAAAAGCAATTTAAACTTAATATATGCTCGCTGCACAGGTAAAAGTGCGACACTGTAGTCAAGATGTAGCTTAGACGACACTCCATGTCGTAATTCTGTCACCCTTTCACACTTCGGGGCGACGAGTGTAGCAATTTACGGGCCCAGATACTGATTGTAAATTACCTCTGCACTGTATTACTGTCTTTCTCACACCTTCGCTACAACCTCAAGTCGTAACACTGACAAATGCATGTTATTCACCCCTTTTAACTATTGTGTTAAACAAAAGTTGAAGTCAGCCTTAAACGTACTACACAATATTATTACTGCCTTTCGTACACCTCTGCTGCAAAATCAAGTCTTAATGTTCACTGAAAAATGCATGTTATTCACAGTACCCTTAACTATTGTGTTAGTGCAAAAGTTAAAAGTCGTATTGTGAATTCGCACAAAACCTGCTAAGAAGTATTGGCCATTAGTACTGAAAATGGTTTCTGATGAACCCTTAAGCAAGGACGTTCGTGTTAGGAAATGCGAACGCTTAAGTTAGGAAGTGCAAAAGCTTAAATGGCGCTGTAAATTTGTATTAGAAAAATGTGTTAAAAACTAACACCTTAAAAACAAGTGCGCTATAAATTGTATTGAAAACTACATCTTTCAAGTTTCAATGGAATACGTATATAATCTTTGTGTTATAAATATAATTGCACACAAGTTCAAGTCGCGCCGTAAATTTGTATCCCCACCCCCAGCCACCGCCCAAACAAAATGCTCGTGATCAACAGTTTAAAAATAACCACTGAAATCTTATCCCATCTGCAGCACCTGATGAGTCTGATTTATTTAATAAATTTAAAAAAAAAAAAAAGAAGAATAACGTGTTAGAAGATGCGCTGTAAAAAGTGTGAAGCACGAACTAGTAATAACAAGAATGACATATAGACCGCTCCGAGCATGTTATAAGAACATGCCCACATTGCATACCGCCAAACTGGGCAATACGTATAAACCACAACCAACCTAGCATGGCTGCATAGAAATGAGTGAATATCACAAAAGACATGAACCCTTTCCGCTTCGCATCCCTTCCACTCCTTCGCCTCCTCCCCCACCAATTTCGAAATCAAACAATGTCACCATCGTCCGATCCGCTGTTGATCAGACAACAAAATATTTTCCATTCATTCACTCATTCTAACGGATTAAACGAAAACACTCACAGCCTGTTGAGATTATGCTCGCAGCACTCCCATCCCTCTTGTTGGATGGTCCCGATCTTGTTGTGGGTGAGAGACAAATGTCTGAGCGCCGACAGACCGAACAACCAGCTGGAGGTGATGTTGCTGATGTTGTTGAAATCCAGTTGCCTGTATAGCACAACAGAGGATATCAAATAACAACACTGTTACTCAATAATATAACACAAGCTAAGTTTGTAATATCTTCAAAGGAAAACTCGAAGACTGTCAACATATCATGATTATTTAGCTCCCATTCTGACCCCCTGAGAAATACTTGGACACGGTACTTGGAAGAAAATGAGTTACAGGCGAAAACGAAAGCGAACCAACGCATAACCACCGGCACCGCAGTACACCCTAATGGAAAATGTTTCTGGCTCTACATTGCACAGACAAAGGCGAAGCACGAGAGGAGAAAGGCACTGGCCCCATCAAGCTGACTGTCAGTAAAGGGAGGTCCTTAATGCATCTCTCCCAAAACCAGCGAAAGGCTGCAAACAATTCGTAACCTTCCCTTGCTTTCCCTTACATAATGAACATCAGTTTTACTCCATCACATCCGATTCTCAATCATATTTTTGTTAGTAATCACGACTAAAAAAAAAAAAGGTAAAGGTAGTCCCATAGCCTTGTGGCCGTAGGGGAGCGTGATGTTGGAGATCACACTTATCTTGGGCCAGCGTAATGAAGGTGATGCCCAACTCTCTCCCTCGCTGCTTTACCTTCCCCACCCTCAAGAGAGTAGGTACTCAATCACAGTTGAGTCAACTGGGGGCGTTGTTTGTCGCTTCACACCTTAGCGGTCACCCATCCTAGTGCTAACCGCACCGGACGGTGCTTCACTTTCGACACAGTAGCGAGTGCTCCAACCACTGCACTATCCGACACCCTTAATCACGACTAAGTTAAGTATAAAACTAAAGTTGTACTTACAGGTTGTTGATGCTCTTTAGTCCCCAAAAAGCACCATCCTTGAGTGCTGAGATGGAGTTGCGTTTCAATTTGAGCACCTGCAAGTTCTTCAGGCCGCTGAACGTCAGACCTTCGATAAGGCTGATCTTGTTCTTCGACAGCTCCCTGAAACATAGGGAAAACGAGAAAAAAAATATTTAAGAGAGAGATACAGAAACTTTACCTTTGCTGATAGCAACGGCAATCTTGTGTTTTTACAGCTTTCTTATCACAACTCAGAAATAAAGGCAACAGGTTTTTTTTCCACAAAGATAATGTACATACACTATTTAAATCAGCAAGTGTTTTTTTATAATAAATAAATAAAGAAACATGTTCCTTCCCACCAACACTGTACAAAAAATTGGAGGAAGTGTCGAAAGAAAGCTTAATACACGGGCCGACTGTGTTAAATGTTTTTAATTAACGAGTAACACACATCTACAGGAACTGCCTTAAAATTTCGCATCTATTAGACTTAAAAGTTAAAGTTACTTCGAAAGCTGTAAATAAGTTCGGACACATACAAATACCCCCCAAATTATTTTTAAAAAAAGACAAAAAAAAGTAACTACAGCATTTTCTCTTATGATCATGAACACCTGCTAGCTGGCGATATTTCACAAGTGACTCAAAGCCGACACTGAACCTACCGCTCTGTCTTACCCTAATCTTGCTTAATGACGATTCGGTAACACAAAGGTAGAGATGCAACGACTAGCCATGGGAAGTTCACTTGCAGCCACCATAGAAGGTGTAAACAACGTTTGTCTTAAGACTTACACTGTCTTTTAAGGCCTGCACGTTTCCTCTTGAAACACAAACGCCTTCTATAAGATATGTAAGTAATAGAAGTAGCCCGCTAAAAGAATTTGTGGAAAGAAAAATGAATAGTAGTTGGTTTTTTTTAAGTGGTTAACCTAACTTGCATCTGCAAAAGCGGCTTGCCAAGATTCCGCACAGGAAAAAAATATCCTCGATAAATACTGTCTCTTTAACACCATCCAACTTACCCTCCGCTCTTCTCCTCCTCCTGTTCTTTCATTCTTTTATTCGTTTTTGGTGCCCCACAACATCCCCCCTCCCCCTCTATTTTCACGATAAACTCTTCTTTCTTTTATGCGTACGATTCCAAAATTCTACATATTCTTATAAATCCTATGTTTTACCCTCCACTCCACCCTGCCTGCCCCCCCCCTTTCCTCCGCCCCATTCCCCCTCCCCATAATAACACGAGTCTGAAAACCTCTATTTAACTACAATCATTTAAGCCCTTCATCTCGATGCATTAAGACGTCGCTCTTTGCCTGACAGCAACGCAGAAAGAGCAATCAAAATATAGAAATCTTCCGCAGGCAGCTCGCTCATCTTTATGCTACCGCCTGAATCTCGGGAAAGATCCCCCATTTTTATAGCCTTATGCTTTTTGCCATTCGCTCACAATTCACGACTCTCCATGGACGCATTTTTGCGCATCTTCATACACTCTCTAAAAGAATTCTATGTTCATACCTCTGAGTGTTTCGTATCTCATGATTTGGTAAAAAGTTTGTTTTTAATACCGAATGCAAAGAAATGTCCTAAGATTTAGACTTTATGATTTGTTATCATTAAAATATGCACAAACATACATTCTTATTTTCCTTTCCAGTAAAAATGAAATTATTCTGACTCTGTGATGGGGAGTTGAGTATCAACTTTTCCAAATCCTCACTTCACCCCACATCTCTGGGGATAAATATTGTACTGGTTTTACATTCTGCATCAACACCATAGACAACTTTATTCTCTTACTAATTTTCGCATACACTTCGGCGGTCCATAATTTTTTTTCACGCTACAATTGTTACTGAACACGGAATACGCTGATGTATGAGTAATACTAATGGTATAAATCAGTTTACACCGTCAAAATGGCGGATAAAATCCACCATAGTTTGTTCTACTAATTCCATCAGCATTTAAATAATCTTTAAAGGGATCGCCTGAGGATTTTATTTCTTGAAATTCCATTTTCCCCCCCCTCTCCCCCTCCACAAAAAAATATATAGACCTCTTCTTGAACTTCTTAATATTCTAAATTACTCTTTCCCCTTCAAAATCTACTTATGTTGTTTTATTTTCCTTTTATTTATGTTGCCTTTCTACGGACTCTTTCTCCGAAATTTCTATGTTGATCTAATCAAGAATCAAACAATCTACCAGACAAGCAGTGATATTTCACGTTCATCAATCAAAATGTCAAAGGACGTAGAAGCAATTTGTCACTGAAAATGTTCATCTTCTGGATACGATCAAAGTTTTCTTTCAAATCAAAACCTCCCATTCAAAGGAAAAGATCAAAGTTTCCCATCAAAATCGAAACCAATTCCGAGATGATGTAAAGATCGGACTTGACGTAAAAGAATCTTTTCAACGACGCTGCCGGAGAGGGCCCAAGGCATCAAGAAAAATGAAAGGGGAAGTTGTTGCTGTTGCATTGATGTGATGACATGAGGCAAGTCAAAAAGTCACGCAGCGTCCCAAAATTTGCATCACTATCGCATAGTCTAACATAATTTTGAAAGTTCAATCCTTCTCTTCTTCTTCCTCCTCAGACATCCAGACTATCCAGAGTTGCCCAGTGTGTGACAATATTCTCAATTCGTCTATCGATAGTTTTGGTTGGATCTATGTTCTGAATAATACTTTTTTTATTCCGAAAGCACGAAATCCGGTCGCGTCTCTTTCGGTTCCTTTAGATTTAATCAAAAAATATTAACTCTGATGATCTCTAGGGGACTTGAATTTAATAGTTTCTTTCTTCTTTTATGGTCTACCGGAAGTTCGTTCTGCTCGTGCTTAAATTCTACAGAACAGTCGACGGAAAAAAAACAATTTGTTCTTTAAAGAGCTAAGAAAATCAAAAATCTTTAAATTTTGTTACCAAAATAACATGAGAGCGATTCCTTCTCCTCCAAGCTGTCCACCCTTCTTCTTTAACTTAAAACCGCCCATAATTTCAAGGTAACTACGTGTTATATCCATTCAAAATTTAGAATTAATATGTTTGTTATTCTTCTTCCTTAAAGGCCGTACAGCCTCGGACTTTTTTCTTATAACCATGATCCTTCTCCCCTACACCCCACCCTCCCTTTTTTTAATCCCCTCCAGCACACAGCCTCGTCATCTTCATAATCATATCCATTCAATGCTATGCGAAATTTTCTCTTGCCTGTTATTGCTTTTTTTCCCCTCTGCTAGCTGAACGACGTTTCAGAGTTTTCTTGTGCCCAGCCTTCTGTTGGAATCGTTTCAAAATTACCCCCATTTTCTTCCGATCGTCTGTGTTTTTTCCCATCCTTTCGCCTCCAAAATAATAGCCTCTCCACTGAATCAAACATTTCCATGCATCATCATTCAACGCTCATCATGGATTCCGCGCACAATCTCCCTAGCTAATTCACAATGCGCACATCCACACACGAACTCACACATCCACCATCCCACCCATCAATGCCTACAAACTGCTCAAACACAAGTAGCTCACAAGTCTTTACACCTTCCCCACTATATTTTTCTTCCACTTCATTCATCATATCACGCGCTGAAGGTGTAACAGCCAAAGTTTATAATAAAGGCAAGTTTTAGAGATGACTGCATGACCGTTTCTTTTCATTACAATGATTTCTTAACACGAATCAAACATTCACATACTTGTAAATAACTGTTTTCCTAACGAACACACATGCCACCGCTTGGAATAAGTCAGCTAATTCACAATAAGTCACTATATTCCGCTCTATAAAACATTTGTTGTTTTTAAACCTCCATAAAACAGTCAAAACTTACAAGAATTTGAGACTGGTTAGGTTGGAGAAGATGTCCTTCTTGAGCTCGAACATCTGGTTCCTGTTCAGCTTGAGAAGCTCCAATGCCGTCAAGTGGTCCAGGCAACCAGGCTCCAAACGCATGATGTTGTTGTTGTTGAGGAACAGCTTTGTGAGGGAAGAAGGGGCAGGGAAGGCGCGGATGGGAAGATCCATGATCTGGTTGTGGTCCAGATGCAGCACACGGAGGTGAGGCAAGGACGCTAAAGCTTCCGCACTCACCGTGTGGATCATGTTGTGCGCCCTGGAACACAAGAAACAAAAATACTAGTTCCAGAAATCAAGCCAACAAATCCAAACTAATAAACAATCAAAACATGGGCGCCAACAAACACAATACGAAATACGACACAATTTAATTACACAATTCGAGTCAATATGTTTTTATAAATGTATACAAATAGATAAAAACTCGAGCGCCACGGAACACTAAATGTCACATTTTTAGTTCTGAAACACACAGTAAATAAAATATATTTGCACGGGTAAAAAAAGGTAAAGGTAAAGGTAGTCCCATAGCCTTGTGGCCGTAGGGGAGCGTGATGTTGGAGATCACACTTATCTTGGGCCAGCGTAATGAGGGTGATGCCCAACTCTCTCCCTCGCTGCTTTACCTTCCCCACCCTCAAGAGAGTAGGTACTCAATCACAGTTGAGTCAACTGGGGGCGTTGTTGTTTGTCGCTTCACACCTTAGCGGTCACCCATCCAAGTGCTAACCGCACCGGACGGTGCTTCACTTTCGACACAGTAGCGAGTGCTCCAACCACTGCACTATCCGACACCCCTATTTGCACGGGGGAAAATCAGAAAGACCGGTCACACGTAGGGAGAGGTATGAGACCGGTGTGGAAAAAATGAGCAATTAAGTAACTTGCAAGTTTCTTTTTGAGTTATGTTTATGTTTCAAAAATTTTACTACCTTCTGTCCGTCAGTATAAGACAATTTAGTTACAAAAGGGCTTATTGGGAAACATTTATGAGTTTAATGCAATACGTTTTTCCTTCTGAAGAATGTTTAAAAACTCAACTGCTTTGGATATCAGTGTTTTGCTTCGGATTTCAGTGGGTTTATTTTTTCTTGTTGTTTTAATGTGAGTGGGGGGGGGGGGAGGGAGGGAGGACAACGTCGAAAAGCGTTGGCCTCCACACACATCCATCCACCTTTCTTTCTGCTCTGCCTCATGCTCTGCCATGCCCCTCTAGAAACCATTTTAAAAACGTGTTTACTGCATGATAAAACACCCCCGGCCCGGGTAGGAGGGAAAAAAAAGCTGCTTGAATTCTGCAACAACTGCCAAAAGTCCAAGATCTCCATACAGATCAAAGGAGCGCGTTTATCAGTCTTAAAGATGCCACCCGTAAGAAAGACTACAGGAGAAACGCAACGACCTAATCTCCCAGTATTGCGCTGAGGTGATACGAACAATGAGACTGATAATCCTACATGATACATATAATAAATGGGATAATCTGACATGATATAGAAAAATAAATGGCGCTATCTGACAACAAAGCAACGCCGCCGCGGGACAATTGTTTTAAGGCCGCCGTCTTACTGCTAGACACTAAGCCCACTACAAAGACAGGCATGTTTGGGGAGTTAAGAAAGCCGTGCAGAAGAGTCAACTGATAGTTTAAGCTTTTGTGACGCCCGGAACTTGCTAAATGCTTGCTAAAAACTGGCGTCTGCAAAGGTGTTGCAAGAGGTTATAAAAAAATTTAGTGTAAAATCTACATAATATTATTAATTATGCTTTTGCACACGATCAAAGCTCCCATGGTGTTAAACTTCGAGTAAAATTATTTAATTCTTTATTTCATTAAAGCGACAGATCAAACAGATCTTTGCAAAACTGTCCAACATGCATCAACCCCACAGGAAGACGTCCTACGGTTTTAAGAGTTTGATGTTCGTGAAATGCTTCTTTAATATTTTTATCTTCTTCTACTTCTTCTTCTTCTGACATACGCTGGTAACATTGTTTAAAGTGTGTAACCCTTGTTCGGAACTACTCGATTCAAACGCTTTGGGAAAAAAAATTACCCATTCTGAGATAATAAAAATATATTTTGCACTCAACACTGGGTTAACTGCGATCCGTCGTTAGTCACATGCACTTCATCTAAAATCTCCTTCCTTTTCTTTTCATAACAGCGAATCCCCCAAATAACGCGATATCTCCCCAAAATGACAATATTATTGAAATCAAAATGCTTAGGGGCGGAAAACAATCAATTAATCAATCCACAAAGCTAGCAGCATGTAGCTAAACATCTTCTCTCCTACCCTAACAAACTCTTCACCACCCTTATGCTACACCAAACACGAGACATCTTACAGTGGCAGATGCCCCATCTTCCCCGCTGAATCTAAAGCAACAACCATGTAATGTAATGTCCTCTTCCCCAAACCCATTCACCACCCACCACCATCCACAAAAAAAACTCAACTTATTTATGTAATGGTTACTGACGTTTATTACATTTAAAGCGCAAGAAGATTGTGCCTATGCACACTAAAGTGGTAGGTTAGAATGTAAACAGTTAAACGCATAGCATACACCGCGATACAGGGCCGGCCACATCAAACGAGATAAGACGTTAAAGTTTGATCTTAACCTGCACACGCTGCGGGCGACAAACTCCTAGTTTAATTAAAAGTCTTTCACACCTAAAGCACCTTAAGCGTGAAAAGGGGTCGCGAACAACCTTAAATCTTCAATCAGATAGGGAGGAATCGGAAAGGCGCCAGTGAATCACCGCGTTCACCACAAATAAACAACCGAGGAGAATAGTAAAGTAGCAAAGAATGGTGGTACGGTTAAAATCTGGGTATAGATGAGGTCCTACTAACGTCAATAAATCGTTTATATCGTCTACGGTTACAGAGAAGGAGCAAAACTTAACCGGATACACCGAAAACAACAGAAACCAATACTTTAAAACGAAAGGAATGAAGTAAACACTATGGGCAACAACGAATGAAACAAACTATAAATGATAAGTATAGAGAGACTACAAGTACTTGGAAGTGGATGGTAACAGCATTTGATACAGGTCTGAAAAAATGCAGGTTTTAAAAGGAGACAACAGTAACTGACTTTTTAAGTAAATACGTACATCATACGTACATCATATACGCGCAACATAAGATGTTTTTAGCTCTCTAGAAGTAAAGGCTTTTTGCACGTGTTTAAAAAAATCAAACTATCTAAGCTGCGCTATTAGGAAAAATTAGGCCAATTGCTGTATTGTAAATACCTTCATGCATGTAAAACACTTGAGTTTCTTATTCTGTACCATGAAGAAAAAAAAACACCCTTGAAAAAGATTAAAACCTCTATATCGGTGCTGTATATGCTAAGAGTAAAGACCCACATGCATGTAAAGATTAAACTCTATTTTATACTGTACCATCTACAACTCAAGACCCACAGGCCAAAAAATAAAGAAGACAAGATTAATGCACAAGAGATTTAAACTACAATAGAATGCAAGCGGCGGGGTGTGTACGCGTTATATCGGAATGTGTTTTAGACGCAAAAACAAGCAGCCCAAACTCGCAGCCCCAGTGAAGTGTTAGGGTCAAGCGCTTTTCGCTCTCTCATACCCGAGTCTACAATGCAACAAGAACAAGTAGTGGAAACTTTGTGGCAGCGATAAAACCATAAGACGAGTTGGGAAAAAAAAAAGAAAAAGGACGTCAAAATTACGACCCCTGAATCGTAACTCAAGTGGCAGTATTACAAGGAGAAGAAATAAGACGACATTACGGTGATGATTGAGACTACCTCGGAAATCAAAAAGAAATAACAAAACCCAACAAATCGCCGCCATACTATGAACAGCGGATGAACAATAAAGAGAAAGGCCGACAGCTGATTGTATAAAAATGACAGAAACTTCTCAAATAAGGTCAACAAATTTGATGGAGAAAAAGGTGCACCATCACCTTATAACTAAAATTTATAGACCATCATTATTACGCAACGCAATAAAGTTTATGTTTCGTAATCACAATAAAACTTAATTCGGGATCTGGTGAAATTATTTCAATACTCTTATAAAACATTAATTAAATCAATATTGTCTAGTCGTTGCTGGTTGACTATGTCGTAATTTTTGTGATAGTGTCTATTCGCTGTCGATGGACTAGCCCTTTCCTTAAGCCGCAAAAACTGTCTGGAGAACGACACTTGATGATCGGACGGTGTTCCTTAAGTCAACACGGGGTTACAGGCAATGCTTGCACAACTGTTCACCCGCTATCTGCTGGGCAAACACACCAACAACGGTGCTAGAAGAAAGCACAACTTGGTTATCGTATGCACCACTTTAACATCGATTACTCTAAACTAGCGTTGGAGAGGAATTACTTTATAATACTGAATCACTTTAGAGTGAAGTTACATAGGCATTCTACAAATAGCTGCAAAACTATCAGTCACTTTGGTTATGGTCCATGTATGTGTACCCGTTTATCACCTACTGCTCAAAACTAAAATCCGATCGTAGGACTCCCTCCACTCCTCTCTACCCCTCCCCAATCTCATTCTCTCTGCCTACCTTCCTCATCAATTCGATTAAAATCAGCCATCTTGATCATGATCATATGCATAACTTACCTGTAGCTCAAAAAGAAGACTTTATGCACCTTTCACCACCCACATACCCCTTCACCATCCCTCCCTCCCTCTCCCCCACCCCTCCTCTCTCTCTCTCTTAAAAATGGCATCTTAACTGGACCAGTACTGCCGGGGTGCAGAGAGCAACAAGAGTTAAGGAAAGTAAAACTTTCACGTTTGTCGGCTCTTGTGACACGGAGTACCGTTTTACGGGGTTTACTTTGGCACCACGCGTCCACACTAACACCTATATTTACCCCTTTTTCCTAGCAAACCTATCTATCTGCCCCTATTCCTAACACACCCATCCATCTACACCTATTTCACCGCATACTCCATCTTTCTTCAAAAACTGCTCAGCGCCCTTCAAATATTTCAAACTTCTACCCCTCCTCAAGGCCTATTTCAGATAATGAGATATATATATACTCCAAAATCGTTATTTCCTCAATATAGATTCTGTGTATCGGTCTCGGTACAATTGATTTATAAGTAACTTTAATCGCAGAGAATTCTAACTGTTGCACGCGCACACTCACACACACTGAGGAGAAGGTGGAAGTGGGAGGGAGGTAAAGAACCCTGGGAAGGCGGTGTGAAGTTTTAAGGGCAACTGTCGGTCCACCAAAACCCAAACGCAGCTGCACGACAAATCGTCTCTGAGCGAAGGGATTCGAACCAGGGCGAGAAAACCTCTTTTGCTGCCCAGTACGCAACACACTGCGAAAAGCCGCACTCCACAGCGGAAACTTCAAGGGCGGATGCGAACCCTGGACGATCTAAGTGCACAGGACTCGCACCCAGGGCTCAAGTCTCTTGACCACACGCACGAACGTGGTTCAGCTTTCCTTCCACAACGCAGCACCGCTTCTTTTTTTGGGAATTTCGTTTGGACAACATGGACCACAGACCATGTACAGTAAGCTGCGCGCCTTAGATGGACTCTGACTCTCCAGAAATTTCTCAAACTGTGGGAGAATAATCTTCATCTATCATCATCGGAAACTGTGGGTGAATAAACTAAACAACGCTTAATCTCACTTAAAATGCTAATACTGGTCTACCACAAATAAAACGTCGACTTAAGAATATACATTTTGTGAACAAGGAATAGAACTATAACTATATATAAGCGTGAATGAATGGTGCAATTTGGATTCTTCTAAAAGTTTATAATTGTAAAAAAAAAAAAAAAGGTTTACTATTAGCACTTATATTACTTCCATTGTACGCGACTGGAAAATCGAAACATATAGCATATATGTGATATAGCAAAGGTTGAGGATTCAAGCTGCCCGCGTACGCCCAGTAAATAAAAGGTTTAGAATGGTCATATATGAGAACAGGTGGCCAAACGACAAACCAACACGAGGCAATATTCAACAGAATAAATATTGAACCGCACACAAACAAAACATTTGACTGGCAGAGAAAGAGCATCGGCGAAAACAAAGAAGAGAAAATGTTGCTGTGGTGATGATGATGATGACAACAGGAAGATTGGATTGGTAGAAGGGGAAATGGATTGAAAAGACAAGAGAGGTGAGAGAAGAGCACAGGATGGGCGAGCGCAAAAATGAACAGAGAAAGAAGGGAAGGGGATTTGGGGGAGGGGTAAGGGGTGTCGCAGCACACAACAAACAAAACTCCAGCCCAATAGGACAAGGCACACACGAAAAACAAAGAGAAGCAACATCAACGAACGCGGTCTTGGAGGACATAGCCCAATCTCCACGCTAACTTTCAACACCTTCTATTTGCCCAAAGCTTAAATCTGGCCCTTATTCTTCCCTCAGGCCCCCAGCTATGCCTAAAGTCTATCACTACAAAACTCTTCTATCTCCCGTACACTCGCACTCACACACGTTCACGCAAGCACACACACTTACACATGCACGCACGCCCGCGCACGCACTCACTCACGCACATACCCACGCATAACACTTCTCTTAAATGATACTAAGCTCTACCGTAGCAGGAATGGACACACAATCAGCAAACGAGAAATGCATTAAAACAAAATGCATTTTTCGAGCAAAGGGTCGATCGGTTTGAGGGGGTTATAGAAGTAAACACGAACTACGGATTCAGATACTATCCATAGAAAACAAAGGCGATAACATCCACCAACAATGCACTGCTGAAAAGACCCTTCGAAATAAAGTGGTTTAACTGTTAAAATGATGGATAGCGCTACAAGTCCACGTTCACTATAAAACGAAGTACAACGTGTTTAACTAAACATTCCAACTGATGAAAGTGGAGCCTAGAACAAAACAAAAGGGCGAAGAGGAGAAAATCGGGGTGGGAGGACTGCGATAAATAGTGCGGGGTATGGTGTGTTTAAGTGGAAATGACGTTACAAAGAAAGATGGGGTGGTTGGGCGGTGTAGGAGGAGGGATGGAGGATACACTACAATCCATAGATAGAAGTCGGACGCAAACCACGGACATGGCACGGTGCAAGGATGCCGAAGAAGAGGGAGACAGAAAAAGAGGCGGGAGGACAACATTCGAGAGTGGACTGGCTTGACACCGAGCGAAACCAGGAGGGTTGCTGAGAACAGAGAAAGATGGAGTACGCTGGTGGTGCACCAACGACCTTCGAGTTACGGGATAGGAAAGGATAGGCCTGAACCACACTGACCATCAGAGACCATTTGAACTAAGTGCTAAGCTTGCACTCTCTGTCCTACAAGTAAACGGACCTTTTTTTCCTACGTGCGCTCGTCTCCAGACACTCCGCATGGCACCGGGCAATCTTCTGAACACTGACGTTAGTCAGATAACGGCCGGACTTCATGGTGGGGTTCGAGTCCTGGGTAAACACTATGCGAGGCGTCTCACCATAGGGCCTCGCTGACAATCCGACAGGTGAGCGTGTGAGAATTACCGGAGCTGTCGTGTACTGCATGTACTGTCGTACGTGTAAAATATGTGTTTCCACATGTACAGATAATGAAATGGGGTGGGGTGAGAGGATGAAATAGTTTTGGTATGAAGGAAGGTACTACTCAATGAATGTTTCTGACCAGTGACTCCACAATAATAAAATTAAAACATCAAACTTGTAACCAATCCTTTTATTAGTGAGAAGATTTTTACCTTCATTCACACCTGCTAACGATAAACATGGACTAACAAAACCTTATTAGTACCACCGTTTTATCTCTAGAGCTAAACTCACAAATCTAGAAAAAGCAAAATCTGTCATGATTTACACTTCCATCTGTCTATACCAACAAATCAAAACCAATATTCCAGCATGCTATAGCTTAAATCTGCACGTCCAACGGATTAACAACGGTCAAAACTATCAGATTGGCATAGATAGTCCACAGGTGTGTGACTGAAAGCTATCTCTCCGGATATTCTAAATTGCCCCACGCGCTGTTACAAGGCCATACCGCGGAAATATAGTGTAATACTGAGCCTGTGTTTTAATTTCCAGCATGCAATTAGCTGTGGTTTGACACACTGGTAATATAACATTGAAAAACCAATCATGCACATTAATGAATACTGCAACGTGCAAAATTAGATCATGCTTCCAAATATCTGTATTTCTGTAGCACATCACACAGAATACAGTCACTGTCAGTGTCTAGATAAAAGGAGAATTACAAAAACGTCAGCAGATTAACTTTTAGAATAAAAACATCCTCCCGTACACAATACGATCTGAACCTAGATGAGTTCGTCAACAAGCAATAGCCTTACCATTATTGTAACCCTGAGTCCTCTCTTTTATTTATTGGGCAAGTGGACTGTACTGTAAAACACGAACTTCAATTTATACAGCTTGAGGGACTGCAAGCGCGTGTGTAAGATTACCTCCATAATTAGTTGTCAGTGAAGAGTCATGTATGGCTTTGTATTATGTGACGTGTTCGATTGGCCACAACAGGTTACTCCACCCAGTGGAATAACTGACAGCTATTAAAATTAGTTTTGGTGTTGCAAACCATTAATAGTGATTAAAATATTGCTTTTGATTTGATATGGTTCACTTTAGTCAACTGCAGCTTGGCTTTTGTTTAGTTTTTATCTCATAAAGTAATATTCCATGGCTTCAGAATCAGAATCTACTAATATCAACAATACGTGTGTGGTTTGAAATTCGGATATGGAGAACTTTGGGACTGTTATGTCTTTGGAAAAGCAGGAGTGAAGTGGGAGGTGGGAGACAATTTATATTTTACAAACAAACAAACAAATAAATTACAGCTTAAATACTCACAGTGAAAGATCCGTGATGTTGAGATGTTTTGGAAAGACAGGCATCTCCGTCAGTTTGTTGTGGGTTATTTTGCTGAAAGAACAATTTAAACTGTTCAAAACTTTGATGACGTAAGCATAAACAATGTAAATTTAAACCAAAATAAAGACCTGGTTGTCCGGAGTCCTTTAAGTTTACTGGAATAAAATAATACACTTTTAGTTGAGATATCATCTACAACTATAAACAACATTACTGACTATTATTATCAGGTACATCGAAGTAATCATTGCCGACGTAATCTACAATTATAACCAAATACATAGAAGTAACCATTGCCGATTATAAACAGGTACATCGAAGTAACCATTGCCGACGTAATCTACAACAATAAATAGGTACATAGAAGTAACCATAGCCGACTATAAACGATTACATAGAAGTAACCATTGCCGACATAATCTACAACTATAAACAGGTACATAGAAGTGATATGTTTTTCCTTGAAATGAATAAACATTGGTTTAAATTAAACCAAGAACATAGAAGTAACCACTGCCGATGTATTATACAGTAACCATTGCCGTCGCGACGTAATCTACAAAATAAACAGGAATAACGAAGTAACCCTTGCCGATGTAATCTACAAACCATTGCTGACTTACTCTACAACTATAAACAAGTATATCGAAGCATTTAACCTCTGCAGACGTACTTTACAACTATAAACAGGTACATCGAAGTAACCAATGCCGACGTACTCTACAATATAAACAGATACGTCGAAGTAAATATTGCCGACGTACTCCACAACTATAAACAGATACATCGCAGTAACCATTGCCGACGTAAACGGCATCATTTCGTATTTCATTAGTTGTATTTGTTGTGATACTTAAACACTAAAACTGTTTACATCGGTTGGAGATAAAGAAATAAAACTTACAGTTCCCGCAAACTGAGAAGACCATCAAATACGGATCCGTTGATGAATGTGATGTCATTATTGCTGAGGTCTCTGAAACAAACAACAATTGCAAAGCCGTTAATACATTTATCTTTAAAATTAAGTAGTTTGTACAAACCTAATTTCTTTAGCAAAGAAGCCATTGGACAGTACTTGAAAGGTGTTTTTTTAGCAAAGTTGTCGTAACACTGCTACATCAATTTTCACATCAATAATTATTATATCCAAATTTTTTAAAAAAGAAAATAGAAAGAAAACAAAAATCATTATAATAAGAAATATAAAGAAAGTGTGCGTTCATCGTGTTTTTTAAATTACATTTTTTTCGCAATTTTCCTACGGCCCCCAATTCCCATCTATTTAAAAAAACTTGTCGCGAACACTGCCCTACGGCTACGAAGGCCAAGTTACACTGGGTGGTCTGGGTTATCAACAGCTATACACTATACTATACTACAGTCAAAATGTCAACCTGTCCTCGTTATAAAAGATAACAAGACATCACTGACAAGAAGCTGGTCATCTCTGCTTGACAGCGGAATGACACTGACCAGACACGCCATACAGAGTAGCCGTGACTGGCCAAAGCTGAACGTTTTTAAATCAAACGGCCCCGGAGTGATACTCAATATGCATGTAGCAAACGGACAACAATCAGCGGACACAAGATTTTTATGCTCATATATATCACATATATAGATGCTTGGACTCGAATCTTTAAGAATAAATTTTATATCTGCTTTTGTAAGACTAAATTAATTATTGTAATTATTTGATTAATTCTGCGCGATTAATGCTAAAATGTACTGCTCTTAGCAACTCTCGTTTCGAAGATGGAGACAGAAATGTGTCCGATGATTTTCAATGTAATGATGAGAAAGAAGAATTTGTATTGTAAAAAAAAATCGAAGACGGAAAGCTAACAGGCATGTCGGATCATAACTCTATCCTTTACCGACAAACAAAATTCTATTGTGAAGAAAGGAAACAGAAGTGTTGTAAAATAATAGGTCTAATCAATGTCAAAACTATTTTTATGATTCTCGTTATCACTGGCTCTTCATACTACATGGTATCTTTTGACCTCCTGAAGTCCTGAATAGAAGCGCACGTGGAATCAGTAATTTCAGCTAGTTTCAGAACATAAAACCTGCACAGGGGAAAACGATACGTTTAGGCACATCTGTGGCGGATGACCGGTAGGGGTGGGGGGGTGGGAGGTGGGATGGGTAACCTACGAACAATAAAAGGACAGCAACTGACCAGTGACTAGAAAAAAGATGGACAAGGTGCTACAGACCACACACACGCAGGGTAGTCCGTGAAAAAGGCAGACAAACAGTCAGAGCGGCAAAAGAAAGGGGACACTCCAAACAAAACCAAAACAATTCGCACCAACATCGAACAGAATTTCCCGATAAAAAGAAACAACAAAGTGTTAAAAAAAATCCAAGTCAAAATTTTAAAAATCTTAAAAAAAAACAACTTTTCCCATAGTTATTGTGAAAAATTTGAAAGACCAATACTTGTGATCTACCCCCACTCATCTCCCTTACCCAAACTCTCTGCAACGCGTTCTCTACCTCCGTCCAATATCACTAGTACAACTATCCACAACAACGTAACAATGGCCAACAATCCACAAAGGATTCTCTTTGTTTGAACATTTAAACACCAAACTAGACCGCTTGTCGTAACATCAGTTTTAGGAGGCAGTGTTATCTAATAGAAGTCAGCGTCGAACTGATATGTTTTAATACTTGAGGATGTTAAGAAACGTCGACCTTAAAGACTATGGTATTACTGAAGCAACAATCGTAACGGAATGGCAGTCAATGCATTTATTTATATAGAAGACAATTCTTGACTGAGGAGGAGTACAAAATACCTTCACCTTGCCATGATACTATTTTAAGTGAAGTTTAAGATGCTGTAGATTACTAATAAATATAACGTGTTAAAGAAGGGCGTGAGCGCTTTACCTAAAGTTTGCATTAATATTCATTAAATGTTTGTGTACTTCTAAAATATTTGCAGAATCGTTTAGTAGTTTTAAAAAAGGTGTCTCCATTCTGTACTCATAGTTTGCATTTACTACTTACATTTTACTAACATAAGTTACTTAACTTATAAATATATCTGCCCACTACAACTTTACTACTTATCTTAAAAGCTAACATAGAGAATAACAATGGATAAACGAACAGCTTTAAAACATAAAAAACCAGGTAGGGAGTTTACGTTAGTGTTGCGTGTCCGCGTTGGATTACAACAAACAACGCTCGGCTAGCCGTGTGTCCTTTCTATGGTCAGTAAGGACTTCCACGGTCATTCAAAAGTGTTAAACGTTTCATTATACCTTCATCGACGTGAAGCGCTTTAGCTTTGTGGCCGCTAAAGACGTCTGAATTAGAAGGGTGCAAATTATTCGTCATTACTAATTACGACACAAAAAATACAATATTTAATATGGACATTACAAATGATAAATCTTTATTGCGTCTTTTTTGCACCTTCCTTCACCCATTAAAAGCGACAAACTGTTTGAAAATCCAACTGTGGAGGTTAGAGAAGAGAGTAAAAAGAGCTTTCAATATCATTTAGATGTATCCAAAAACTATTTCTGAATTATTACACACTATTGATTCCCGATTTTCACACAAAAAATTAAAATGATGAAAAGTTGCAGATTAAAATACTGAAATTATAATTTATAAAAAGTGCATGCATTAATGGTCAAGCTAATAAGATCTAACGGAGAGAAAATGGTGATTCCAAATCTTATTGAAAAAGACGAACAAAACACGGCAGTTTCTGCCAAAGACGGTGTCATTTTCTGCACCCCATCCCACTTTACAAACCTACCTGTAGTAATTTCATATTAGTTTACAAGGAACGATATGTGTACATGGCGTCTTAAGATTTAAAAGCATGCGAGAACTTCAAAGGTGCACAGGAAATTTACACCTGCACACCTGGTGCACGTTTACCTGCGCAATTTAAATTGTTAATCATCAGGTGTGACCTGATGGTGACAAGATACATGAGTGGCATTGTGCAAGGGAAATATATCTCAATTTACCTGTCTTGTCTGCTTCACGCGTATCTGTGTAGGAAAATAGAAATGGAGAGAGAGAGAGGGGGGGGAGATAGAGAGAGAGAGAGAGGGGGGGCGGGAGAGAGAGGGGGAGAGAGAGAGAGAGAGAGAGAGAGATAAAGCTACTGCAACTCTCTCGCCCACACTCCCCTCACCTAACAAAATAATAGTATTAAATTTATGGCAAAATAAATACAATTCAAATCAGAGAACGAAAATAACAGAAGACAGGAGGAAAAGAGGGGAGAAAATGTCAAATCCGTTTCTACATCAGAAGAAGAAGGTTTTCAGTTTTTCTTAATGTTTTAAAAGGTCCAGCAACAGCAGTCACCTTTCCAACAACGTTTAAGCACCCCGCTTTCTTCTACTCTTCGTAGCAGCCACAGCGCTCGCTATTTTGATGGCTGTCGCTGAACATGATTATAGATTACAACATGAAAAGACTGACACAGGCATGCAAAGCCCTACAGCAATGAAACAGGTAAGCCATACACTAAAACATCACAACGGCCCAGGTGAGGAAAGGTAGATAGCGCACTTAGATAGCGCAGCCAGGTGTGCGACTGACAGGTCTCTGATTAATCTCCTATCACACCTGAGCTGAATACACCACCACCTTCTTCCGTCTTATCTACCCACGCACTCTCTCTCTCTCTTTCTCTCTCTCTCCAAGTTCGTCTGCTCGTTTCTCTACTTCTATTCCCATCATCTCTTAATATCGTTCTTATTATCTTCTTATTACTTTATAAAAAAATACAAAACAGTGAAACCAACCTGAAACTGTTCTATAACATACCTGCTCCAAACCATTCTTTCGCTGACCGTAATAGTGTGTTAGATTTACCATGCATGACATGAATTCGCGCTCAAACCTAGCTTCTACATCATTTCATCTTCTCCAACTTCCCCACCCCTTCCTCCACCTCCACCACTCCAATCTTTTATGAATGACCGTACGCTCGCTAGCGTTGGCACTGGGCCACGAAGCTAGAGGCGGCGATGGATTACATTTGCTTAAAGTTAAACTACTTAAAGCTCAAACTTTTCTGAATGAGCTTTAAGCTGCAAAAGCAGCCTACTATCCATACAAAACTGCACATTATGGGGAGCAATTTTAGAAGCATTCCAAACCTATTATTGATGAAAGTAAGAACAGACTAGTGAAGTCGCCAAAAGAGCACTAATCTAATCAAAACATAGAAGGTTTATCTGAACCAATTTTTTACGGGAAAAAAGCCACCTAACTTCGGAGAATTTGAATGTTCAACGATACAGCAAACCAAGAGGTTCACGAATGAAACCTTCGTTGTACTTGTACTACTCGCACAACGAAGGTTTCATTCGCAAACCTCTTGGTTGTATTAAAAAGGTTCGTTTTCTCCATTGTATTTTTCTCCATTTGCTCCATTGTATTTTTCTCCATTTTAATTTTGTAAGAAAATAAAGGCACATTTCTAAAGCGATGCGAAAGCAGCGACTAAATAAACTCAATCTGCGAGGAGTGGTAGTACATATAGTACTGAAGCAGTGTTTACAACCGTAAGGGTGACTATAGGCAGGAGTGAGAAGACAAAAATCAGTCAGGGAAGAAAAGAGGAGAAAGGTCGACAACAACAAAGGCTGCCCCATCACTACACAGATGTTCCTGCTCAAGTGTGTGTCGTGTACCTGTCCTATATATCTACCTGAGAACAAACTCAACTCGGCTAGTTAGAACTAAAGGGAGAAATCTTGGTACGATTGGCTAGGTAAAAAAAATCTTTAAAATAATATTGGTATGATTGACTAGGTACAAAAGCTGACTTTTTAACAGGTTGATACGATCGGCAAAGTTAAAACGTACTTCAAGAATGCTGGTTTAACTCATAATGTTAAATATGCGTTTTAAATAAACGAACAAAGAGGACTGTTTTACTTGAACATAACCGTCGGTTTGTTATTGATATAGTAGAAATAACTTGTCCATAAAATCACAACGCACTCCGGAAAAACATCAATTTATCACCCTAACTGCCACGAATGTCGTATGGAATTTCCTCATTTGCATCGATCTAAATTACAAATCAATTTTAAAGACAAACTCATCAATTATAGCTTTTGCATGATTTCCTTTCAAACAACGCCTTTCTTCCCTCTCACAACACCTTTTCATACATCAACCTCCGAACAACGTGTTGCACGCGCGCGCGCGCACACTCACAGACGTATTTCCACTTAAACCGTTCTTCCCTTCCCCTCCTCTTCTTTCCTCTACCTCGAACTGCCAATCAGCAAGGCCACAGAATGTCTGCCCAAGGTCTCTCAATGGCTCATAGAGGCTACCCAGGGGTAGACAGTGGAGGCTTTCAGAACGGGGTACAGGCCATTAGCATTGCACGCAGCCACAGCCACCCCGGACAACACGCTACCCGATTTATTGGCGCCGCAGGGTGCACTCATGCACGTCAAAAGTAGAAGGTTAAGACGTGGAAGACACAGTGTAGAAATAGCTCACAAGCCTAAAGGGTAAAACCAAAAAGTTACTAGTATTACTTACTACTTCCACTAGTGTTAGCAGCAAAGAAAGTAAAGAATGGCATGGAAAGTACAATAAATTGTGTCCTTTGCTATACAATGTAACTTTAAAGGACCAGCTGCATTTTTTATTCATTAACAAAATTGGAAAAAAGGACTAAAAACTGTATGAAATACATAAAAAAAATAGCAATTATAAATTCCCTGTTTGTAATTAAACTGAAACGACTGTAAACACTCCACAATTAACTCAAGTGCCACCCAACCACCGCCACTTCTCCCTTAACATACTTCCACTCTACATCTCTTAGTGAGACAAATAGCATGGGTATAGGGCTGGGATGATTTTTTTGGTCTACCTCGAGTGACTGAAGGGGCTTGCTTGCTGAGTAAATTGTTCGCTCTGTTGTACTGCACTGAATAAAGAAACTGCGTCTCTTTTGTCCTTTTACCCCGTCCCAAAACACGCTCTGACACTACGATAGAAAATCGGAGTGGTCCTTGCAGTAGGCTAAAGAAGTAAAACACGTGTATTTGATACAACTTGTACCAGAAAATATATTATACAAAGAACCGCTTATACTGACTGTACTGTGAGAATTTTAAAGAGAATAACTTTTTTTTTCTAAATTAGAGAAGGCAATGAAATATTTGTTTAAAAAAACAAAAGCATAGTCCAGTTTCCTGATCCACACGTGACATTTTAATTTTTGTAATTTAATAAATGCACAGGAAGACAACGGAGTAGAATAAAGACATAATAAAAGTTAGGCTGAAATACTGTTTGTAAGGTGCAGGAGTGCAGAGTAAAGTTAGAAGGATACATTATGTTTTTTTTTAAATTAAGGCACGGAGTTTATAAGAAGGTGAAAGGGTGGTCGGGGCGCCAGGGCAGTGTCCAAGCTGACCACTTCATCTCACATGCTTGCGTCTTGGAGTAGCCGCTTTCTAAAACTGAAGAAGACCCAAAGACCCTCGGAAAACTCTCAACCCTGCTTTGCTCCCTTGCCAAAATCATCTACTTAAGCCTATGCTTTCCACAGGACTTGGATTTATATTTGGTGTGAAAACATATATATTAATACCAAGTAAATAGATTAATTGCATGTTCTGAAAAAGTACAAAAATTTGGAACATAATCTTCTCAAACCAAAACAAAAGAGCTTAGCTGATGACAGCTCATGCATCTGCCTCACTACCATACTGTTTTAGCACATAGTTACCGATGTTAGTCTAAATTCAAAATTCGATCCATTAAGTTCCCACAGGTATGCCATTTAGATCCAATTCACCGGCACAGTTTTGCTACTTCTCAATTACAACTATTTCCAAGCCCTGTGGTAGAGTAACACCAACAGGCAGTCGTCTTCAAAAAGTATTACACTGCGAGCGAGTCCAAGCGGCTTTCCTTTGTTAGCAGCTTTTCACACCTTTCTATTGCTCGACCCCTGCCCCCACCTGGGCTCTTTAGAAAACGCTACACACAAACAAAACTCAACTCTGGCTGCGCCCCGCGAGAGGGAGAAATTGTTACGGGTAACGAGAACTTCGGGCCTAGGCTGTAGAGAAACTGAGAGGGCGAGCAAAGAAAGACGATTAGTTGGCTTCTTCAGTGTCCAAGTGGCCTTTGCGGGTTCTTTCACCACGGTTCACTTCCCCAAGGGTTTTTCAAGCCTAGTTCCCGGTCGGCTGAAATCCATTATTCAAACATTTCCTTGAGACAGGATCGAACTGCATGCTAAGAAATTAAATGTGTTATCAGAATCATCTCTGTGCTCAAATGGAAAATTTCAGGTTTTAGTCGTACACTAAAGTTGTATTGCCTGGAGTTTTCAACGTTCCAAGACGGTTAGTGACACTGACAAAATTGGTCCCCTGAAACAACATCGTGACTCGATTTTTCGAAAATTTCAATAGGAAACTTGTAGTTTTTAACGTGCAATTTCGTGGGCTTGTATCCCCCCTTGGCACTCTAAGCATAACACAAACCCCCGTGAGGGTGCCGAGGGTTTCTGTATAAATAGTAGCCGCACTTTCTGGAAATTTAGTGCTTTAAATTCCAACTATCGCTGTTTTTCTCATTTGTTCTGTCTCATTCCTACTCTGTTCTATCAATCTACTATACTATCTTCTTCTTCGCCAGACCAGTCACCTACCTTTTTTCTGGAAAACTCTTCCGGGACAAAACTCCTAATTTGTGTGTGAGGTCTGTTGGATCAGCTTGGAAATATTGGACGCTTTCTGCCAGGTGGTCACTGGGGATTCCTATGATGTTATTATTTGGCAATGTAGGCATTTTATATGTGTTTTGTTGATATTTTATAAAAATGTTTATATTCTATTTTGTTTTTGTAAACGGGGGTTCGATAAATTAGAGTATAGCCTCAGCGTCCCCTGCGTGTGATGTCTTTATTGTAAAGTGACCAGCTGGTGGAGTGCCTTCAGTGTTACCACTAGGGTTGTTTCGGCAGATCTTTTATGCGGATCAGGATCAGGGGCGAGTCCTCTTTCAGCGAAGTTGTGGTCTTGATTTTGTGGTCCTGATTCGGCTATACTGGTCCTGATTTGGCTCGGAAGAGTCCGCTGGACCTAAAGCAATAATCATGTAATGTAATGTAACGTGGGCTAGTAGGAGGAGACAGACTAAGAACATAACTTGGGGGAGTGTGGACTAGGTGGATAGAGAGAGGAAGACGATACTTGATAGTTCTAAAGAACCGAACGTTAATTTCACAATCAAGTAAAACCAGTAATCAGAAAGAACCCCTACAAACCTTTCAGTTTTACCATCCAATTTCAGTGAAACCCTTTCCGAGCGATTGTCAATTCTCTTGGTGAACACACTACATGGAAATTTGACACTTTTGACAGCCAATGCAATTTTACAATTCGCGACAATGGAAATCTTCAACTTTTGTGTGCCCTCCTCTATTTCTCTATCGAGAGACTCCCTTTTGCCCTTCTCGTCACCTCGCCGCATAAGTGTCGATATCAAACTAGTGTAGCATCGTCGTTTCCTTTCTCACACGATATTCTATCCATTCACCGGCACACCCATACAAAGCCAATAGAGATAGATCATGTCCAATAGAACGCACGCACACCCATCACCACCACCCAAAAGAAGGGGAAAAACAGAAGGATAACATAGTGACCAGCATACGCCATCTATCGACCATCGCCCATTCTTTTCTCTCTCATTGTTGGGTGGGTCGAATTTAATGGTGCTGGAAGCTCTGTCCCCCTTTTAATTAAGTACCCCTGCCAACCAGGCAGCAAAAGCAACAGGACTACTAGAAATGTTATGAAATGCCGCGACTGATGCCTAGCCACACAGCCTGAAACTGAAAGCAAGAACAGAAAATCGACATCAGAACATGAAAGTGCTTGAGTTTGGAAAGACCATATATATTTTAGACCCGTAGGTGGTGCTTAAAAAGTTACATTGGGTAAGTTTTAAAACAGGAACAGAAATCATCTTAACAAGTTAAGGCACTTGAGTAGAGATAATAGCAAATTACTATTTACAAGCTTACAAGTTACAAAGCTTAAAAGTTATTACTTTATTAGTTCACGTGTTTGTATCTCAGTCTTCTCTCTTCTCGTTCGTTCTAAATGAAATTATGACGGCCTACTAGCGTCAAAACCCAGAGTTACCTGTATCACGAGATACTTGAAATTAACACGTGTTATGTGTACATTTAACGAGAGATCGGAAACACACAGTGTTAATTAATAAATATCAGTATTTACCACGCCTTCCTAGCGTCAAAACCTGATAATTACAATGTTCGCGTAATAATAATTATCGTGGGAAAGTTACAATTATTATGAGATAATTACAACTATCACTAAAAATGAAAAATATCTGCGTGATAAGTTTAATTTTCATTTTTGGCTCTAGTAATCCATCTGGAAATACGCCCAAAACCGAAAATTTAATTTCAACCCGATAATTTACAAATTTTACGTGTTAATGGTAAATGTCGTGCTTTACGTGCGCCATATATATATAGTGACCAATCAGCGTAGACTTCCGAACACCCGCTCTTACACCACGTTGCAAACTTGTGCAATGAAAGGCACTGTTCATGAAAACAGTTAGCAAACTTACATGCTCCTTGTATGTTTTAGTAATATAATTCTTTACGCCAATAATAAGTCTATATACTTTTAACCGCAATTTAATGCTAATGCGCATGCGCTGTCCGATACGCGATGCGCAGGCACTTTTAACAGGAAACCTTATGTTCTGTCGCTCCTAAAGCGTATCCAAAAATAAACAAAAATAGTATTTAACACTGTGAATTACCGGTTTCTGTGAATTACACAGAACACGTTTTAATTACCTTTACCACAGATTCCCGTAACTGCAAATTTTGGCGCTAGTAAGCCGCCTTAACCAACTTAATCATGAACACGTAAACATGTTAATTATCAAGTAAAAACTGTACATATTATGGGATAATTAAAATGTTCGATCTTGGTGCATTTCCAGGCGAATTGGTAGAGTCAAAACTGAAAATTAAACAGGATCACGCGAAGGTATATGTATTTTTTTATGATAATTGTAATTATCTCATGATATTTGTAATTATCAGGTTTTGGCGCTAGTAGGCGGTAATATGAAATATCCGACGCTTATTTGAAACCCGTGAGAAAGGACAAAAAAGAACAATGTGAATTTTGACTGTGATTTATAAACAAGAAATCTACCCATGCTTTTGTACCCAGCGCTCGACGGTTAAGGAGTTAAATACATAAGAAAATCATTACGTGAGAATTTGTCGCCGGCAGGGGGCTTACACTACACACAATTAGCGATCAAAATTAATGTCTTTTGGTCGTAAGGAAGGCGCTAGGCTTTAAATCGTCTATCTGTCAAACACAATAGAACGGTTCTGAACAGCGGGCCTTGGCGACGAGCAGTAGGTATCAAATGACTCTATCTGTCAGTGGGGAACAGAAAAAAGGGTGTCCTGGTTTTTTGTTAAATAACAGCCCCCAACAACTAGATCCCAACAGCCCAATCACCCCACGATGGTACGACGCTTCCGACTGTGCATCGCCTCTCTTTTCTCTCCATAATTTTTTACTCTGTCGTGCACATCGTGATCTGCATTCATAGCAGTGCAACGTTTTACACTGACAATTACAGTTAAGGGTGAGGAGGGGGAAGAAGAAGAAGAAGAAGAAGAAGAAGAAGAAGAAGAAGAAGAAGAAGAAGAAGAAGAAGAAGAAGAAGAAGAAGAAGAAGAAGAAGAAGGAAAGAAAGAACGAAAGAAAGAAAGAGAGAGGCAACTTGTGGGTTACACAGAACACATTTGAACACACAATTCATTCATAATTCAAATCTCTCTGTTAGTAATTTTTGTAATCAGTATTCTAGTCTACAGTTTCAAAAGGTCATATTGTCATTGCAAGAAAATGCGAAGATGTTTTCAATTGTTCACGCATTTTTACTTTCATGTAACCGTTTCTGACCGAATATCATTATATATATTTAACTATAAAAATGTATTTTATTTTCATATTTTATTTTCAACGACTTTGCACATACTTCGCCTTCTAACTTCGATCTTCAACTGTTAGTTTCTTCCCACAAGTATAACTCTCTCTCACCCACCCCTCACCGTCCTCGCCCACCCCCCACCCCCAACTTCTCTCACCCACCACCACCCCGCACCCCCCTTTATTCGTTCTTTCTCATTTTTTCCTTTTCCCCTTCACTTGGAATTTTTTTTATATTAAAATTTTCTCTTTTTAACAAAATTTCTTTTTTCTATTTCTTGTATTTTTATTAATGTCCTGTTGTTGTTTCCTGTCGTCCTCCAGTGATATTTTGATACATTATTATTATTATTATTATTCGGGTAGCACTCATTTAGGCCTTGAGCTTTTGTGCGCCTTGATGTTTTGCCTTGTATTGTTATCTGGTTTGTTTGTTGAATAAAATTTATGATTAAAAAAAATTTCCGGCCAAGAATGGAGAGTTTATAATTATACAGTTAATGAGTTATAATATCAAACAATGTTCACATTAAACTTCAACGCTCACCTCACTCTCTATAACTGAGGGTTTTCAAAAAATAAATCAAGTAAATGTGTGTGACAGGCTGGGAAAGGAGCAGTTACGAATTGAATTTTTTGGGAGAACCATCAGCGCTGCACAGTACGCTGCAAGGATCATTTGTTGGAGGTGAAAAGGAATCTGACAAAGATAATCTGGCTGTCAGCTAACAGCAGGATAACATCTTTAACCTTGCACTCGCCTGTCGTAACCGCCTTCCTGCCTGTGCCAGACCCCTCCTCTTAGCAATCCCCTTCAAAACACCCAAACACCTCAGCTTTCAAAAGCTTCTAGGTATTTTTTTTCCGCACTGGTTACTACCGTTCCATGAAGTTGAACACTTGTAGCGGTTCATATCGCGCTGGTTGCAAGCAAGAATTTCTCAGCCCAAGCAGTTAGTAGCCGGCAAGTAGATGTCTGTTATTGTCTCGTACATGCAATTTGCTCTTATCAATATCACTGTTTTCAGTATAAAGTTATTTTGTCAGCTGCTGAATCACTTGATTTTATATTGGTCTACTGCGATCCTATAGAAAATAATAATTTTTTAGAAGTATACACAGATCATCTATGATCTACCAAATACAATTATAATCATTTCACTCACTCTCTTTTACTCATTCGTGCACAGACTCTGTCTTAGCACAAACATGTGCAAAGACAGAGACATATATTCTGACAGAGAGCGGGGGACAGAGACAGGTAGACAGAAAAATTTAAAAGGAGCAAAACAAATCGTAGAGAAGATAAAGGGAATAAAAACATTAATTGGACATCGAAGAAAAATAGACTTGAGATAGAGATAGAATCTTCTTCCTCTCCCCTTCCCCCTCCCCTCCCCTGTCAATACAATACTGGAATTTTAATTCTATACAAAAAGTGAATACTCACAATGCAGCCAGTTTCATTAATCCTTTAAAATCATCTGGTCCTAAAGATGTAATCCCATTTGACTGCAGCTCACTGGAAAAAAACAACACATACATAGTAATAATCATAAAGCACCTTAAGATGATACAATTCTACATTTTAAAGTACTTAAATTCAACAATTTGAAGGCAAATTTGTTAACCTTTATATATAGCAGAATTCATAAGTACAGAAAAGCTCAGCATGTATTATTTGTTGCATAATTATAAAGTATTTTAAAATAATCACTGACTGTTAGTGTTACTTATGGATTCTAAAGCCAGGAACACATTATCCAGAGAATTTTTGAAACAGAACTTACAAAACACTAGTACATGAAACAATAAATACATAGAAAGTTAAAAACACACATTTGCAAGTGTTGTGAATGTTGGTTTCGCTTCAAAACTGGGAGCCTTCTCAATCACAGCCCAGTGGCATTTGCCTTAGGTCTCGCTAGTTCTGGAAAAGTTGAGTCTTCCAGTGCTTGAGCACATGGCAAAACAATCTGGCTGTATGGTCATGTCATTATGAAGGAGCCAAGATCTGTTTTCTCCCACTACTTCTGAGCACAGAGACCTAGGCACTGGAGGGAGGTGCCGTCATCAAAAAGCGAGGTATCTCAATAAACGACTTTAACACCTTGCCTCCTGGGGTAGGCGTGAAGAGGCAGAGGATGGTGTTGATGATGACTGAGCAGATATCATACATATTTAATTTTCAGGATGTATAATGTCTTGTGAGCTCTTGTCTAGCTAGCTGAACTTTCTTAAGTTTCTGCATGGTGTGCGAGTTATTCTACGTCATGACTCATGGTTACCAGTTAGTAGTAACTAGTATTAGGCTGTACCAAAAAAAATCTTTCAACTTCAAGCAATAAGTTAATGTGTGTGTGAATAAGAAAGGTGAAAGGAGTAGTGCTGTGCGTTTCTTTTATCCCCCCACCCCCACATCTCCACCCTTAACAACAAAAATAAACTAATAGTAAAACAATATAAAGATTTTCTATGCTCTGTTGGACCACATTTGTCCATACATATTATGAGGTCAGCGAAAAGTAACTTATAAATAGTTAGGGGATGGTTGGTGATAATATCACTCGCAACCTGTAGTTCTGCAGTTTAATTTAACTAAGCAGACCTCTTATAACACATTTCTGTTCAATAAATACTGGGACCGGCGGTAGAAGGAAAGTTATAGAATGAAGTTGAGTGTGCTGGTTTAAATTGCATTTAATTAAACCCTTTTCATTTCTTTGTTTCAAATTCTGACAAGCTTCTAAAAATGTCAGCTTTCTGGATATTTCATATAGATCTACTTGATGGTAAGAAACCAATAATACTTATGCAAACAATTAGGTCCTCAGAAAATTAAAATAAAGACACTACAATTGAATTGGTGCTTGAAACCTTTTTCTTCCTCACTCATCCTTCCCTATTTTCACATCTGACAATACTTGCGTTACGTTTCACTGTTGAGTATCATGTACTGTCGCCTCTCATCATATGCAGACAAAATCAGTTTTCATTTATGTCAGTAATAATTATTAAACATGTACAGATGTACATAGCCTACGATGCACAAAAATCACATTTGACACCCTGCTTTTGCGACCTGTGTGCCACTTTGATGCACTTTCTGGCAAAAGGCACAGAATTTATTTTAGCTGTACAAATTCAGTTATGTACTGCCCTTTACATGAATGCCGTTCAGTCCATTTTAACTAAGTATTTACCATGGAAATATACCTCAAAATGAGCAACAAAGATCTCTTTCTAGCATTTGTTCCTTTTAAAAAAAACAAAACAAAAAAAGCACACACACTGACACAGTAATATTAAAATGATCTAATAAAAATATTTAAAATATTTCATGTCATGTGTCTCAGATGATAACACATAACAACAGACAGGTTGAAAATTAATTTCAATCTCTGCCATTCAATTAAATAAATTACTTCTTACAATGAATTATGACAGTTGTTAACCATTGCTCGAATAAAAGAAAGACATTCAAACTTGAAAAACATAAGCCGGTATAAAATGTCTAAATGCATGCACACGTTAACAGTTTAGTAACTCTTCATATTTAACGCACTTTGCATGGTCAGCCATCCAAGTACTAACCCTGATATAAAAAAAAACATTTCTAGTGTGTACAGTGTTCCAAACCACTATGCTACAACACCACCCAACTTAAATTAATTAAACCAGGACATAAACATTAGGCCAACTTTTCTTCCTCCAGGCATAACTCTCTTACTAGCCTTTTCTCACCACCTAAAACACTACTGTTTACATTTTTTTTTCTCGCTCTATCGAATAACGAATAACGAATAACGAATAACGAATCTTTATTGTCCCCATTTGCACAAGGATATTTGTGTGTGATGCACAGTAACTGTTGACATATTAAGAAGACAACACAAAGGTTAGCGTACATGTATACAATAAAGAAACGGTAGCGGATATTAGAACACCTTAATGCATAAGAATACGAAAAAATCTCAAGACTGTTACTGCCATTTTCTCAATCATTCACGCTTTCTCATGACCATGCTAATCCTTGCACATTCATTCTTATCCACACACAAACTCATCCCACACACACCCTTAATACATTTACGGGGCTCACTGTAGTTACACTAGTCGTTCTAGGGTTACACATTACACACTTCCACTGTCAACGCTATGTCAACATTGTTGTTTCCCTTCACTAACTACAGGGGAGTGGAGGTTTTACATACATTATAAGAAAATAAGTAGGCCTAACAACAATAGGCTGCTGAGCAAATTAAATGGTGTATACACATGACTAGTTACAAATAGAGACATTCCGCAACGAATACATCAGTAAACTGTTGTTACTTCAAAAACGTATGACTAGATTTAACATTGCTAATAAAATCACGGATCAGGGTCACGTATGATTATGAACCACTTAGTTAAGAAACAGCCACTCACATACACATTACTATGTGTGCATCACATTTGCGTACACACACTCACACACCCACACACACAGACACACGCCCACACACACATGCACGCACAATGTCACAGGAATACGTAGTCAATCAACTGCTCTATGCACTGATGTAGTATCCATGGCTCTATGACTATAGGTTTCCGGGTCAGTCTGCATATCTCTGCTACACTGCGCGCGCGCACACACACACACACACACACACACACACACAAACAAACACACACCACACCACACCACACAGACATAATACTGTTTTTCTGTGGCACATGACTTAGTGCACTCTCTCTCTCTCTCTCTCTCTCTCTCTCTCTCTCTCTCTCTCTCTCTCTCTCTCTCTCTCTCTCCCTCTCTTTCCAAAGTCTCTTCTGGTCAGCATTCGGGGCTGGCTTTGGTGACGAGGCGGATGGTGGACGGTAGGAAGGAGTTCAGGTAGCGGCTGGTGCGGCAGCGCATGGACAGGAAGCGGCCAGGGCGGCGCTTGGACTCAGCAGCTGAGACCACTGCATGGAGCGGATGGGTCTCGTCCTGCAGGATCCGGCGGATCTTCTTCACAGCCGCGGTGTCGTAGGCCTGGCGCAGGGGTCGTACCTCGTTGCCAAGCAGCCGCTCAGCGGTGGAGATGATGCGGTCCAGCCTCTCTGTGTCGGTTTCGTTGGCCCCATTGTAGTAGCACAGCTGGTTGTAGAGCAGTGTGCTTTCTACCACAGACTGGTAGAACATTTTCAGGATGGTGCTGCTGACCTTGAATTGTCGGAGCTTGCGTAGGAAGAAGAGGCGCTGGTTAACCTTCTTGGTGCAGACATCGATGTTAGGGGACCAATCCAGCTTGTCATCGATGACTGTGCCCAGGTACTTGTAGGTGCTGACTGTGCGCACATCCTCCCCCTTGATGACGAGGGGTCCGAGGGTCTGGGGCTGCCTGCGGAAGTCGATGACCATCTCCTCTGTCTTGGACTTGGAGATGTTGAGTTGTAGGTAATGCCTGTCACACCAGGCGACCAGCTCAGCCACAGCGGCGCGGTACGACACTTCATCGGACTTGATGAGGCCAGTGAGGGAAGTGTCGTCCGCAAACTTGATCTGGACGTTGCAGGGGTCGGCGGTGCGGCAGGCGGCGGTGTAGGTGGTGAAGAGGGCGGGGGAGAGCACGCACCCTTGGGGCGCCCCAGTGTTTGTCACTGAGACCGAGGACAGCGTACTTCCCACCCTGACTTGCTGGGGTCGCTCAGTCATGAAGCTGTGGATCCAGCGGATGAGAGAGGGATTCACTTCCATCTCTAGCAGCTTTTCTGTCAGGAGGTGTGGCTGTAGAGTGTTGAAGGCACTCGAGAAATCCACAAAGAGGATGCGGGCGTAGGTGCCAGGACCTTCCAGGTGCTCGTACAGGTGGTGCAGCAGGGTCAAGATGGCGTCTTCAGTGTTGCGGCCTCGACAGTACGCAAACTGCAGCGGGTCTTGGTGCGGTGCTGTGTCACTCTGGAGACGCTTGAGCGCAATCCTCTCTGCACACTTCATGGGGATGGAGGTGAGGGCCACGGGGCGGTAGTCGTTCAACTGGGAGGGGTTTTTCTTCTTGGGGACAGGGATGATGGTGGAGGTGCGCCAGGGCAAGGGGACGTGACCTTCTTCAAAGGAGCGCTGGAACAGGCGGGCAAACACTGGGGCAAGTGCCTCACTGCACTGCTTGAGCGTCTTGCCGGTCACGTTGTCCGGACCAGCAGCACTCCTGGGATTCAGACCACTGAAGATGGTCTGGACTTCGACAGCACTGACAGTGATGGGTTCGCCAGATCGCTCGCGCGCCCTGGAGAGGGCCTCTTGCTGTTCACGATGGAAGTTGTGCACATCGAAGCGGGAGTAGAAGATATTTAACTCCTCTGCTAGCTTCGACTCGTCGTCAGATTGGAGGGTGCCACTCTTCTGCTTGTAGCCTGTGATGGTGGAGATGTTCCTCCAATACTGACGCGAGTCGCACTTTTGCAGGTTGTGTCTATGTCTATGTGGTATAATATTAATAACAATATTATTATAAACTGTTCCTGTTTTAATATATATTTGTATCCACATTGATTATTACGCCATTATATTTTTGTTTTTCTGCTATATTGCATAAGAAATACAAATTAAAAAAAAAACCAATAAACTGTTGTACCACCATGCAAAGTCAAAAACCACAAACCAAACTTCCGTTTCATTTTCTAATAACAATCTTCCTGCATTTACATGACAAATTTGTATGATAAATGCTGTATCTTTGTTAGTGTTTGTGAAACATGTAAACATGTATGATTGTGAAAGATTGCCATGCACTGAGCCCAATTTAAGGGGAAAGGTGCAAATATAATAGTATGCAGTACAATTCACTTTAGTTGACTTCTTCATCATTAACTTTATATTGATGGATAATGTTAAATTTCATCAAAAGAGAGTATCGTCCAAAATGAATCTTTGCCTTCACTGAAGAAAGTCAACCGTGGCAGTCCACCAGCAAATACAAAAAAATCAACTATGGTGGAAAAAAGTTTAATTTTAAAAGTTACAAATTATAATGGGTTTTTTTTTACTCAACAAGTACACCTGCTGCGGAATTTTGACCTTGTTCAACTTATCACTTTTGATAACACAAGGAGTGCACTGCTAGGCAGGATTCCATAATCTTTCATTTTAAAACACTTAATGGGATCCTAATCTTGAAATGTAAAAGCCTTTCCATGTAAGAAAGTCACCAAGATGCAGCTTCAAAGAGAAAGGAATTTCTATTTACAGTTTCCAAGGGTAATGCCTAATGCCTTTTTGTCACTGTAAACACTGCGCAAGAGTTGGCAGCTTGCAATTTTTTTTAAAGAAAGAAAGACTCAGGACTACATAAATAAAACATTTGCAAAATAAACTTAATGCATTATCTGGCTTTACATAATTTTAAAACAAAACTTGTTACAGCAGTAATTATAAAAAATATATAAAAATTTAAAATACATTTGGAAAACAAACATTAAAATTCTAATATTCTATGTCAGATATTCTCACTGTTTGTGTCAGAAATCAAACATTCAGTTTATATCCGTTTAAATTTAGAACTTCATAGTCATACAGTGTGTTGTTCAAAACCTAAAACAATAATATCTTAGATTCATACATAAGCATGTTAGTTTCAAAATATAAATAATGTCCACCTTTGCTCAAAAGACACTCTTTAATTCTTATGCAGTTTGCTATTAGTACAAGTTGTAAAAATATTAACCAACACAAGTTACTGCCACTGGAAATGCTTACAAAACAATTCTAATGAGTTAGAAGCAAGAACAATACCTGAACTAAAGACTACCTGACACTACACAAAAACAACATTGATTCAGGTGTCTAATGCGAATTGCCGTCACTCAACTCTCCAAAGTTATTGTGTTGAGAAGTAAAACATACTGAGAAACAAACGTGTATGAATGCTAATGTTGACAAAGACAAGACAAAACAATGCACATTTTCGAGCTCAGCTCTTCATCAGGCGGACAAGACAACAAGAGCCAACAAACAATACTTCCCAGCAGAACTCCAAGAAGTTCAGTTCAGTTCAACTTCAAGGGACTATGTTAAGCTTCGCAGCTTTTTATGTCCCTGTTTCTATACGACACTAAATTAAATTTAAGAAAGAAAGAAAGAAATGATGGTGAGAAGTATAAACTATGTAGATCATAATGTTAGCCTATCAAAAAAGCTTCCCAAACACGTGCCAGGCTACACAACCTCAGATAACTTGGCACCTAAGGTGTGAAGTCGGCTGTTCTTGGCCAAGAATAAACACACACTGACACAGGCCCTCAGCTGTGTACCTGATGTGCATATTTCTAAACTTCATTTGGGACCCCAAACAGTCCTAAAAGTTGGTTATAGAATACTAGCAAGTCTAAAAAGCACTTTGTAGTACAGTGTTATTGTGCGATTGTGCTCCTAAAAGAGTTGAAAAAGTGTGTCAAAGCGAGGGTGATGGTGTGTACCCCTTACCCCAATCGAGTTCCAAAAATAGGTGGGAATCCATACTTACAGTTTGGTCCCCCAGCTCCGAACAGCGAGATCGGTGGGTACGGAGACCAGTCCTTTTTTGCTGCAGTCGGTTAGAATCCACAAACAATCGCAGGACTTGGGACAATCGTCATAGCTTTGTGCAGAAACACAACACGGCCGTAGCACGCTCCAAACGACGAAAGCGGAGCAGACGTATAACAACAAGGCCGCCATGTTTGTTCGGGGGCCCTAGCGGTCCACCATTGAACTTTGTTGGGCCCAACCATGCACAAGTTAGATCGGTAGCAATTTCATCCGCCACGGTAAATTGGAAGACATTGCTGTGGTTAATCCAAGTACTCCCACAGGTAACACAAGCTCATCGATTAGCGTAAAAACACAACACACTTGTAGCGATGTTTCTGTACTCCTCTCTCTCACTGAACTGAATGCATCGCCTCCCCACGTTTTGACTGAGTTACATTCCGCGATGAAAGCAACACGCTACCATTGGCCGGCGTAGTCACGTGGTGCATAAATTAACACCTCGGGGTTTGAAATGGGGAAACATATGATCGGAGGGGACAAATTGGATGTTAAACACCCACTTTCAGCGGTTGGAACCGTTTGTTTAATCAGGCGAACCAATCTGAGACGAGATCTAGCACTTCAGCTCGCGAGGCGGTGCCCCAAAAGACTTTCAATCATTTTTTTTAGACCTGCCCAAGCTCTGAAACGCGAGCGCTTTCGCTTTTGTCGGAAAGAAGTTGGTGTCAGAAATAGGAAGTAGTGGTGGAGGTGGTACTAAAAAAGAGCTATAGCAAGCCGTACGCAGTTTCTCTCACTCGGCACTTCAATCTACACTCCTCCGTATCGCCACTAACGACTTTTTTCGCACCTCGACCCGTCATGGATTACCCTTTGTACGATTTACTACGCATTCGTGTTTTCGGGTTTAGCTCGGTCAACTCTCCACAAACACTGAAACATTTATGTCATGTTGAAGAGAAGGGGAGAGATTACGTTCTGATTTGTAGAGAAGCCTTAAAACCTGGCTATCAAAATGGCTACATGTTTTAGCAGTTTTATTTTATGCTTTAATAGTTTAAAGTTTAGACTTATCTACTGAAAGATATTCTGTCAAACTCACACACTTGCAATAAGTTAAACGTGATAAACAATTTCTTAAACCTTAAATGTTGTTGCTGTTTGTTTTTCACTTCAGACATTTAAGTGCGTTGAGAACATTACACATTATTAAGAAAAATGTATTACGTTCTTTAAAATGTATAGGCCCTATTTCACATTGTTACATTTAAAGTGTTCTTAGCTTTATGTAGACTAGGCAGCTTACAAATTAAGCACATAGAGTTCATAAAGTGCTATAGTTAACTTATAATATTGTGCTCCTTTGAACTTTGGAATTAATTTGACAGGAATTCCCAATGAAACCTGTTACAAATTTTCGTTTGCTTAGGAGACTACACAATACTGGTCATCTGTCTTTATTCAAGTTTGTTCTTAAATTCTTGTCCCTTCATTTCTTTCATTTCTGCCCTTCTTTCTTAATTAATTAATTTTATATTAATGTTCTCGATTGTGTACTCTCTCTCTCGCTCGCTCGCTCGCTAATCCAATCTGGTCCGGCCCCTTATTCTCTCTCTCTCTCTCTCTCTCTCTCTCTCTCTCTCTCTCTCTCTCTCTCTCTCTCTCTCTCTCTCTCTCTCTCTCTGTAATGGTGTTATCCTTATGAATTAAAGTTTGCGAATTCGATTTCGACTCCTCTAACTTCATCTTCCCGACCAAGCTACACACTAAAGGTAATTCTTCCATCTCATATTTCACTTTATTGATGCATCCCTCCTGGTTTCGTTTTTAGTGTACTTTAAGTTTAAAGGGACCCACTTTGACCACACACCCTCGACAGATCCCTTTAACATTCACAGTGAGTGTTGCCCTACTGGAAAATAATCATACAACAAAACAAAACAAAAACTCTTTCGAAAGTGTGTTTTTTTTTTGTTGTTGTTTTTTTTTAATGAATAACCATGTTTTTGTGCCTGCAACAGCCGTTTAGCCAGCCAACATTTTGGAGCTAAAAATAGCAGCTACCACCGCAGACACCAAAGACGTACACTTCAAGTCGCATGGTTCACTCATCAGTAGGGTCAAAGGTCGGTCACAGGGCTGTATCGTGAAAAACAGGGTAAAAACTCCCTGTCAGAGCCAAAATGCAAAATTCAACCTTTAGCGCTTGGTTTGAGTAACGAAAGCCCACATATCATTATTTAATGTAATAACATCGAAAAAAAAAAGGCCCCAATTGGAAGGCTTTGCCCACTTTTGGTGAAAACGGGTTTACCCTAACATTGGCATTGTTATTACATTAAACAACGATAAAGTGGGCTTTCGTTGCTCTAAACCCGAAAGTTTAGAATTTTCCATTTCTGTTCTGAGAGGGAGTGATTACCCTAGTTTAACGGCACACCAAGAACATAGCCGTGTGACCTTTGTCCATATGTTTTTAATAAACCACGCGGCTTCAAGAATGCGTCTTTTATTTATAGGGTAGTGGTGGGTCTATTGTATCAACTTAAAACGAAAAACCTTATGGGAAACTCTGTTATGGTTCCTTTCTCTTTCCGGCTTTGGTAGATGCTATTTTTAGCTCAAGAGGGGCGGCTAGCGATTGCTGTTAGGCCTAATAGGAACTACGGAATGTGTTGATTTAAGATATAATTATAATTTCCAAAGAGTTATTTTTTGTTGTAAGCTTTTTTTCAGTGGTGTAACACTCACTGTGGATGTTAAAAAGATCTGTCAAGTGGGCATTTCTGCTGTCATTGGTAAAATGTAACCTTCAATCAGATTTTTGTTTCTCTTCCTAACAATAATATTATTCGTAACTTAAGATCGTTTTGTGCCTACAACTCGTATGAGTGTATCTTGTTACTCGAGCAATGAGTATTCTTCATAATTCGACATCTTCCGCGAGTTTAAAATGTTTGTACGTTAAGTGCTTGACACAAGAGTCTCACTGCGCCATCAGTTGTAACAACTTGATCAGTTTAAGTTGACAGATTCCATCATAAACTACCTGAGCACCAATTTTGCCGTGGGTAAAAAAAAATTACCCACACCTTCATTAAAATCACTATTCCTGCATATATATTGACCAAATTTGGCATGTTTACGTTTATAAATAAAGTAATAAATAAATAACAAAGTTTTCATTTAAGAAACCACAACGGTTAAATGGAAAGTTCCATCATAAACTAGCATCCTTGCGACTGACTGTTTTATCTTTAGAAACTATCACGGTTTAAATTGACAGTCCAAATTAAACTAACACTCTGCCACTGACAAATGCATTCCCACTTTACCTTTCAACCATCTCACTATACATTGACAGATTCCATCATAAATCAATCAAATCCCTGAGCAGCTTCCTTTCACACTTTTACTTCTAATAGATTACATTACATGATTATTGCTTTAGGTCCAGCGGACTCTTCCGAGCCAAATCATGACCGAATAACCCCTGATCCGCATAAAAGATCTGCTGAAACAACCCTAGTGGTAAAACTGAAAGCTCTCCACCAGCCATTCACTTTACAATAAAGACATCCCACGCAGGGGACGCTGAGGCTGTACTCTAATTTATCGAACCCCCGTTTACACAAACAAAATAGAATACAAACATCATTATAAATTATCAACAAAACACATACATATAAAATGCCTACATTGCCAAATAATAACATCATAGGAAGCCCTGGTGACCACCTGGCAGAAAGCGTCCAATATTCCCAAGCTGATCCAACAGACCTCATACACAAATAAGGAGTCTTGTCCCGGAAGAGTTTTCAAGAAAAAAGGTAGGTGACTGGTCTAGCGAAGAAGAAGATAGTATAGCAGATTGATAGAACAGAGCAGGAATCGAGCAAATGAGAAAGACTAAATTTCCAGAAAGTGGGGATACTATTTATACTGAAACCCCCGGCACCTCAACGGGGGTTTCTAATAGATGACAGCTCACCGAAGTACATGAGCAGCATTTCGCCAAACTGACTAAAACATAATAGCGTTTACATTTCACAGACTTCAGATCATTTACTTTTGACTCACGGCAAAACTGAAGGTCACTCAGTTTCAGTTTCCTGGCCGTTACTCTGACTACGCGTTCCCGGTATACGTCACTGATTGCGTCAAAACGGCGAGATTCTACGCTACTACAACTTCCCCTACAAAGTACGCATAGTAATGACCCGTTAAGAATTGTATGCGTCTGTACGGATTGTAGGAGTATCAAAAGTTATTGTATGGCATTGCAAGTTAATTGGTATATGTCACGTGGGGTTTATGGGCTCTGCACAATGGAATTATGGACCCTCACGTTTATTCGGTGGGAACTGCTAGTAAGTCACCCTATGAATTACTTTAATAAATTTATTTGTTTAGCTCGTTCTGTGTTAAGGTTGGGATACAGAAATAGATAGAAAAATGGTAAAAGATTACTGTCACACTAGCTTTCACACGGCTATGAATCATATGTAGTCCAGCCACTTGATAACAGTTAAAATCACACATTTATTTCTTCTACTCTATACAAGATTCTCTAAGTACTAATCTAACTTAAAAAGTCTCAGTCACTGCTAATAGTTCGATCGCTGATAGTCTAGGCAGCTGTTATATCTTCCTCGGGCACTTGCTATTATATCTCATGTAGATTTGGACTACTGTGGTCCGTTTTATAGTTTCTGAAGAGTTGGACTACTGTGGTCCTGGTTTGATCAGTTTAAGTGCACTTTGAAGATCACACTTAACTGGCGGGTGGTGCGGTCGAAGTCCTTCTGTGAGGTAGCTTCTGGTGCACCTGGGTAGTTGTGTAGTTGGGTTCCCTTGCCACGCTGTGGGGTCTGACAGGGTGTTTTTCAAGGTAGCTCTTTCCGACTTGTGCGGTCGAGTCTCCTCAACCAACTCGTTTCTGTGGAGTGGGATTCACAGGATAGCTCGGGATAGCTCGCCTGCTCGTCTGTAATATAAGAGACGAAATTCTGCACAACCCTGAATAATCGGTTTGTGCAGAGCGTCTCACTGAAAGCCAAGTAGCCCTCAGTGATAGCTCCACATCTCTATACATAAGCGACGAACATTCTGCTACTTCCGGGTTCCACTGGAATCTCACTCTAAATTCCTATACATACATAACTATCAATCGAGGCTTACTATACACATACAGAATTAATAATATTATAAACATTCAGTGGTACAGCCACTGGTCTGCAAACATACATATAAGTTAAACAACAGTGGTTCCGTACGGCATACAACATGGCGGCGCAACCGGTCGTGTTGAGCCTCGTGGTCGGCTCTTCCACGTGGTCACGCAAATTCGGATTAATAATTCACATTTATGCATAGCAAATTCTTCAAACATAATTTCAACAATAATATAAATATATCACGATGAAACAGAAGGGTGTTCATTTACCTGCTTGACAAGTTCAGGCCCGTTGTGACTTGATAGAATTCTAAGATTCTAAGTCCTGCTTCCTGGTCTAAGTGTGGAGAGATTTCTCTACTAGCTATTTAGCTGTTAACACTTCGGTGTATTCCTCCCAACTGACCAAACTTGTGCTTGGGTTGGACCCAGTCAAACTGGCCCGAACCGCTGTGCCTAAGCTCGCATTGGTTAAAATGTTTACGACTATCGTAATTACGATGATGTCATTGCGTTAGCCAGCGTCAACTATCCCTGTGTGTATGATCGGCAGTATGCTACCGCTACGCTTGATTACTTTCATCGTCTGCTCCTAACTTTGAAAGTCTAATATTATATATACTAACCAAGCTAAATATTAAAATAAGCAGAGTTAAAACTAGCCAGTTCGTGACAGGCTCCCTCAACTGAAAAAAGTCGATGACTACTGGATTCGACCTTTTTCTACTACAGTGCCTAGTTTAACGCTGCACTATCCTAGGGTCCTATTTACAAACTAAGTAAGTTGCTCTACCTGAGCTGCAATGCTGTGCCAGGTAGCTATGGACACTAGTGACAGGGTATTACTGGGCGGGGACGAATTCTGGTGCTGTGGCCCTTAGTTGTGTTGGGTGGGCGACAGCTGCTGTGTCCTCCACGAGATGGCGACTGAGGTAGTCGGCTCCGTGGTTCTCTTTGCCGGGGATGTACTCGATTTGGAATGAGTACGCCTGAAGGGTGAGTGCCCATCTCATCAGGCGAGAGTTCAAAGACTTGGAGGCTGCCAGGAACGATAGTGGTTGGTGGTCCACCTGAACTGTGAAGTGGGTCCCATACAGGTAGAGTTGGAATTTCTGTATGGCCCAGACTAGTCCAAGGCATTCTTTCTCCGACGTGGCGTAGTGGGTCTCGGCGGGTCTCAATTTTCTGCTGGCGTAGGCGACAGGGAATAGCGTCTCTGCATTCTTGGGGTCGCGCTGTAGCAGTACTGCTCCGAGGCCTAAGTCGCTTGCGTCGGTGCGAAGAACGAATGGCTGGGTCAAATCGGGTAGGTGGAGTACTGGCGCCGATGTCATTCTGTCCTTGAGGGTTTGGAATGCTGTCTCGCATTCGGCTGTCCATACGACTTTGTCCGGGGCGATTTTCCGGGTTCCATTTGTCAGTGGCACGGCGATGCTGTTGTAGTTGGGGATGAACTTCTGGTAGAAGCCGCAGAGTCCTAGAAACGACTGCACTTCCTTCTTGGTCTTTGGCCTAGGAGCGTCGAGTAGGCGTTTCACTGTCTTTTCTACCGGTCTAGTTCTGTGAATCCAATCTGACATTTGGTGGGTCTTGCCGTCAATCCCGTGTCTCTGAGGCGGGCGAGTAGTTGCTGTAGGAGCGTGACATGTTCCTCCCACGTAGGCGTTGCGATGAGGATGTCGTCCATAAACGAGTGTAGGTGCTCGCTGCTCAGGGGTGCCAGGAGTTTTCGCATCATTGCACTGAAGATGCTGGGTGCGTTGTGGAGTCCGAATGGAAGCACGTTGAATTCGAAGTGTCCTTCCATAGTGCTGAAAGCTAGGTACTTTCGGACTTGTGGTTGTACTGGTATCTGATAGTATCCTTTGCTGAGGTCGATGCGTGAGAAGTACTTCGCTCGCTGTAGCTTGGCAAATAGGTCTGTCTGGTCCGGGAGTGGCTCTGGCTGGAACTGCGTTACCGCATTCAGGAGTCTGAAGTCGATGCACAGTCGATGCTCTCCGTTGGGTTTTCGCAACAATACCGTGCCTGCGCTGTAGGGTGAAGTAGACTCTGAGATGATTCCGGCTGCCAGTAAGGTGTCTATCTCTTCCTTGATGGCTCGCTGCTGCGACAGTGGCATCGGGTAGAGCTTCTGGCGGACGGGTGTTGGGTCGGTCACCGTTAAGGTTACTTCGACGAGGTCTGTCCTCCCTGGTCGGTCTGTGAGCACAGTTTGATGTTGTCGAATGACCTGTAGTACTTGCTGTCGCTGTTTGGCGGCTAGGTCTCCGTTGAGTATCACGTCTTTGTAGGTTTCTTTGGAGTGCAGGGGATACTCTACTGCATTGGTCTCCATGCTTTCTCCTTCTTCCGCGATGGCGATGGCTAACAAGTTGTGAGTGCTGGGGGTCGCTGGTCTGTCCGTGTATTTCTTGAGGAGATTGATGTGGTGGTACCGGGCTCTCCCGTTCACCTCTACTTGGTAGACTGTCTTGGATTTCTTGGCAGTCACCCGGTACGGTCCTCTCCAAGCGATGTCCAGCTTGTTGGTTCCACTTGGAAGTAAGAGTAGCACTTGATCGCCGACTTGCAGTTCTCTGTCCTTCGCGTGGCGGTTGTAGTACTTCGCCTGACGGGCTCTTGCCTTCTTCAGTGCTTCACCAGCTTTCTTCCACGTTGCTTTGAGGGTTTCCTGCAGGTCTGCGACGTACTTGGTGGCACCTCTTGGTGTGTCGTCTATCTTGGCTTCCGTCCAACTTCTGCGTAGGGCTTCTAGCGGTCCTGCTAGCGGTCTGCCGAATAGCAATGTTGACGGGGTGTAGCCTGTGGCTGCATGGGGCGTTTCTCTGTATGCGAACAGTGCCGCATTCACGTAGGTGTCCCACGCTTCTGGATTGTCGTCGGCGACTTTCCTGAGGATGGTGAGAAGGGTTCCATTCAGTCTTTCTACTTGTCCGTTGCTGGCGGGGTGGTATGGTGGTGTGCGAATGTGATGAACTTGTATCAACTCGAACACGTCTTGCATCAGGCGGCCGGTGAACTGAGATCCGTTGTCCGTTCTAAGGCTGTCCGGGAATCCGACTCTGGTAAAGATGGCGATGAGTGCATCTGCAATCTTCTTGGTGTCGATCGCTGGCAACGGGACTGCTTCGCACCACATCGTACATGCGTCGACGAGTGTGAGTAGAAATCTGTTCCGCTTCTTGGTCATGGGCAGTGGTCCTACTATGTCTACTGAGACTTGCTGGAATGGCACGCCGACTACTACCGATGGTCCTAAGGTAACTGGTACGGTGTGATGTCGCGGGGAATATCGTTGACATTGGTGGCAAGATTTCACGTAGCGCTTGACATCCTCCGTGATTCCTGGCCAATAGTAGTGTGCGCTGATTCTCTGCACTGTGGCTCCAATTCCCATGTGTCCGCTGAGTGGCATGCTGTGGCCTAGTTCTAGTACTTGGGCTCGAAGGGTGGCTGGCAGTACTAGTTGGGTGTGATCTCCATCTCCTTGTCGATGTAGAACTCCCTCTTCCATGTAGAAGTCTCCCTTGTGCGGGGGTGTGTGCGCCTTGTGTAGCTTCTGGAAGCACTTCGCTATCGAGGTGTCTTCTTTCTGTGCTGTTTTGATCTCTTCGAATCCTGGGTTCGGAGCGAACTCGGGCTGGGGTGGTTGGGTTTTAGCTTGGGCCCTGGTTTGCACTGCAGCTATCTCTACAGTTTTAGGGGGCGTGCCTAAGAACACATACCTACAACCTAGCACTAGATCATACAGGGGTTTCTGTAAAACAGCTGCTTGGATTCGTCCTGTGACGTACCTACTCTCTACTTCGATCCATGCTATTGGGCAAGTAGTCGTCGGTTTCGTCAAGTCTGCTCCTTGTAAGTCGACTGTCTTGTCCGTCAAGTCCGCGCGCGATACAAGAGATTCGCTAACTATCGCGTCGTATGATAGACCTGTGTCATACAGACAGTTCGCTTCTTTTCCGTTGACCTTGACCGTGTCTGTCACCGATGGGTGATCTCCGATCGTGTGTGGCTTGTTACCGCTGCTTTGAGTTAGAACTCTGTGCGCTGGCCGGCTTTCGCGCTCTTCCCTACGTTGTGCGGCCAACTTGAAACATTCTGCGGTGGAGTGATTGTTTCTGTTGCAGAACGAGCAATACCGTCTCTGTTCTGCGGGACCTCTTTTCCCGAATTCCGTGTTGGGTCCTTTATTCTGCCCAGGTCTGGGATTATTCGGCTTATTCGCGGTGCGCTCTTCCCGGTTAGGGCTTCGTTTCTGTGCCTCTTTCCCGTTAGGCTTTAGGTCTCGCCTGAAGCTCTTGGCTTCTCCGTGTGCGGCCACGTACCTATCTGCGACCTTGACCAGATCTTCCAGTCTTTCCGCGCCCTGCTCTACTTAGAATGTCCTCAGCTCGGGGGTCATGGTTTCCCGTAGCTGTTCCCATACTAACAGTTCTGTCAGTCCATCATACGTCTTAGCCGTGGCTGACTGGCTAATCCACTTATCCAGCGTTGTGGACAACCGATCCGCGAACTGCGCATAGCTCTCTCCTTTCACTCTCCGATTGGTGCGGAACTTTTGCCGATAGCATTCTCCTGTTAGTTCGAATCCCGTTAGGAGTGCCTCTTTTACTTTGTGATAGTCAGTCACTCTGTCAGTCGGTAGCTTACTGTAGATGTCATAAGCCTTTCCTCTAAGCCCTTGACTAAGCTTGAAAGACCAATGAGTGGGATCTAGTTTGTACTCTGTTGCTAGACGCTCAAACCTAGTCAGATAGAGATCTAGACCTTCTTCTCTCTCATTGAATGTTCCCAGTGGAAATGACATTCCTTGTACAGGGTTGGGTGCTACCTCTAGCTGATCTGAGTGGGGAGGGGTTGAGGAAGAACTTGAAGCTCCTGATCCCAATCTTCTTAGCTCTAACTCATGCTGTCTTTCTTTTTCCTTTTCTTCCCTCTCTTTTTCTTTTTCTGCCCGCTCATACTCCCATTTCCTAACTTCTGCTTCTCTCTCTGCTGCTAATGCTGCCTTCTTCTGTTCTCCTTCTAATTCTAATTTCTTCTGTTCTCTTGCTGCTTCTAACTCTGCTTTCTTTTGCTCTGCTTCTAACTCTGCTTTTCTCTGTTCTGCTTCGAGCTTCTTCTGTTCTGCTTCTAATGCTAGTTTCTTCTGCTCTGCTTCTAGTTCTGCTTTTTTCTGTTCTCTCTCTGCAGCTCTCTCTGCCGCTTCGAGTTTCTTCGCCTCTCTCTCTGCTGCTCTCTCTGCCTTAGCCTCCTGTTTCTCTACCTCTGCATTGATATACGCAATTAGGTCTGCCCCTGCTAAGTGTAAAGCTTCTCCTAGTTCCTTGAAACGCAATCTCAAGGCCACTGGGTCCGACATTGTCAAACGTGTCTATGAACAACCTCTGAATCACGTGGAATACCAAAACACTAGCAATATGACAAGTCAATAAAAACAATGCAAAGACCATACAATTCGTAATCAATAATAGAATAAAACAAGAGTCGAATGGCATACACCAGTTATTTAAGCAAAACCTGCAAAAGAACAATGCAACATACAGGCACAAAAATATTTGAAGCAAACAAGTTTTTAACTAAAGAATAGTGCACAAAAACTGATCAGTGTTATACCCCTACACTATTCTAAGTTATTCTACTTCTCCTACTGTTATCTAATTTTATTGTACTTAGGTCCGGTTATACCCAATTCCTATTATACACAGATCCTGGCAGGCTCGCCAATTAAAGTGTCACGTGGGGTTTATGGGCTCTGCACAATGGAATTATGGACCCTCACGTTTATTCGGTGCGAACTGCTAGTAAGTCACCCTATGAATTACTTTAATAAATTTATTTGTTTAGCTCGTTCTGTGTTAAGGTTGGGATACAGAAATAGATAGAAAAATGGTAAAAGATTACTGTCACACTAGCTTTCACACGGCTATGAATCATATGTAGTCCAGCCACTTGATAACAGTTAAAATCACACATTTATTTCTTCTACTCTATACAAGATTCTCTAAGTACTAATCTAACTTAAAAAGTCTCAGTCACTGCTAATAGTTCGATCGCTGATAGTCTAGGCAGCTGTTATATCTTCCTCGGGCACTTGCTATTATATCTCATGTAGATTTGGACTACTGTGGTCCGTTTTATAGTTTCTGAAGAGTTGGACTACTGTGGTCCTGGTTTGATCAGTTTAAGTGCACTTTGAAGATCACACTTAACTGGCGGGTGGTGCGGTCGAAGTCCTTCTGTGAGGTAGCTTCTGGTGCACCTGGGTAGTTGTGTAGTTGGGTTCCCTTGCCACGCTGTGGGGTCTGACAGGGTGTTTTTCAAGGTAGCTCTTTCCGACTTGTGCGGTCGAGTCTCCTCAACCAACTCGTTTCTGTGGAGTGGGATTCACAGGATAGCTCGGGATAGCTCGCCTGCTCGTCTGTAATATAAGAGACGAAATTCTGCACAACCCTGAATAATCGGTTTGTGCAGAGCGTCTCACTGAAAGCCAAGTAGCCCTCAGTGATAGCTCCACATCTCTATACATAAGCGACGAACATTCTGCTACTTCCGGGTTCCACTGGAATCTCACTCTAAATTCCTATACATACATAACTATCAATCGAGGCTTACTATACACATACAGAATTAATAATATTATAAACATTCAGTGGTACAGCCACTGGTCTGCAAACATACATATAAGTTAAACAACAGTGGTTCCGTACGGCATACAACATGGCGGCGCAACCGGTCGTGTTGAGCCTCGTGGTCGGCTCTTCCACGTGGTCACGCAAATTCGGATTAATAATTCACATTTATGCATAGCAAATTCTTCAAACATAATTTCAACAATAATATAAATATATCACGATGAAACAGAAGGGTGTTCATTTACCTGCTTGACAAGTTCAGGCCCGTTGTGACTTTATAGAATTCTAAGATTCTAAGTCCTGCTTCCTGGTCTAAGTGTGGAGAGATTTCTCTACTAGCTATTTAGCTGTTAACACTTCGGTGTATTCCTCCCAACTGACCAAACTTGTGCTTGGGTTGGACCCAGTCAAACTGGCCCGAACCGCTGTGCCTAAGCTCGCATTGGTTAAAATGTTTACGACTATCGTAATTACGATGATGTCATTGCGTTAGCCAGCGTCAACTATCCCTGTGTGTATGATCGGCAGTATGCTACCGCTACGCTTGATTACTTTCATCGTCTGCTCCTAACTTTGAAAGTCTAATATTATATATACTAACCAAGCTAAATATTAAAATAAGCAGAGTTAAAACTAGCCAGTTCGTGACAGGCTCCCTCAACTGAAAAAAGTCGATGACTACTGGATTCGACCTTTTTCTACTACAGTGCCTAGTTTAACGCTGCACTATCCTAGGGTCCTATTTACAAACTAAGTAAGTTGCTCTACCTGAGCTGCAATGCTGTGCCAGGTAGCTATGGACACTAGTGACAGGGTATTACTGGGCGGGGACGAATTCTGGTGCTGTGGCCCTTAGTTGTGTTGGGTGGGCGACAGCTGCTGTGTCCTCCACGAGATGGCGACTGAGGTAGTCGGCTCCGTGGTTCTCTTTGCCGGGGATGTACTCGATTTGGAATGAGTACGCCTGAAGGGTGAGTGCCCATCTCATCAGGCGAGAGTTCAAAGACTTGGAGGCTGCCAGGAACGATAGTGGTTGGTGGTCCACCTGAACTGTGAAGTGGGTCCCATACAGGTAGAGTTGGAATTTCTGTATGGCCCAGACTAGTCCAAGGCATTCTTTCTCCGACGTGGCGTAGTGGGTCTCGGCGGGTCTCAATTTTCTGCTGGCGTAGGCGACAGGGAATAGCGTCTCTGCATTCTTGGGGTCGCGCTGTAGCAGTACTGCTCCGAGGCCTAAGTCGCTTGCGTCGGTGCGAAGAACGAATGGCTGGGTCAAATCGGGTAGGTGGAGTACTGGCGCCGATGTCATTCTGTCCTTGAGGGTTTGGAATGCTGTCTCGCATTCGGCTGTCCATACGACTTTGTCCGGGGCGATTTTCCGGGTTCCATTTGTCAGTGGCACGGCGATGCTGTTGTAGTTGGGGATGAACTTCTGGTAGAAGCCGCAGAGTCCTAGAAACGACTGCACTTCCTTCTTGGTCTTTGGCCTAGGAGCGTCGAGTAGGCGTTTCACTGTCTTTTCTACCGGTCTAGTTCTGTGAATCCAATCTGACATTTGGTGGGTCTTGCCGTCAATCCCGTGTCTCTGAGGCGGGCGAGTAGTTGCTGTAGGAGCGTGACATGTTCCTCCCACGTAGGCGTTGCGATGAGGATGTCGTCCATAAACGAGTGTAGGTGCTCGCTGCTCAGGGGTGCCAGGAGTTTTCGCATCATTGCACTGAAGATGCTGGGTGCGTTGTGGAGTCCGAATGGAAGCACGTTGAATTCGAAGTGTCCTTCCATAGTGCTGAAAGCTAGGTACTTTCGGACTTGTGGTTGTACTGGTATCTGATAGTATCCTTTGCTGAGGTCGATGCGTGAGAAGTACTTCGCTCGCTGTAGCTTGGCAAATAGGTCTGTCTGGTCCGGGAGTGGCTCTGGCTGGAACTGCGTTACCGCATTCAGGAGTCTGAAGTCGATGCACAGTCGATGCTCTCCGTTGGGTTTTCGCAACAATACCGTGCCTGCGCTGTAGGGTGAAGTAGACTCTGAGATGATTCCGGCTGCCAGTAAGGTGTCTATCTCTTCCTTGATGGCTCGCTGCTGCGACAGTGGCATCGGGTAGAGCTTCTGGCGGACGGGTGTTGGGTCGGTCACCGTTAAGGTTACTTCGACGAGGTCTGTCCTCCCTGGTCGGTCTGTGAGCACAGTCTGATGTTGTCGAATGACCTGTAGTACTTGCTGTCGCTGTTTGGCGGCTAGGTCTCCGTTGAGTATCACGTCTTTGTAGGTTTCTTTGGAGTGCAGGGGATACTCTACTGCATTGGTCTCCATGCTTTCTCCTTCTTCCGCGATGGCGATGGCTAACAAGTTGTGAGTGCTGGGGGTCGCTGGTCTGTCCGTGTATTTCTTGAGGAGATTGATGTGGTGGTACCGGGCTCTCCCGTTCACCTCTACTTGGTAGACTGTCTTGGATTTCTTGGCAGTCACCCGGTACGGTCCTCTCCAAGCGATGTCCAGCTTGTTGGTTCCACTTGGAAGTAAGAGTAGCACTTGATCGCCGACTTGCAGTTCTCTGTCCTTCGCGTGGCGGTTGTAGTACTTCGCCTGACGGGCTCTTGCCTTCTTCAGTGCTTCACCAGCTTTCTTCCACGTTGCTTTGAGGGTTTCCTGCAGGTCTGCGACGTACTTGGTGGCACCTCTTGGTGTGTCGTCTATCTTGGCTTCCGTCCAACTTCTGCGTAGGGCTTCTAGCGGTCCTGCTAGCGGTCTGCCGAATAGCAATGTTGACGGGGTGTAGCCTGTGGCTGCATGGGGCGTTTCTCTGTATGCGAACAGTGCCGCATTCACGTAGGTGTCCCACGCTTCTGGATTGTCGTCGGCGACTTTCCTGAGGATGGTGAGAAGGGTTCCATTCAGTCTTTCTACTTGTCCGTTGCTGGCGGGGTGGTATGGTGGTGTGCGAATGTGATGAACTTGTATCAACTCGAACACGTCTTGCATCAGGCGGCCGGTGAACTGAGATCCGTTGTCCGTTCTAAGGCTGTCCGGGAATCCGACTCTGGTAAAGATGGCGATGAGTGCATCTGCAATCTTCTTGGTGTCGATCGCTGGCAACGGGACTGCTTCGCACCACATCGTACATGCGTCGACGAGTGTGAGTAGAAATCTGTTCCGCTTCTTGGTCATGGGCAGTGGTCCTACTATGTCTACTGAGACTTGCTGGAATGGCACGCCGACTACTACCGATGGTCCTAAGGTAACTGGTACGGTGTGATGTCGCGGGGAATATCGTTGACATTGGTGGCAAGATTTCACGTAGCGCTTGACATCCTCCGTGATTCCTGGCCAATAGTAGTGTGCGCTGATTCTCTGCACTGTGGCTCCAATTCCCATGTGTCCGCTGAGTGGCATGCTGTGGCCTAGTTCTAGTACTTGGGCTCGAAGGGTGGCTGGCAGTACTAGTTGGGTGTGATCTCCATCTCCTTGTCGATGTAGAACTCCCTCTTCCATGTAGAAGTCTCCCTTGTGCGGGGGTGTGTGCGCCTTGGGTAGCTTCTGGAAGCACTTCGCTATCGAGGTGTCTTCTTTCTGTGCTGTTTTGATCTCTTCGAATCCTGGGTTCGGAGCGAACTCGGGCTGGGGTGGTTGGGTTTTAGCTTGGGCCCTGGTTTGCACTGCAGCTATCTCTACAGTTTTAGGGGGCGTGCCTAAGAACACATACCTACAACCTAGCACTAGATCATACAGGGGTTTCTGTAAAACAGCTGCTTGGATTCGTCCTGTGACGTACCTACTCTCTACTTCGATCCATGCTATTGGGCAAGTAGTCGTCGGTTTCGTCAAGTCTGCTCCTTGTAAGTCGACTGTCTTGTCCGTCAAGTCCGCGCGCGATACAAGAGATTCGCTAACTATCGCGTCGTATGATAGACCTGTGTCATACAGACAGTTCGCTTCTTTTCCGTTGACCTTGACCGTGTCTGTCACCGATGGGTGATCTCCGATCGTGTGTGGCTTGTTACCGCTGCTTTGAGTTAGAACTCTGTGCGCTGGCCGGCTTTCGCGCTCTTCCCTACGTTGTGCGGCCAACTTGAAACATTCTGCGGTGGAGTGATTGTTTCTGTTGCAGAACGAGCAATACCGTCTCTGTTCTGCGGGACCTCTTTTCCCGAATTCCGTGTTGGGTCCTTTATTCTGCCCAGGTCTGGGATTATTCGGCTTATTCGCGGTGCGCTCTTCCCGGTTAGGGCTTCGTTTCTGTGCCTCTTTCCCGTTAGGCTTTAGGTCTCGCCTGAAGCTCTTGGCTTCTCCGTGTGCGGCCACGTACCTATCTGCGACCTTGACCAGATCTTCCAGTCTTTCCGCGCCCTGCTCTACTTAGAATGTCCTCAGCTCGGGGGTCATGGTTTCCCGTAGCTGTTCCCATACTAACAGTTCTGTCAGTCCATCATACGTCTTAGCCGTGGCTGACTGGCTAATCCACTTATCCAGCGTTGTGGACAACCGATCCGCGAACTGCGCATAGCTCTCTCCTTTCACTCTCCGATTGGTGCGGAACTTTTGCCATAGCATTCTCCTGTTAGTTCGAATCCCGTTAGGAGTGCCTCTTTTACTTTGTGATAGTCAGTCACTCTGTCAGTCGGTAGCTTACTGTAGATGTCATAAGCCTTTCCTCTAAGCCCTTGACTAAGCTTGAAAGACCAATGAGTGGGATCTAGTTTGTACTCTGTTGCTAGACGCTCAAACCTAGTCAGATAGAGATCTAGACCTTCTTCTCTCTCATTGAATGTTCCCAGTGGAAATGACATTCCTTGTACAGGGTTGGGTGCTACCTCTAGCTGATCTGAGTGGGGAGGGGTTGAGGAAGAACTTGAAGCTCCTGATCCCAATCTTCTTAGCTCTAACTCATGCTGTCTTTCTTTTTCCTTTTCTTCCCTCTCTTTTTCTTTTTCTGCCCGCTCATACTCCCATTTCCTAACTTCTGCTTCTCTCTCTGCTGCTAATGCTGCCTTCTTCTGTTCTCCTTCTAATTCTAATTTCTTCTGTTCTCTTGCTGCTTCTAACTCTGCTTTCTTTTGCTCTGCTTCTAACTCTGCTTTTCTCTGTTCTGCTTCGAGCTTCTTCTGTTCTGCTTCTAATGCTAGTTTCTTCTGCTCTGCTTCTAGTTCTGCTTTTTTCTGTTCTCTCTCTGCAGCTCTCTCTGCCGCTTCGAGTTTCTTCGCCTCTCTCTCTGCTGCTCTCTCTGCCTTAGCCTCCTGTTTCTCTACCTCTGCATTGATATACGCAATTAGGTCTGCCCCTGCTAAGTGTAAAGCTTCTCCTAGTTCCTTGAAACGCAATCTCAAGGCCACTGGGTCCGACATTGTCAAACGTGTCTATGAACAACCTCTGAATCACGTGGAATACCAAAACACTAGCAATATGACAAGTCAATAAAAACAATGCAAAGACCATACAATTCGTAATCAATAATAGAATAAAACAAGAGTCGAATGGCATACACCAGTTATTTAAGCAAAACCTGCAAAAGAACAATGCAACATACAGGCACAAAAATATTTGAAGCAAACAAGTTTTTAACTAAAGAATAGTGCACAAAAACTGATCAGTGTTATACCCCTACACTATTCTAAGTTATTCTACTTCTCCTACTGTTATCTAATTTTATTGTACTTAGGTCCGGTTATACCCAATTCCTATTATACACAGATCCTGGCAGGCTCGCCAATTAAAGTGTCACGTGGGGTTTATGGGCTCTGCACAATGGAATTATGGACCCTCACGTTTATTCGGTGCGAACTGCTAGTAAGTCACCCTATGAATTACTTTAATAAATTTATTTGTTTAGCTCGTTCTGTGTTAAGGTTGGGATACAGAAATAGATAGAAAAATGGTAAAAGATTACTGTCACACTAGCTTTCACACGGCTATGAATCATATGTAGTCCAGCCACTTGATAACAGTTAAAATCACACATTTATTTCTTCTACTCTATACAAGATTCTCTAAGTACTAATCTAACTTAAAAAGTCTCAGTCACTGCTAATAGTTCGATCGCTGATAGTCTAGGCAGCTGTTATATCTTCCTCGGGCACTTGCTATTATATCTCATGTAGATTTGGACTACTGTGGTCCGTTTTATAGTTTCTGAAGAGTTGGACTACTGTGGTCCTGGTTTGATCAGTTTAAGTGCACTTTGAAGATCACACTTAACTGGCGGGTGGTGCGGTCGAAGTCCTTCTGTGAGGTAGCTTCTGGTGCACCTGGGTAGTTGTGTAGTTGGGTTCCCTTGCCACGCTGTGGGGTCTGACAGGGTGTTTTTCAAGGTAGCTCTTTCCGACTTGTGCGGTCGAGTCTCCTCAACCAACTCGTTTCTGTGGAGTGGGATTCACAGGATAGCTCGGGATAGCTTGCCTGCTTGTCTGTAATATAAGAGACGAAATTCTGCACAACCCTGAATAATCGGTTTGTGCAGAGCGTCTCACTGAAAGCCAAGTAGCCCTCAGTGATAGCTCCACATCTCTATACATAAGCGACGAACATTCTGCTACTTCCGGGTTCCACTGGAATCTCACTCTAAATTCCTATACATACATAACTATCAATCGAGGCTTACTATACACATACAGAATTAATAATATTATAAACATTCAGTGGTACAGCCAATGGTCTGCAAACATACATATAAGTTAAACAACAGTGGTTCCGTACGGCATACAACATTGCGGCGCAACCGGTCGTGTTGAGCCTCGTGGTCGGCTCTTCCACGTGGTCACGCAAATTCGGATTAATAATTCACATTTATGCATAGCAAATTCTTCAAACATAATTTCAACAATAATATAAATATATCACGATGAAACAGAAGGGTGTTCATTTACCTGCTTGACAAGTTCAGGCCCGTTGTGACTTGATAGAATTCTAAGATTCTAAGTCCTGCTTCCTGGTCTAAGTGTGGAGAGATTTCTCTACTAGCTATTTAGCTGTTAACACTTCGGTGTATTCCTCCCAACTGACCAAACTTGTGCTTGGGTTGGACCCAGTCAAACTGGCCCGAACCGCTGTGCCTAAGCTCGCATTGGTTAAAATGTTTACGACTATCGTAATTACGATGATGTCATTGCGTTAGCCAGCGTCAACTATCCCTGTGTGTATGATCGGCAGTATGCTACCGCTACGCTTGATTACTTTCATCGTCTGCTCCTAACTTTGAAAGTCTAATATTATATATACTAACCAAGCTAAATATTAAAATAAGCAGAGTTAAAACTAGCCAGTTCGTGACAGGCTCCCTCAACTGAAAAAAGGCGATGACTACTGGATTCGACCTTTTTCTACTACAGTGCCTAGTTTAACGCTGCACTATCCTAGGGTCCTATTTACAAACTAAGTAAGTTGCTCTACCTGAGCTGCAATGCTGTGCCAGGTAGCTATGGACACTAGTGACAGGGTATTACTGGGCGGGGACGAATTCTGGTGCTGTGGCCCTTAGTTGTGTTGGGTGGGCGACAGCTGCTGTGTCCTCCACGAGATGGCGACTGAGGTAGTCGGCTCCGTGGTTCTCTTTGCCGGGGATGTACTCGATTTGGAATGAGTACGCCTGAAGGGTGAGTGCCCATCTCATCAGGCGAGAGTTCAAAGACTTGGAGGCTGCCAGGAACGATAGTGGTTGGTGGTCCACCTGAACTGTGAAGTGGGTCCCATACAGGTAGAGTTGGAATTTCTGTATGGCCCAGACTAGTCCAAGGCATTCTTTCTCCGACGTGGCGTAGTGGGTCTCGGCGGGTCTCAATTTTCTGCTGGCGTAGGCGACAGGGAATAGCGTCTCTGCATTCTTGGGGTCGCGCTGTAGCAGTACTGCTCCGAGGCCTAAGTCGCTTGCGTCGGTGCGAAGAACGAATGGCTGGGTCAAATCGGGTAGGTGGAGTACTGGCGCCGATGTCATTCTGTCCTTGAGGGTTTGGAATGCTGTCTCGCATTCGGCTGTCCATACGACTTTGTCCGGGGCGATTTTCCGGGTTCCATTTGTCAGTGGCACGGCGATGCTGTTGTAGTTGGGGATGAACTTCTGGTAGAAGCCGCAGAGTCCTAGAAACGACTGCACTTCCTTCTTGGTCTTGGGCCTAGGAGCGTCGAGTAGGCGTTTCACTGTCTTTTCTACCGGTCGCAGGCTTCCTTGACTGATGGTGTGTCCCAGAAATTCTAGTTCTGTGAATCCAATCTGACATTTGGTGGGTCTTGCCGTCAATCCCGTGTCTCTGAGGCGGGCGAGTAGTTGCTGTAGGAGCGTGACATGTTCCTCCCACGTAGGCGTTGCGATGAGGATGTCGTCCATAAACGAGTGTAGGTGCTCGCTGCTCAGGGGTGCCAGGAGTTTTCGCATCATTGCACTGAAGATGCTGGGTGCGTTGTGGAGTCCGAATGGAAGCACGTTGAATTCGAAGTGTCCTTCCATAGTGCTGAAAGCTAGGTACTTTCGGACTTGTGGTTGTACTGGTATCTGATAGTATCCTTTGCTGAGGTCGATGCGTGAGAAGTACTTCGCTCGCTGTAGCTTGGCAAATAGGTCTGTCTGGTCCGGGAGTGGCTCTGGCTGGAACTGCGTTACCGCATTCAGGAGTCTGAAGTCGATGCACAGTCGATGCTCTCCGTTGGGTTTTCGCAACAATACCGTGCCTGCGCTGTAGGGTGAAGTAGACTCTGAGATGATTCCGGCTGCCAGTAAGGTGTCTATCTCTTCCTTGATGGCTCGCTGCTGCGACAGTGGCATCGGGTAGAGCTTCTGGCGGACGGGTGTTGGGTCGGTCACCGTTAAGGTTACTTCGACGAGGTCTGTCCTCCCTGGTCGGTCTGTGAGCACAGTCTGATGTTGTCGAATGACCTGTAGTACTTGCTGTCGCTGTTTGGCGGCTAGGTCTCCGTTGAGTATCACGTCTTTGTAGGTTTCTTTGGAGTGCAGGGGATACTCTACTGCATTGGTCTCCATGCTTTCTCCTTCTTCCGCGATGGCGATGGCTAACAAGTTGTGAGTGCTGGGGGTCGCTGGTCTGTCCGTGTATTTCTTGAGGAGATTGATGTGGTGGTACCGGGCTCTCCCGTTCACCTCTACTTGGTAGACTGTCTTGGATTTCTTGGCAGTCACCCGGTACGGTCCTCTCCAAGCGATGTCCAGCTTGTTGGTTCCACTTGGAAGTAAGAGTAGCACTTGATCGCCGACTTGCAGTTCTCTGTCCTTCGCGTGGCGGTTGTAGTACTTCGCCTGACGGGCTCTTGCCTTCTTCAGTGCTTCACCAGCTTTCTTCCACGTTGCTTTGAGGGTTTCCTGCAGGTCTGCGACGTACTTGGTGGCACCTCTTGGTGTGTCGTCTATCTTGGCTTCCGTCCAACTTTTGCGTAGGGCTTCTAGCGGTCCTGCTAGCGGTCTGCCGAATAGCAATGTTGACGGGGTGTAGCCTGTGGCTGCATGGGGCGTTTCTCTGTATGCGAACAGTGCCGCATTCACGTAGGTGTCCCACGCTTCTGGATTGTCGTCGGCGACTTTCCTGAGGATGGTGAGAAGGGTTCCATTCAGTCTTTCTACTTGTCCGTTGCTGGCGGGGTGGTATGGTGGTGTGCGAATGTGATGAACTTGTATCAACTCGAACACGTCTTGCATCAGGCGGCCGGTGAACTGAGATCCGTTGTCCGTTCTAAGGCTGTCCGGGAATCCGACTCTGGTAAAGATGGCGATGAGTGCATCTGCAATCTTCTTGGTGTCGATCGCTGGCAACGGGACTGCTTCGCACCACATCGTACATGCGTCGACGAGTGTGAGTAGAAATCTGTTCCGCTTCTTGGTCATGGGCAGTGGTCCTACTATGTCTACTGAGACTTGCTGGAATGGCACGCCGACTACTACCGATGGTCCTAAGGTAACTGGTACGGTGTGATGTCGCGGGGAATATCGTTGACATTGGTGGCAAGATTTCACGTAGCGCTTGACATCCTCCGTGATTCCTGGCCAATAGTAGTGTGCGCTGATTCTCTGCACTGTGGCTCCAATTCCCATGTGTCCGCTGAGTGGCATGCTGTGGCCTAGTTCTAGTACTTGGGCTCGAAGGGTGGCTGGCAGTACTAGTTGGGTGTGATCTCCATCTCCTTGTCGATGTAGAACTCCCTCTTCCATGTAGAAGTCTCCCTTGTGCGGGGGTGTGTGCGCCTTGGGTAGCTTCTGGAAGCATTCGCTATCGAGGTGTCTTCTTTCTGTGCTGGTTTGATCTCTTCGAGTCCTGGGTTCGGAGCGAACTCGGGCTGGGGTGGTTGGGTTTTAGCTTGGGCCCTGGTTTGCACTGCAGCTATCTCTACAGTTTTAGGGGGCGTGCCTAAGAACACATACCTACAACCTAGCACTAGATCATACAGGGGTTTCTGTAAAACAGCTGCTTGGATTCGTCCTGTGACGTACCTACTCTCTACTTCGATCCATGCTATTGGGCAAGTAGTCGTCGGTTTCGTCAAGTCTGCTCCTTGTAAGTCGACTGTCTTGTCCGTCAAGTCCGCGCGCGATACAAGAGATTCGCTAACTATCGCGTCGTATGATAGACCTGTGTCATACAGACAGTTCGCTTCTTTTCCGTTGACCTTGACCGTGTCTGTCACCGATGGGTGATCTCCGATCGTGTGTGGCTTGTTACCGCTGCTTTGAGTTAGAACTCTGTGCGCTGGCCGGCTTTCGCGCTCTTCCCTACGTTGTGCGGCCAACTTGAAACATTCTGCGGTGGAGTGATTGTTTCTGTTGCAGAACGAGCAATACCGTCTCTGTTCTGCGGGACCTCTTTTCCCGAATTCCGTGTTGGGTCCTTTATTCTGCCCAGGTCTGGGATTATTCGGCTTATTCGCGGTGCGCTCTTCCCGGTTAGGGCTTCGTTTCTGTGCCTCTTTCCCGTTAGGCTTTAGGTCTCGCCTGAAGCTCTTGGCTTCTCCGTGTGCGGCCACGTACCTATCTGCGACCTTGACCAGATCTTCCAGTCTTTCCGCGCCCTGCTCTACTGAGAATGTCCTCAGCTCGGGGGTCATGGTTTCCCGTAGCTGTTCCCATACTAACAGTTCTGTCAGTCCATCATACGTCTTAGCCGTGGCTGACTGGCTAATCCACTTATCCAGCGTTGTGGACAACCGATCCGCGAACTGCGCATAGCTCTCTCCTTTCACTCTCCGATTGGTGCGGAACTTTTGCCGATAGCATTCTCCTGTTAGTTCGAATCCCGTTAGGAGTGCCTCTTTTACTTTGTGATAGTCAGTCACTCTGTCAGTCGGTAGCTTACTGTAGATGTCATAAGCCTTTCCTCTAAGCCCTTGACTAAGCTTGAAAGACCAATGAGTGGGATCTAGTTTGTACTCTGTTGCTAGACGCTCAAACCTAGTCAGATAGAGATCTAGACCTTCTTCTCTCTCATTGAATGTTCCCAGTGGAAATGACATTCCTTGTACAGGGTTGGGTGCTACCTCTAGCTGATCTGAGTGGGGAGGGGTTGAGGAAGAACTTGAAGCTCCTGATCCCAATCTTCTTAGCTCTAACTCATGCTGTCTTTCTTTTTCCTTTTCTTCCCTCTCTTTTTCTTTTTCTGCCCGCTCATACTCCCATTTCCTAACTTCTGCTTCTCTCTCTGCTGCTAATGCTGCCTTCTTCTGTTCTCCTTCTAATTCTAATTTCTTCTGTTCTCTTGCTGCTTCTAACTCTGCTTTCTTTTGCTCTGCTTCTAACTCTGCTTTTCTCTGTTCTGCTTCGAGCTTCTTCTGTTCTGCTTCTAATGCTAGTTTCTTCTGCTCTGCTTCTAGTTCTGCTTTTTTCTGTTCTCTCTCTGCAGCTCTCTCTGCCGCTTCGAGTTTCTTCGCCTCTCTCTCTGCTGCTCTCTCTGCCTTAGCCTCCTGTTTCTCTACCTCTGCATTGATATACGCAATTAGGTCTGCCCCTGCTAAGTGTAAAGCTTCTCCTAGTTCCTTGAAACGCAATCTCAAGGCCACTGGGTCCGACATTGTCAAACGTGTCTATGAACAACCTCTGAATCACGTGGAATACCAAAACACTAGCAATATGACAAGTCAATAAAAACAATGCAAAGACCATACAATTCGTAATCAATAATAGAATAAAACAAGAGTCGAATGGCATACACCAGTTATTTAAGCAAAACCTGCAAAAGAACAATGCAACATACAGGCACAAAAATATTTGAAGCAAACAAGTTTTTAACTAAAGAATAGTGCACAAAAACTGATCAGTGTTATACCCCTACACTATTCTAAGTTATTCTACTTCTCCTACTGTTATCTAATTTTATTGTACTTAGGTCCGGTTATACCCAATTCCTATTATACACAGATCCTGGCAGGCTCGCCAATTAAAGTGTCACGTGGGGTTTATGGGCTCTGCACAATGGAATTATGGACCCTCACGTTTATTCGGTGGGAACTGCTAGTAAGTCACCCTATGAATTACTTTAATAAATTTATTTGTTTAGCTCGTTCTGTGTTAAGGTTGGGATACAGAAATAGATAGAAAAATGGTAAAAGATTACTGTCACACTAGCTTTCACACGGCTATGAATCATATGTAGTCCAGCCACTTGATAACAGTTAAAATCACACATTTATTTCTTCTACTCTATACAAGATTCTCTAAGTACTAATCTAACTTAAAAAGTCTCAGTCACTGCTAATAGTTCGATCGCTGATAGTCTAGGCAGCTGTTATATCTTCCTCGGGCACTTGCTATTATATCTCATGTAGATTTGGACTACTGTGGTCCGTTTTATAGTTTCTGAAGAGTTGGACTACTGTGGTCCTGGTTTGATCAGTTTAAGTGCACTTTGAAGATCACACTTAACTGGCGGGTGGTGCGGTCGAAGTCCTTCTTTGAGGTAGCTTCTGGTGCACCTGGGTAGTTGTGTAGTTGGGTTCCCTTGCCACGCTGTGGGGTCTGACAGGGTGTTTTTCAAGGTAGCTCTTTCCGACTTGTGCGGTCGAGTCTCCTCAACCAACTCGTTTCTGTGGAGTGGGATTCACAGGATAGCTCGGGATAGCTCGGGATAGCTCGCCTGCTCGTCTGTAATATAAGAGACGAAATTCTGCACAACCCTGAATAATCGGTTTGTGCAGAGCGTCTCACTGAAAGCCAAGTAGCCCTCAGTGATAGCTCCACATCTCTATACATAAGCGACGAACATTCTGCTACTTCCGGGTTCCACTGGAATCTCACTCTAAATTCCTATACATACATAACTATCAATCGAGGCTTACTATACACATACAGAATTAATAATATTATAAACATTCAGTGGTACAGCCACTGGTCTGCAAACATACATATAAGTTAAACAACAGTGGTTCCGTACGGCATACAACATGGCGGCGCAACCGGTCGTGTTGAGCCTCGTGGTCGGCTCTTCCACGTGGTCACGCAAATTCGGATTAATAATTCACATTTATGCATAGCAAATTCTTCAAACATAATTTCAACAATAATATAAATATATCACGATGAAACAGAAGGGTGTTCATTTATCTGCTTGACAAGTTCAGGCCCGTTGTGACTTGATAGAATTCTAAGATTCTAAGTCCTGCTTCCTGGTCTAAGTGTGGAGAGATTTCTCTACTAGCTATTTAGCTGTTAACACTTCGGTGTATTCCTCCCAACTGACCAAACTTGTGCTTGGGTTGGACCCAGTCAAACTGGCCCGAACCGCTGTGCCTAAGCTCGCAGTGGTTAAAATGTTTACGACTATCGTAATTACGATGATGTCATTGCGTTAGCCAGCGTCAACTATCCCTGTGTGTATGATCGGCAGTATGCTACCGCTACGCTTGATTACTTTCATCGTCTGCTCCTAACTTTGAAAGTCTAATATTATATATACTAACCAAGCTAAATATTAAAATAAGCAGAGTTAAAACTAGCCAGTTCGTGACAGTATAACAGCTAAACAGTTTTACATATTTCCTACTCAAGCAATTTTCGCAAAAATAATGACATCGTCAGTGAAACAAAGACGTGTCTCTGGTCCATTCTGTTGGCGACATTCATACTGATTTTGGGAATTTTATTTTCAGCACCAAGTTGCTAACTAGAGTTTTAAGTCTATTTTATTCAGGTTTGTGATGTTGGTAATTATTCCGTCGACTGTGATAATAGGATCTAATCACTCACATGTTATTTTCAGTGCTAGAAAGGTTGAAGACTTTTTATTCCACTTACAACAATTATTTTATTATCAACGCCCGGAGTTCAAATTTATCAGTGATTACGGAAATGCTATAGACTATTTCCCTTCATACCGAGTATTGCTGCTATTTTCGTGCCAATTTAGACAATATTTTATTCTCAACCACGGTTTAAGTCGCGTGTCCAGATACAAGCGCCTGTGGGTTAAGTGTAGTTTTAAAGAGTTTACTGATAGCCTACTTTTGTAATTACATTTTGGCTTTTATTTCTGCAAATTCAGATGGCGACAAAGCCGATGGAACTGTTTCCTTTTCTTTCTTTTGGTTAAATGGGAATTTTGATGAATTTCACTTTATTTTTGAGTGGCCAAAGCACAAGCACTTTCGACAAATGTTTATTTCTAGGAAATATTTATCGTGTAAATCAATGTTTAATTTATATAAATTGTTTCGGCAAAGAATACATATGTTACTAAAATTGAGTACGTTTATAAAATTAGGAAAGGCGTACTCTAATAATATTAACAAGATTGGCAGAATGTTATTGTTTTTACAGTTAAAGTTAAAATATTAGTAATGTTATTGTAAGTTTTTTACAACTGAGTTAGGATTGTCATGCTTATGTTTTTGTATCCTTCACACCCAAAAGGGGCGAGTAATGGGATTAAATCTTGATCTTGAATCTTCGTAAATCTGATAGATTTAGGCGGCCAGTGATGATGATGATGATGATGATGATGGCGATGACGATGATTTCACCGCCAACTTCGCCGCCATTAACGATAACCACGATGACATCGGTGACGATTCACGAGGACTCAGATTTTTAGCTCTATTTTTCAAAGCCATGATTAGAATTACATACTCCCTCATGCAATCTCTCATCTGGGCTTTTAGTTGACAATGTGTCATCCACTGATACCGACATACAGGCGCCAGACGTTTTTTAGATTTTTAGATTTTAAACATCGCTGTTAAGTCGGATAGCGCAGTGGTTGGAGCACTCGCTACTGTGTCGCAAGTTAAGCACCGTCCATTGCGGTTAGCACTTGGATGGGTGACAGCAAAACGTGAAGCGACAAATAACAACGCCCCCAGTTGACTCAACTGTGACTGAGTACCTACTCTCTTAAGGGTGGGGAAGGTAAAGCAGCGAGGGAGAGAGATTGGCATCACCCTCATTACGCTGGCCCAAGATAAGTGTGATCTCCAACATCACGCTCCCCTACGGCCACAAAGCTATGGGACCACCTTTACCTTTACCTTGCCTTGCTAACAAACTGAATAACGGGCACTCACTCCATTCATTGTATCGATTAACAAACACCTAAGGCATCATTATGTCAAAACCTTTTACCTTCCTGATTATAATGTTACAATGGACATTCGGATTCGGTCCATTGTTGTTGATGGTGCTTCGATGGTAAAAGCTTAAAGACATCATCCTGTGAAAGCTTCCCGCCCTCACGAGTACAATTGGTACAATAGACTCGCCAATGTTATAGAAGACAGCTCGACTGAGTTATACAACTTATTCCTCAAATATTCTATCAAAACTAAATATCTCACGTTTCTTAAGGTATTGTAACTTAGGTCAAGTCAGTCAACCAGTCAACAATAAGTCAATTTAGCCAACAAGTCAATAGAAACATTCTAGTCATGTGTAATGTGCTTCGATTGTTAGAATTTAACTTCAGTCGGTAAAGACTAACTGCCCTTATTGTTTTAGTGAAAGCCATACTGTCTGTGATCTGTTAAGGCATAATTAAATCATTAGACTGTACTGGCGTATGTTCAAGAGACTCTGCTCTGAAAACCTGTCTGATAAGCTTCTAAAATCATTTTATCAACTAAAAGACTTCGCACTTTTTTTTTTAAAAGCATGATCTGATTATAGTTCCATTATTTCTGGTGATGCTTTTTTTGACACAGATTTACAAATTAATCATCTATGGCATATTTGTCAACTAGAATTCTCTAGTTCATTCGTTTAAAAACCCGATTCAAACCTAAACAGAGTTCGTAAGAAAGTTGTCAACCTGAATGTTATACTCAGATTTAGTCTGCATAGACGGTAGGCTTCAATTTGAGGTGTGTCTTTTTGTCAAAATAACACCTACCACGCAGACACCACGCCCTATTCGTAATATTCGTCGGCGTAGTCATCATAATCGTCTCAGTATTTTTCACACCTGATGGTCATCGTCTGACGCCGGCTACGCTGCATCTCAGAAACCCTGAAGACCTACACCTCAAATTATTTCTTGACTTTAAGGTGGAGAGAGTGTCGTTGCCGTCCCAACCTGAACAAGAACAAGTGAACAGCCACAACTCACTGGTAGAGCGTTCGCCTAGCGCAACGTCGACCCAGGTTCGAATCCCGCGGTGAACAAGATAAAAGTGGACATTTTTCACGGTCCATCCAGCAGTTTGATTGCTCTGGTGGTTCAATGTTGATTTAGGTCCCTATCCTCTCTTTCCTGGGATGGTTATCACCGTATCGCCAATGGTGGTTGTGGACGTTAAACTTCAATTTTCATTCATTCAAAATTTGAAACTATGTCGAATATACTGAATAAATTCGCCCGCGCAACCATTAGCATAGATCACCCATTAGCATTTGCAAATGAATACTTCATAAAATAAATGTACATTGACTCACTCACTCATTATTATTAGTTTTGTTTAGTGTTCAATCGTTCTCAAATAGCGCTTCTCCAGCTCAAGAGCTGCTTAAGGCGCTGGCCGATACAGGATCGAACTCCAGCCGCCCCAGGCGCCCACTTGCAGTCTTTTGGGCTGTGCATCATTTGACACCCAGACAACTGAGCACGATCCTGTGCGACCGAGATTAGGGGAGAAGGGATCTAGTTCGTGCTGGGCTTGTTTGTGTTAGCTAGCCGGCATTCACCCGTCTAGGACATCAGCGTCAGGGTTTTTTCAAAGTCTGTGCGATGAAATGCCTGCGTGTACGGATTAGACCTCGGTTTATACTCTCATCCGAAGGAGTGCTATGTCAGTCCAATTCACATATACAGGTCTGTTAGTATACTATTTAACGGTTTGGGAGCTTCATGTCCGTCTTTAAAAATTAATTAATCATGTTATTCAAGCTGCATAAAGAACCAGTTCAGAAGTCTAATAGTTCAACACTTACCTTAATGAACAGTACGAAATGCGTCATATTAGTGTAAAACTTGATAACCATCTCCATAAATTGTCACTGTAACACCATACATGACCCACTTTGCCAATGCCCACTCGACAGATCCTTTAACATTCACACTGAGTGTTGCCCACTGGACAAATAAGCTTACAACAACAACAACAACAACAAAACTCTTTCTAAAATATATTTGTTTTTTAAATTACTAAATTGTATAGTTTTGTGCCTATTAATAGCAACAGCAAAAGCAAAAGCTAAAAATAGCAGCTACCAAATCCATAGTAGACAGAACACGTTAAAAAAAAGCTCTGGCGTTAGGCTGATAACATAGACCATACCTACCCCAGACTTTAAGCCGTTTGGTTCACTCAGATATAGGGTCAAAGGTCACACGAATGTGACAAAAAAACAAAAAATGCGAGAAACAGGGGAAATAACTCCCTGTCAGAACCGAAAGTGAAAATTCAAACTTCAGCGGTTAGTTTGAGCAACGAAAATCCACTTTAGCATTGTTTAATGTAATAACAAAGCGAATGTTAGGGTAAACCCGTTTTGGCCAAAAGTAAACAAAGTCTTCCAATTGGGGCCTTTTAAGCTGTGAACGGGTTCTACGCTGACAGCGTAACTATCGCGCGAATTATAAGGCGTCCTCGCTTCCCCCTCCCCCGCCCCCCCTACGTTAAACGCCTAGTTAGTTAATAACTTGATGGCCTTAATGACAATTTTCCTTATAAAAGTGATCTTTTCTCACGATGTCCCAGTCAAATTCTCAAAGCTACGCCTTCATAAGCTCCTAAAAGGAGTTGGAGGAAGGGGAGAGAAGATCTGAATCTTGGAGATTAGATATAATTCGAGCCCCGTGAAGAACATATTTTGCCATTTGTGTTGTCTGAACCCAAGCAGAGAAGAAGAAGAAATCCTCCCAATTCTCCGGGAAGAAGTTGAGGCAGCAGTGCAATCGCTGAAGAAAGGGAAGTCAGCGGGAGTGGACAACATACCAGCGGAACTGCTACAAGCAGGAGGAGAAGCGATGACTGATGCTCTCACCATTATCTGTAACAAGATCTGGCAGAGTGGGGAATGGCCTACACCATGGACCCAGTCGCTTGTCATCACTCTTCCTAAAAAAGGTAACCTTCAGGAGTGTGAAAATTACCGCACCATCAGCCTCATCAGCCATCCCAGCAAGGTCCTCCTGAAAATAATACTCAACAGGTTGAAACCACAAGCTGAACAAATCATAGCTGAAGAACAAGCAGGATTCATGGCAGGGCGAAGTACCACTGAACAGATTTTCAACCTCAGAATAATCTGTGAGAAATACCTACAGCACCAACAACATCTATATCATGTGTTCATAGACTTCAAGAAGGCATTTGACCGAGTCTGGCATGCAGCTCTATGGGCAACCATGAAAGTGTACAACATCAGCCCTAAAATCATAGAAGTCATCAAAAGCCTGTATGACAAGGCTACCAGTGCAGTCCTCCATAACAGCGTCATCGGGAACTGGTTCAGAACAACAATCGGTGTGCGTCAAGGATGCCTACTCTCTCCAACACTCTTCAACATCTTCCTAGAGCGCATCATGTCAGATGCTCTTGCAGATCACGAAGGCACAGTCAGCATAGGGGGCAGAGCAATCTCCAATCTTCGTTTTGCGGATGATATTGATGGATTGGCTGGAGAGGAACAAGAACTTGAACAGCTTGTACAGAGGCTTGACACCACCTCCAGAGCTTATGGAATGGAAATAAGTGCAGAGAAGACCAAAATGATGACCAACAACACCAATGGCATCAACACGGACATCAAAGTACAAGGCCAATCCCTCAACACAGTGCACAGCTTCAAATATTTAGGAGCCATTGTGTCAGACAATGGGTCTCGACAGGAAGTCCTCTCCAGGATCGCACAAACAACTGCTGCCCTGACAAGGTTGAAGCCCATTTGGAAAGACAGAACCATCAGTCTACATTCCAAAGTAAGACTGCTGCGATCTCTGGTCATCTCCATCTTCCTATATGCTTGCGAAGCATGGACCCTCACAGCAGATCTCCAACGAAGAATACAAAGCATGGAGATGAGGTGCTACAGAAGACTTCTGTGCATTTCCTATACCCAACACATCACCAACGTTGAAGTCCGACAGACCATCACACAAGCCATTGGACAACACGATGACCTGCTCACAGTGGTGAAGAAACGGAAACTCCGATGGTATGGCCACGTCACCAGATCATCAGGCCTTGCAAAGACCATTCTGCAAGGCACAGTGCAAGGAGGTAGAAGAAGGGGGAGACCGAAAAAGAGGTGGGAGGACAACATTCGAGAATGGACTGGTTTGACACTGAGCGAAGCCATGAGGGCTGCTGAGGACAGAGAAAGATGGAGTATGCTGGTTAAGCGATCATCTGTGGTGCCCCTACGACCTTCGGGTTATGGGACAGGATAGGATAGGATAGGAACCCAAGCTGGCCACTGTGGTCTGCTAAACACCTTAACAAACAAAACCGTCACAACTTTAAACATGAAAATAACGCCTTGAGAGTTTAAAGATAATCTGGATGTCAAAAGTGTAGCCTTGACAAGTGATGAACCCATACTGTTAATAAGCCTCTCTTTAAAATTTCCCGCTCTAACATTAACAAGCACAATCTTCACTCGGACAGCTATGTCCGACACCTCTAAGTCTGATATCACTGCATGGCGGCTATTAGGACATCAAAACCGTAATAAATCCCAAGTAGGCCTATTTATTATTATTATTATTATTATTATTATTATTATTATTATTATTATTATTATTATTATTATTATTATTATTATTATTATTATTATTATTATTATTATTATTATTAATGTTGTTGTTGTTGTTGTGGTGGTTGTTGTTGTTGTTGTTATAGTTGTTGTTATTATCCAGAAGCATAAAAACGTCGCTTTAAGACAGTGTAAACAGTACGTGTCAAGTAACAAATAAAACAGATCTCCACATGTTCAGCAGATCTCTCTGACACGCAAAATGACGCTTATAAGTACTTCGTTCTTCACAGGGAAAGTTTAAAGTGTTTTACTTTTTCTTTCTTTTGGTTAATATTTTTCTTTTTTAAATTTAAATTTTTGGTGTTCTTGTTTTCTTATGTTTGTTTCTTATTGTGAACTGATTGTTAACAGAGAATGTATTTTGTTAAAAATGTATGTCGTTAAAAGTATATGTTGCTGAAAGTGTATGTGGTGTATATAAGTAGTGTGGTGATTTATATGGTTAGTTTATTTAATTAATTTATAAAATTGGAAAATATATATGATGTACGCATGGTAGATTTTGCGAATTTTTTTATGTTACATCAGTACATCTTACGTTCATCTGATGAATCAAAATTGATACAACTATAACTCTGACGCCTCTGGTTATGTTTTACTGCAAATTGTGTAATAAAATGAGCAGACGATGGAAATGTGGAAATAATCCATAATCCATTATGGATATTATAATTATTCGTCAAACGTCATTATTATTATTATTATTATTATTATTATTATTATTATTATTATTATTATTATTATTATTATTATTATTATCATCATCATCATCACGTATTATTACATGTATTATTATTATTATTATTATTATTATTATTATTATTATTATTATTATTATTATTATTATTATTATTATTATTATTATTATTATTATTAATTATTATTAATTCTTCTTCTTCTTCTTCTTCTTCTTCTTCTTCTTCTTCTTCTTCTTATTATTATTATTATTATTATTATTATTATTATTATTATTATTATTATTATTATTATTATTAAATGGCATGTAACAACTGATCGAAGACAAGTAGCGTAAAAGGACTAAACCTTCCTTTGAACAGTTATTTTGCAGCATTAATGCTAATAATCATTTTATGCCATTAAAGATAACCTCTCATTGTGAACCACTTGATGTCAAGACTATAGAGGGCAGTGCAGGAGTGAAAGGGTTTGCAAATACACCTACCTGAAAACAGTACACAAGACCTATATAATCTATAACTTATTTAACTATATTGTAAAATGCTACTGAAAATGCCGTAGCTTGTCCCAACATTGTGTGGTCTTGCAAAGATTCAGCTTTGAGGAGGATCATGTCAAAATTGCGTGCGTTTCAACCATTACCGGTGTCGGGGTGTCTAATTTCTGGTGGCGACACCCTGACTTTTATATCAAACTTGGACACCCGACGGGAATATCCTGCCTGAGTGGTAGTCTTTCCCAGATAGTGTGCTGGTTTTTGCCTTGACTAAAGATAGTGTAACTGTAAAAGTCAATACTAAGAGTAGGGACAGACAGCAGTGAAATTCGCATTGTTTTATGCAGTTTCTAATAGTGTGTTGATTTGAATGTTATCAGAAGCAGTTCTGATAGCATGCAGTGACTAAACACAATGAAAAGTCGATTCTGATAAATTGATAAAACGCAGCCAGTATTAAAGCTTCTTTTTCTTGACGCAATTACATTTAATAAAGTATGTGTTCCTTAATGTACATGCACAGCATTTTAAACAAAATTGTGTGTGGTGTTAGTTTAATCAGTACCATACATAAGTAACGACCTTGAAATGTCATGCAATGATAACTGCAAATAGTAGTAGACCTAGTAGGCCACCTTTAATAGAGATAAGAGAGCGTAACAGGATGCGCAAGTCTATATCAGTTGTATTAGTAATAGCCGAGTCACACTAAAATTAGTCAAAGGTCTATTCATTAGGCTTAAGCGTAGGTCAACAGATTCTGGTACCATGTAATAATTGCTGACCCTATAATGATCCCCCTCACCCCATCACTTATGAGCTCAGTCCTCTCCTCACCCCCCACCCCCCATCCCCACCCCACCGCGCCTTTTTTCTTTTCGCTTCCATGTCCCAAAAGTACAGAGAGCAAGTAGCCGCTTTACCCAGATTTGCTATCCCGACCCCAGCTATAACCTACAGGTGTTTTGCTGGGAATACCGCAATTCGATACAATTATGCTGGTTTGCAGTTCTAAATCCTCAGATGACCATTTCTTAATGCTAAGCGTGAGAGAAGATACTGCCTGTAATTATCGCGTGCAACTGGCAATTAATAGTGCGCATTTCCACCAAGGTGGCATTGAATTCCACATTACATCCTTACTTCTTGAATCCACAGGCCAATGGCATTCTTTACACATTATTCAATGAGTCATGGTGTCATGTGATACGTTTTTGCTCCTCTGATATGAAAACATGAATAGCGATGAAAGTTGCTGTTGGTTGTAATTCAGATTAATGTTATTCACTTATTTATCAATATAATTCATCTAGTTAAACATTGCCTTCTAACCGTTCCGATATCATCGAATGCATTTTCCTGCTTTAGGTTAATTGTGTGTGAAATCGTATTGCGCCTAACATTGTAACCCTCAGATAGATTAAATATGTCAAATACCATTAAATTTCTTTGCATAATGAGATAAATCGCTAGTCATATTTTCAGTCCTTTACATTCGTACATAATACGATTTCTTCTCATAGACTGAAGTCGTGTTATCGTGGTGAAAGGACAGTTGCTGGATCTGATATGCTTTTTTGATTGATTGATTGATTGTTGCTTTAGGTCCAGCGGACTCTTCCGAGCCAAATCAGGACCGGACAACCCCCAATCCGCATAAAAGATCTGCCGAAACAACCCTAGTTGGAAAATTGAATGCCCTCCACCGGCCAGTCACTTTACAAAAAAGACATCCCACGCAGGGGACGGCTGAGGCTTTACCCCAACTACTCGAACCCCCGGTTACAAAAACAGAATAGAATACAAACATCATTATAAATCATCAACAAAACACATACATATAAAATGCCTATAGTGCTAAATAATAACATCATAGGAAGCCCTAGTGACCACCCGGCAGAAAGCGTCCAACACTCCCAAGCTGATCCAACAGACCTCATACACAAACAAGGAGTCTTGTCCAGGAAGAGGTTTCAAGAAAAAAAGGTAGGTCATTGATCTAGCGAAGAAGAAGATAGTATAGCAGAGTGATAGGACATATCAGGAATGGGAAAGAGCAAATGAGGAAGACAGCGACAGTGGGAATTTAAAGCACTAAATTTCCAGAAAGTGGGGATACTATTTATACTGAAACCCCCGGCACTCCAACGGGGGTACTGTTGCCGCAGCGAATCAGTCATGCCTACAAAGGCAAGACAGGTTTTCAACTGGGGCTTTCACTTTTCCCTTTATAGGTTAGAACAATCTACAGTGGCAAGATTGCTCATTACCCCAAGGGGTATCTGATATGCGAGGATTCTTCTTTCACTCAAAGTAGGCCTACCAACTAAGATCTGGACCCTTGGAATCCATACCACCCTTTAATAACGTGATATTTGTATGTCTTTTATCCCCCGTTGGGGTGCCGGGGGTTTCAGTATAAATAGTATCCCCACTTTCTGGAAATTTAGTGCTTTAAATTCCCACTGTCCTGTCTTTCTCATTTGCTCTTTCTCATTCCTGCTCTGTTCTATCAATCTGCTATACTATCGTCTTCTTCGCTAGACCAGTCACCTACCCTTTTTCTTGAAAACTCTTCCGGGACAAGACTCCTTATTTGTGTATGAGGTCTGTTGGATCAGCTTGGGAATGTTGGACGCTTTCTTCCAAGTGGTCACTAGGGCTTCCTATGATGTTATTATTTAGCAATGTAGGCATTTTATATGTATGTGTTTTGTTGATAATTTATAATGATGTTTGTATTCTATTTTGATTTTGTAACCGGGGGTCCGATAAATTAGAGTACAGCCTCAGCGTCCCCTTCGTGGGATGTCTTTATTGTAAAGTGGCTGGCTAGTGGAGAGCTTTCAGTTTTCCCACTAGGGTTGTTTCGGCAGAGCTTTTATGCGGATCGGGGGTTGTCCGGCCCTGATTTGGCTCGGAAGAGTCCGCTGGACCTAAAACAATAATCATGTAATGTAATGTATGTCTTAAAAAAAAGATTTTCTTTGTATGTATACAACACATTACGGTCTCTGACACACTTCATGAACAATGTATTTTGATACCATCCTTCACACAATGAGTACGAGTGTACTTCCAAACTGCAAATCCTAATTTTACCTTTAACAGTAAAACTTCAGAGGATTATCTTCTTCGTTGTTGTATGGTCAAGATAGATAGCAGAGTGACTTGAGCATGTGGCGTGGTCAACTCTCAGCATGGTCCAAGCTTGAACCTCTCAACATTGCAAACCCGAGTGCTCAGGTGGAAGAGAACAGAGAAAAATGTCATTGTTGTCGTCCTTTTCAAACTCTTTTGTGATGGAAGGAGTCTTTGTGTTGAAGCACGTTTCCCTTTCCGGTTTGGTAGAAAACGAAGCTGGGATTGGAAACGAACACTGTGTCTGTGAGGGATGCCCGCTATTTTGATGACTGTATCATTTTTTGACCACGCGATGGGGAAACAGGATGCCGTTATCCGATTGTGGTCAACTTCTGTCAATAAAAGGTTTTTGATGCTAGATGACTGTACTGTGTATTATGTATTATGTAGGCCTATTGAGCATTCACCAAAAACGAAGTTTCAGTTTAGAAGGGAAGTACGGAGTACGCAACTTAATGGAGGCTTATCTGCATATTTTATAATTGTCTTCTCTGTTGAGTTCGCGTGGAAATTTAATATGATTCGCTAATCTCTCTCTCTCTCTCTCTCTCTCTCTCTCTCTCTCTCTCTCTCTCTCTCTCTCTCTCTCTCTTTCTCTCTTCCTTTCTTTCTTTCTCTCTCTCTTTCTCTCTCTCTTTCTCTCTTCCTTTCTCTCTCTCTCTCTCTCTCTCTCTCTCTCTCTCTCTCTCAAAATTGTGATTTGAATGAATGACATATAACTTATAAGCCATTAATCTTAATACGTTCAACTTTCAATGTTTTCATATACATGTATATGTGATTTGGATGTTTTAGGATATTGGGACACTGATATTTTCAGGAATTTGGATACTAGCGGACAACAAAGTTCGAACTTTAACCACCAGGACATTATTTAGACACTGACGATAGGACACTATAGCCTAGGACACTGATATTTTGGCAAGTTTGATTATTAAAAAGGAGTCTATTTGGAAGCTCTAAAGCGTGTTAAAGAGGAATGGTGGTCAGATTAGGGTTAAGAGTTTACGAAGTTAGCGTAGCGTGGAAATTGCTTATTGAATTTATCCCTTCCTAATTCCTCGACCCCTTTGGTCTCTTGTTGTTTGCCTTAAGTTCCCTCCTTCGTGTTGCCTCCCTTGGGACATCCTATTATCCGTATCCAGATGATTCACCCTGAGGCTTAGACAGCTGGTGAGTATCGCCTCATTTCCCTGGATATGGGAACATTAGATTTTATTCCAGGGAAAAAAGGGAAGCTTCAAATGATGAGATAAATGCCTCAAGTAAAATAGACAGTAGGCTCTTATTGTGTACGGGCCAGCCTTGCTCTCTTTGGATTTGATTTCACCTCGTTCCTCTAACAATAATGAACTATTGAATGATCCTATTACTGTCAGCCTTCATTTCAAGAAGTAGGGTAAGAAAAAATCTAATTATTGTTATTGCTGTTGTTCTTTTGGGTTTTCTGCACGTGCTCACCCCTTTGGAGCAGACTAGAGGCGCCAAAGATGTGCACGCACATCCAGAATCAAACCGGAAGTGCCATGCGCCAGGATTCGCTTCTGCGCAGAATCAGTTCCGGTGTCGATGCAAATCAGAACGTCGTGTTGCCCATAGCGACAGCAGACCAGTCTCCATGGCTGCTTTGTTTCAAAGTGCATTACTACCACTTGCATTCTTTCGAGGACTCTTAGCTATTGTCGTGTTTGTGTGTGTGTGTGTGTGTTTTATTTCTTCGTCTTCTTTCTCCGGGCTTCACCTCATCGTCACCGTTATCAATTAACAGCTGACTGCATTCATTTTACTTGAGTGCACAATCTTTTTTTTTGTTGTTGTTAAAACTGTTTTTTATTGTATGGATCTTTAGACGCGATCCCACGGAGGTCTCCAAGTAGACTGACCGTCTGCTACAGAAATTAGTTTACAATTAGCTCGTTTGCAATCATTAATGCAGCGTCTGTTATGTAATCATGATTTGCATCAATATTGAAGGCTTTTGTTTTTAGCTATGCACAACAGACGAATGAAACAAGAAAAGCCAAATTTTGGAATTTCCACGTAGTTGTAGTTGTTGTTGGCGTTGCTGTTGTGGATTCTTATGTTCTTCTTGTTGTTTTGTTTTGATTTTTAACAGGCGTGCCGTGTTCCATTTGAATCTTTTTAAAATCATCATCAATATCATCATCATCATCATCATCATCATCATCATCATCATCATCATCATCATCATCATCATCATCATCGTCATCGTCATCGTCGTCGTCGTCGTTGTCATACACATCATTATCAGCAGCAGCAGCAGCAGCAGCGGCATCTCCAGCTGCATCATCGTCGTCGTTGTCATCAATATCATCATTGCCGTCAAAATCATCATAATCGCCATCATCATCATCATCGTCATCATCATCAACATCATCATCATCATCACTAAGCCGCCTTTGGTAGTTTATTTTAGAAGATCAAAATTTTTTTTTAACATATAATTATTTTATTTAAAGTCTGTTAAAAGATTACATTATTTTAGACCAAATTTTGTGTGTGTGTGTGTGTGTGTGTGGTGTGTGTGTGTGTAGGTGTGTGTGTGTAAAATAATGTAATCTTTTAACAGACGTTAAGTAAGATGATTGAATTGAACTATCCAACTTTAGTTGAACATGCTTTAAAAAAAAAAAAAGCAGTTACAACCCCCCTTGTCTTATTGTCTTATAACTATAATGCTTTCAATACAGATCTGTAGCGATTGCGATATTCCATCGATCATAAATTCTCTGATTTGGTTTGTCCAACGTTTCCTTCACTGCTAATACCATGTTTCCCAGTTTAAAACAACAGGAACAACAACGCCGTCATACACGTCGCATGGGCACCCCGCAGGTACAATCTGTCACGAGTCAGCTCCGTGACTACTGCAGTGTGACCGAGCAGGACGCAACCACCCGAAACGGAGCGCACGACGCAAGGGCAATTAACTCTAGTCAGTGGCGCCTGTTACCCAGGCAACGGGGAGAGTCACGTGGAAGAATGCCAGCGTAAGGGTAGCCATACGTCATTGAAGTAAGGCCTTCGAACTGAAGCATATATAAATATGAAGAATTATCTTGACCAAATAGTACAAGTTGAAACGGATTATTAAAAACGTCGTGTTAGAACTTGAATCATTAAGATTTCTTATAAATTTGAGGGTAAAATATTGGTGGGGAAGTTGGTTCAAGGTGTACATTATCGATTATGCAACATATATTTGTGAAATGCTCACATGCAGAATATAAGAGTATGGCCTATGTGCATCTGTCTGGCTGATACGGTTTTTAGGACTCTTGTCTCACATTTGAGATGTGAGTTTGAATCTTGGAACGTTATGCCGCGGTACATCAGTTTTTGGGATCACAATTTTCCTAATATCAAAAGAGATTAACATCGGAAATTATCGCACACTGAGTGAATTCGAAAGCAAGTCCATTGAAGTCCCAGCTTTCACACCACACTCGCCCCTTCAGCATGTTTGTATTGTATAATAAATAGTGTATTTATATAGACTATAGCGAGCTCAAAATCTCAAAAAGTTGGTCACATTTTCTCTACTCTGTCTCCAAGTTGCTTATTTTTTAAATGTACTTTTTATTTTGTTTGCTGTGATGTCCAAGCTGTCGGGAGAGCCCTCGTGTTCCTAGCTAGCGCCGCGGTTTGGCCAGAGAGGGAATCCCATTGGGCGTCTTTTGTGTCCAATCCCCCTAGGGCTCTATTGAAAGAGCGCGCTTGCCGGGCTCGTTCACATTGTGACGTTGTAGGCCGTGCACAATGGCAGGTCGACCCCTTTATTATGGGTAAATATTATCTATTGACGCCTTCCACCCGCTGAACTCAAACAAACACCGCTATCCATCAACCTTAATTGAAGTTTTCCTTGTTGCAGTTTCTTAAGCGATTTCTGCACGACGTTATTCACGAGAGCGACGATTTTTTTTCAATGACAACTTCTTCAATACTCTTAAAGGTGAAGAATACAATTTCTAGAGAGCGGCTGAAAGATTTCTACAGAACAGTGGAGGATTTCGAAGGCTTCGCACACACAAAAGTCTTAAAGACATTGAATAGTTGCCAAATGTTTAGATACCCCGGGCTATAGAACTATATAGGACAGGCAAGAGAAGACACTTTTCCTACCGCAAGGTGGCAGTGTTTGCTGACTTTAGACAGGTTAGGGATTTTAAAAGAAGGGGGTACAGAAGATGGCGGTAAAGTGGGGAAACAGGTACAGGAATCAGAGTGGACATGACACACTCAACATTCGAAACAAAATTGTGGGAACATGATAGGAAGATGGTGAATGCTTGAAAATCACACAATCAGATGCGAAAAGAATCCCAATGCTGACTGCACAATTTTGAGTTTTGGCAGACCGTTGAGCTATACTCAGAAGACATGAAACTTATGGAAATCTAGTAAAGTTTTCCAAACACCAAAACTAACCCTGCCTTTATCAAAGAACTGAATGATCAAAATTAGCCATACAGAAGGCGATAAGAATAGGTACTATGACTGGTCGTGAATAATTATGCATATCAAAAAATAAAATAAAATAAAGCAACGCGCAATTTTTAAAGCACACGGATTTTCCGTTGAGGCCGTTTTTCTTCCCGGAGGAGCAAAAGGAAGTAGGACAACAAGAGAGAAGCAAACGGTGATCGTCCCAAAGCACGTACAGATAAAGACTTACAGAGATGAGGAGAAGAGAGAGGCATGCAAGAGTTAAGTGAGGGTGAGAGAGTGGAACTACAGGAAAAACAACCCAAAAAAGAGGAAAGAAAATAGTTGGTTGAAAAAACCCAAGCGTGTAAATGATTCAGACCCATCGTGTGAAAAGCGTTTGACGCGAAAGGCGCCGAGGTTCAAAGCCGAGTGAAAAATCAAGGGGAGATTACAAAGCATGTTTACCGTCAGGGTTCAGTGGCGCTGCCATTACTGTTCAATAGTTTCAAACGGAAACTATGCTTTAACGTCACATTTCACGGACTGGGTTTTAAAATCTGAGAAATGTGGTCCTTCCGTGGCGAGAGACCAAAAATCTTTCAAGCATGGAAATAGACCCTGCGACGTGTCATAAACAGCTAGCAATTGAATTACTAACATTAAATAATTCACTTTTTCCAGGAGAAAGCAGAACTAAACTACGACCAACACTAAGATTCAGACTAAATCTTCTTTGTTCCACCCCCATCTGGGTCGCTACAGCGGCACGATAAAAAACCCGGTTATTGTGTCAAAAGGGCAGCTGACAGAGTATACATCTGGTGGTTCAAGGTGGGACATTTGAGTCAAGACAACCAACCTTTATCACCCACAACGGAGAATTCACACAGCACACTGCCTCTCCGCAAATAAAGAATTTTTGTTTTGTTTTTAAACACTTTTTTTTAAAAGTAATACATAAAATCACAAATTAACAACTACGAGAAAACGGAAACTCCGATGGTATGGCCACGTCACCAGATCATCAGGTCTTGCAAAGACCATCCTGCAAAGCACAGTGCAAGGAGTAGAAGAAGAGGGAGACCGAAAAAGATGTGGGAGGACAACATTAGAGAATGGACTGGTTTGACACTGAACGAAACAATCAGCGTTACCGAGGACATGGAAAGATGGAGCACGCTGGTTAAACTATCATCTGTGGTGCCCCTACGACCTCCGAGTTACGGGATAGGATAGGATAGGATAGATGTTATCCTATCCTATCCTATCCTATCCTATCCCGTAACTATGAGGTCGTTGGGGCACCACAGATGATCATTTAACCAGCGTACTCCAAAAAGGAGGTTGGAGATTGTTCTACCCCCTATGTTGAATGTGCCTTCGTGATCTGCAAGGGCATCTGACATGATGTGTTTTAGGAAGATATTAAAGAGTGTTGGAAAGAATATGCATCCTTGACGCACACGGATTGTTGTTCTGAACCAGTTTCCGATGCGCTGTTGTGGAGGACTGCACTAGTAGCCTTGTCATACAGACTTTTGATGACTTCAATAATTTTAGGGCTGATGTTGTACACTCTCATGGTTGTTCAGGGAGCTGCATGCCTGTCACGAGCGGACGATTCACCTCTGGCGCTGCCTGCGTCCCGTCTCCACTTCCTCGCCCGCTGGCCAAGCCAACTAAGCCCCGCCCCTCGGGAATTGCCCCTCGAAGCCACAGACTGGTCAAACCAAAGTGTCAGTCTTCAGCCGTCAGCCCGAGTGAGAACAACTGCCTGCCGAGGACACGCCGCACCACGTTGTGACCCCTGAGCCTCGGCAATATTCTTGTGTTCTACCCGTTCTTGGTCAAGGTAAGAGTGGAAACTTACTTTATATCATTTAGCATTTCCATCACCCGTCGATTTCCCAACATGTTCGTATGTCTTGTAGATATGTACGTTCGTGTCTGTGGTTTGTCTTGATGTGTTGCTTGTGATATGCATTTTATTCCTTGTATCTACTATCTGCATTTTGATTGCTGTTCATGCCATGTTTGTATTTATACCTGTATGTTCCCTGCTAGACCCTTGTATAAATCTCCCATGCCATGTTGTCCCACCACCTAGATTAAAGTCCCCCAGTACAGCACCCATGCCTACAACCCCCATTGTCCTGTAATTATCCCCTTTGCTTCTCCCATGTTCTTATTGTGTAGATATCTACCCCTGTTGTCCATCACCCCATCTTAAGGCGCCAAATTATTTATTAGCGGCCGCCAGTAAACTCCACCAAAGCCCCATAGCCATTGTTGCAATTGTTGGAATGTTGGAGCGAACCGGTCAAGTCTTGGCCGGTGCGTCCAAATTTGAAAATCTGATTGGCATGCGCGCTAACCGGCGCAGCATCCAGAGTGTGTGTACACCTCTGATCCTGAGTCATTACTTCGTTGCAGAACGGGCTCCTATACCGGCTGCTACGAGACTCAAGACCCGCTGCGTGCAACCAAGACACCCAGGTTGTCACTGAGAAGCGTAGGAACCGAAACACTGCTAACGGTCAGCCACGTAGGCCGCTTGCACCAACCCCCCTGTTACTCAAGAAGCCGACCCAGTGACCTGCATTGGCCATCTGACACTAACCGCCTGGACCATTGCACAATCGCCATCCAGAACCGAGAGGCAACCTCCGCCCCTACACTATTACAGCTAAGTGCGCACCAAGCGCACACCACAATTCTGAGACAATCTGGCTAGCCACGCGCAAGAATCCAGATACCCCTCTGCCCTGTGATGACATCAGTCCACAATCGCCCTAGTATCCCCCCGACTGCCAACCCAGAATAGCTCCAAGATACTCTGGACACTTATAGACTATTACCAGTGACTCAGCCTTAAGCTTACCTCATTCCTGACCTACTTCTATTTAATAAATTGCCTAGTATTATATTATAACATCTGACTTCCCCTTGTTTCAAATTCTCTACTAGTTTAGTTTGTATTCTTCTCGTCTGGCCTTTTACCTTTCTATCATTCCTTAGTATTCCCAGCATTATTTCCCTGAATGTCGCCGCAAGTTGGCCTAGACAAGGGAGGCAACACAGCACGGGGGAATAATTGCTAATCCTCATCCCCCCAACCCCCTTTATTCGTGACAATGCCAGACTCGGTTAAACCCTACAAACACATGATATAGATGTTGTTGGCGCTGTAGGTATTTCTCGCAGATTATTCTGAGGTTGAAAATCTGTTCAGTGGTACTTCGCCCTGCCATGAATCCTGCTTGCTCTTCAGCTATGATTTATTCACATTTGGGTTTCAATCTGTTGAGTATTATTTTCAGGAGGACCTTGCTGGTATGGCTGATGAGGCTGTTGGTGCGGTCATTTTCACAATCCTGAAGGTTACCCTTTTTGGGAAGAGTGATGACAAACGACTGGGTCCATGGTGTAGGCCACTCTCCATTCTGCCAGATCTTGTTACAGATAAAGGTGAGGGCGTCAATCATCGCTTCTCCTCCTGCTTGCAGCAATTCCGCGGATATGTTGTCCACTCTCGCTGTCTTCCCCTTCTTCAGTGATTGCACTCCTGCCTCAACTTCTTCTCGGAGAATTGGGAGGATTTCTTCCTCTTCTCTGTTCTGAGGACGTGCTAGAACTGATATGTCTCCGTTTGGAGAGTGGTTGTAAATCTCAGAGCAGTACTATGTGCATCTATCCAAGACTTCTTGTACTTCTGTAAGGTATATGCCAGACTTATTTTAGATCGTGGAGGACTTGGGCTACTTAACACTTGTCCTGGTCCTGATTGGGCTCGGAAGAGTCCGCTGGACCTAAAGCAATAACCATGTAATGTAATGTAATGTAACACTTGTCAGCCGCTGGTAGGCCTTCTTGCTTTTGTTCTTGTTCCGAATATTCTCTATTTCCTGGCATTGCTCATCTATCCAGTTCTCCTTTGCTGTGCACATGCCTTTTCGGATGTCATTGTTGAGTTTTCGGTAGGCATCAGCTCCGTGGGAGGTGCTCTTTTTCTTTTTAAAAAAAATCTCTCTTCGTTTATGACACAAGTCCAAAAGTTCAGGTGTGATACACGGTTTCTTCTTTGGGCGGTGCTTGGCAAGGATCTCAGTGGCGGCATCTGTCACAGCTGAGTTGAAGGTGGTGGTCATGGTGTTTACATCTACTTCATCTACTTCACCAGCTCCCAAAATGAGCAGTGGTAAAAATTTCCCTCCAATAGTGGCTTAGAATATTTCTGCCACCTCCGGATCTTGCAGTTTGTCCAGGTCAAACTTCAGTCTGGTGCACTTTGCTGTATTTACTCTCTTCAAGTGGAGTCGGAAAGACATCATCACGAGATCGTGGTCATTTCCGATGTCTGCTACTGGAAAAGTGCGTGTCCTGCCAATGTTGATGTTTGATCTGAAGCAGGTCTTGACCATGATGTAGTCAATATGGTTGTGATGCTCCCCGTTGGGACTACGCCATGTCCATCGTCTGGATTTTGTTTTGGAGACAAAGCGTGTTTGCCAGTATCAGATTGTTGTATCTGGCAAACCCCAAGAGTCTCATCTTGCAAATCCAAAAATCTCAGACCCCTGTCATTTGTCTCGTTGTTGCAGTGGGGTCCACTTGTGTCTCCCCAGTTGTGCGCATCCTGGGCAACCTTGGCATTCCAGTCGCCTTGCACTATGACTGTCACGTGGGGTTTATGGGCTCTGCACAATGGAATTATGGACCCTCACGTTTATTCGGTGGGAACTGCTAGTAAGTCACCCTATGAATTACTTTAATAAATTTATTTGTTTAGCTCGTTCTGTGTTAAGGTTGGGGTACAGAAATAGATAGAAAAAAGGTAAAAGAATACTGTCACACTAGCTTTCACACGGCTATGAATCATATGTAGTCCAGCCTTTTGATAACAGTTAAAATCACACATTTATTTCTTCTACTCTATACAAGGTTCTCTAAGTACTAATCTAACTTAAAAAGTCTCTTTCAATGCTAATAGTTCGATCGCTGATAGTCTATGCAGCTGTTCTATCTTCATCGGGCACTCGCTAGTATATCTCATGTAGATTTGGACTACTGTGGTCCGTTTTAGAGTTTCTGAATAGTTGGACTACTGTGGTCCTGTTCTGATCAGTTTAAGTGCACTTGGGATAACACACTTAACTGGCGGGTGGTGCGGTCGAAGTCCTTCTGTGAGGTAGCTTCTGGTCCACCTGTGTCGTTGTGTAGTTGGGTTCCCTGGCCACGCTGTGGGGTCTGACAGGGAGTTTTACCGGGTCGCTCGTTCCGACTTGTGCGGTAGAGGTTCCTCAACCAACTTGTTTCTGTGGAGTGGGGTTCACAGGATAGCTCGGGATAGCTCGGGATAGCTCGCCTGCCCGTCTGTAATATAAGAGACGAAATTCTGCACAACCCTGAATAATCGGTTTGTGCAGAGCGTCTCACTGAAAGCCAAGTAGCCCTCAGTGATAGCTCCACATCTCTATACATAAGCGACGAACATTCTGCTACTTCCGGGTTCCACTGGAATCTCACTCTAAATTCCTATACATACATAAATATCAAACGTGGCTAACTATACACATACAGAATTAATAATATTATAAACATTCAGTGGTACAGCCACTGGTCTGCAAACATACATATAAGTTAAACAACAGTGGTTCCGTATGGTATGCAACATGGCGGCGTAACCGGTCGTGTTTCGCCTCGTGGTAGGCTCTTCCACATGGTCACGCAAATTCGGATTAACAATTCACATTTATGCATAGCAAATTCTTCAAACATAATTTCAACAATACTACACATATATCACGATGAAACAGAAGGGTGTTCATTTACCTGTTTGACAAGTTCAGGCCCGTGTGACTTGATAGAATTCTACGATTCCTAAGTCCTGCTTCCTGGTCTAAGTGTAGAGAGATTTCTCTGCCAGCTTTCTAGCTGTTAACACTTCGGTGTATTACTCCCAACTGACTAAAAATGTGTTAGGCTCGGACCCAGTCAAACTGGCTCGAACCGCTTTGCGTAAGCTCTCATTGGGTAAAATGTTCATATTCAAAACTCAAGTGCTGACGTCACTGCGCTGTGTGTGTGGCTCAGGCTCGCAGTGTGCTGTAATTTAATTGCTACTGTGTACTGTACTAACTCTCTACTGTTACAAAGGCTACACAATGCTAAATAGTCGATAGGCAGAGTTTAAACTAGCCAATTCGTGACAGGCTCCCTCAACTGAAAAAAGGCGATGACTACTGGATTCGACCTTTTTCTACTACAGAGCCTAGTTTAACACTGCACTATCCTAGGGTCCTATTTACAAACTAAGTAAGTTGCTCTACCTGAGCTGCAATGCTGTGCCAGGTAGCTATGGACACTAGTGACAGGGTATTACTGGGCGGGGACGAATTCTGGTGCTGTGGCCCTTAGTTGTGTTGGGTGGGCGACAGCTGCTGTGTCCTCCACGAGATGGCGACTGAGGTAGTCGGCTCCGTGGTTTTCTTTGCCGGGGATGTACTCGATTTGGAATGAGTACGCCTGAAGGGTGAGTGCCCATCGCATCAGGCGAGAGTTCAAAGACTTGGAGGCTGCCAGGAACGATAGTGGTTGGTGGTCCACCTGAACTGTGAAATGGGTCCCATACAGGTAGAGTTGAAACTTCTGTATGGCCCAGACTAGTCCAAGGCATTCTTTCTCCGACGTGGCGTAGTGGGTCTCGGCGGGTCTCAATTTTCTGCTGGCGTAGGCGACAGGGAATAGCGTCTCTGCATTCTTGGGGTCGCGCTGTAGCAGTACTGCTCCGAGTCCTAAGTCGCTTGCGTCGGTGCGAAGAACGAATGGCTGAGTCAAATCGGGTAGGTGGAGTACTGGCGCCGATGTCATTCTGTCCTTGAGTGTTTGGAATGCTGTCTCGCATTCCGCTGTCCATACGACTTTGTCCGGGGCGATTTTCCGGGTTCCATTTGTCAGAGGTACGGCGATGCTGTTGTAGTTGGGGATGAACTTCTGGTAGAAGCCGCAGAGTCCTAGAAATGACTGCACTTCCTTCTTTGTCTTGGGCCTAGGAGCGTCGAGTAGGCGTTTCACTGTCTTTCTACCGGTCGCAGGCTTCCTTGACTGATGGTGTGTCCCAGAAATTCTAGTTCTGTGAATCCAATCTGACATTTGGTGGGTCTTGCCGTCAATCCCGTGTCTCTGAGGCGGGCGAGTAGTTGTTGTAGGAGCGTGACATGTTCCTCCCACGTGGGTGTTGCGATGAGGATGTCGTCCATAAACGAATGTAGGTGCTCGCTGCTCAGGGGTGCCAGGAGTTTTCGCATCATGGCGCTGAAGATGCTGGGTGCGTTGTGGAGTCCGAATGGAAGTACATTGAACTCGAAGTGTCCTTCCATAGTGCTAAACGCTAGGTACTTTCGGACTTGCGGTTGCACTGGTATCTGGTAGTATCCTTTGCTGAGGTCGATGCGTGAGAAGTACTTCGCTCGCTGTAGCTTGGCAAATAGGTCTGTCTGGTCCGGGAGTGGCTCTGGCTGGAACTGCGTTACCGCATTCAGGAGTCTGAAGTCGATGCACAGTCGATGCTCTCCGTTGGGTTTTCGCAACAATACCGTGCCTGCGCTGTAGGGTGAAGTAGACTCTGAGATGATTCCGGCTGCCAGTAAGGTGTCTATCTCTTCCTTGATGGCTCGCTGCTGCGACAGTGGCATCGGGTAGAGCTTCTGGCGGACGGGTGTTGGGTCGGTCACCGTTAGGGTTACTTCGACGAGGTCTGTCCTCCCTGGTCGGTCTGTGAGCACAGTCTGATGTTGTCGAATGACCTGTAGTACTTGCTGTCGCTGTTTAGCGGCTAGGTCTCCGTTGAGTATCACGTCTTTGTAGGTTTCTTTGGAGTGCAGGGGATACTCTACTGCATTGGTCTCCATGCTTTCTCCTTCTTCCGCGATGGCGATGGCTAACAAGTTGTGAGTGCTGGGGGTCGCTGGTCGGTCCGTGTATTTCTTGAGGAGATTGATGTGGTGGTATCGGGCTCTCCCGTTCACCTCTACTTGGTAGACTGTCTTGGATTTCTTGGCAGTCACCCGGTACGGTCCTCTCCAAGCGATGTCCAGCTTGTTGGTTCCACTTGGAAGTAAGAGTAGCACTTGATCGCCGACTTGCAGTTCTCTGTCCTTCGCGTGGCGGTTGTAGTACTTCGCCTGACGGGCTCTTGCCTTCTTCAGTGCTTCACCAGCTTTCTTCCACGTTGCTTTGAGGGTTTCCTGCAGGTCTGCGACGTACTTGGTGGCACCTCTGGGTGTGTCGTCTATCTTGGCTTCCGTCCAACTTCTGCGTAGGGCTTCTAGCGGTCCTGCTAGAGGTCTGCCGAATAGCAATGTTGACGGGGTGTAGCCTGTGGCTGCATGGGGCGTTTCTCGGTATGCGAACAGTGCCGCATTCACGTAGGTGTCCCACGCTTCTGGATTGTCGTCGGCGACTTTCCTGAGTATGGTGAGAAGGGTTCCATTCAGTCTTTCTACTTGTCCGTTGCTGGCGGGGTGGTATGGTGGTGTGCGAATGTGATGGACTTGTATCAACTCGAACACGTCTTGCATCAGGCGGCCGGTGAACTGAGATCCGTTGTCCGTTCTAATGCTGTCCGGGAATCCGACTCTGGTAAAGATGGCGATGAGTGCATCTGCAATCTTCTTGGTGTCGATCGCTGGCAACGGGACTGCTTCGCACCACATCGTACATGCGTCGACGAGTGTGAGTAGAAATCTGTTCCGCTTCTTGGTCATGGGCAGTGGTCCTACTATGTCTACTGAGACTTGCTGGAATGGCACGCCGACTACTACTGATGGTCCTAAGGTAACTGGTACGGTGTGATGTCGCGGGGAATATCGTTGACATTGGTGGCAAGATTTCACGTAGCGCTTGACATCCTCCGTGATTCCTGGCCAATAGTAGTGTGCGCTGATTCTCTGCACTGTGGCTCCAATTCCCATGTGTCCGCTGAGTGGCATGCTGTGGCCTAATTCTAGTACTTGGGCTCGAAGGGTGGCTGGTAGTACTAGTTGGGTGTGATCTCCATCTCCTTGTCGATGTAGAACTCCCTGTTCCATGTAGAAGTCTCCCTTGTGCGGGGGTGTGTGCGCCTTGGGTAGCTTCTGGAAGCACTTCGCTATCGAGGTGTCTTCTTTCTGTGCTGTTTTGATCTCTTCGAGTCCTGGATTCGGAGCGAACTCGGGCTGGGGTGGTTGGGTTTTAGCTTGGGCCCTGGTTTGCACTGCAGCTATCTCTACAGTTTTTGGGGGCGTGCCTAAGAACACATACCTACAACCTAGCACTAGATCATACAGGGGTTTCTGTAAAACAGCTGCTTGGATTCGTCCTGTGACGTACCTACTCTCTACTTCGATCCAAGCTATTGGGCAAGTAGTCGTCGGTTTCGTCAAGTCTGCTCCTTGTAAGTCGACTGTCTTGTCTGTCAAGTCCGCGCGCGATACAAGAGACTCGCTGACTATCGCGTCGTATGATAGACCTGTGTCATACAGACAGTTCGCTTCTTTTCCGTTGACCTTGACCGTGTCTGTCACCGATGGGTGATCTCCGATCGTGTGTGGCTTATTACCGCTACTTTGAGTTAGAACTCTGTGCGCTGGCCGGCTTTCGCGCTCTTCCCTACGTTGTGCGGCCAACTTGAAACATTCTGCGGTGGAGTGATTGTTTCTGTTGCAGAACGAACAATACCGTCTCTGTTCTGCGGGACCTCTTTTCCCGAATTCCGTGTTGGGTCCTTTATTTTGCCCAGGTCTGGGGTTATTCGGCTTATTCGCGGTGCGCTCTTCTCGGTTAGGGCTTCGTTTCTGTGCCTCTTTCCCGTTAGGCTTTAGGTCTCGCCTGAAGCTCTTGGCTTCTCCGTGTGCGGCCACGTACCTATCTGCGACCTTGACCAGATCTTCTAGTCTTTCCGCGCCCTGCTCTACTGAGAAGGTTCTCAGCTCGGGGGTCATGGTTTCCCGTAGCTGTTCCCATACTAACAGTTCTGTCAGTCCATCATACGTCTTAGCCGTGGCTGACTGGCTAATCCACTTATCCAGCGTTGTGGACAACCGATCCGCGAACTGCGCATAGCTCTCTCCTTTCACTCTCCGATTGGTGCGGAACTTTTGCCGGTAGCATTCTCCTGTCAGTTCGAATCCCGTTAGGAGTGCCTCTTTTACTTTGTGATAGTCAGTCACTCTGTCAGTCGGTAGCTTACTGTAGATGTCATAAGCCTTTCCTCTAAGTCCTTGACTAAGCTTGAAAGACCAATGAGTGGGATCTAGTTTATACTCTGTTGCTAGGCGCTCAAACCTAGTCAGATAGAGATCTAGACCTTCTTCTCTCTCATTGAATGTTCCCAGTGGAAATGACATTCCTTGTACAGGGTTGGATGCTACCTCTAGCTGATCTGAGTGGGAAGGGGTTGAGGAAGAACTTGAAGCTCCTGATCCCAATCTTCTTAGCTCTAACTCATGCTGTCTTTCTTTTTCCTTTTCTTCCCTCTCTTTTTCTTTCTCTGCCCTCTCTTTTTCTTTTTCTGCCCTCTCTTTTTCTTTTTCTGCCCTCTCATACTCCCATCTCCTAACTTCTGCTTCTCTCTCTGCTGCTAATGCTGCCTTCTTCTGTTCTCCTTCTAATTCTAGTTTCTTCTGCTCTGCTTCTAATTTCTTTTGCTCTGCTTCTAATTCTGCTTTTCTCTGATCTGCTTCGAGTTTCTTCTGTTCTGCTTCTAATGCTAGTTTCTTCTGCTCTGCTTCTAAGGCTAGTTTCTTCGCCTCCCTTTCTGCTGCTCTCTCTGCCTTAGCCTCCTGTTTCTCTACCTCTGCATTTATATACGCAATTAGGTCCGCCCCTGCTAAGTGTAAAGCTTCTCCCAATTCCTTGAAACGCAATCTCAAGGCCACTGGGTCCGACATTGCCAAACGTGTCTATGAACACCCTCTGAATCACGTGGAATACCAAAACACTAGCAATATTGCAAGTCAATAAAAACAATGCAAAGACAATCAAATTCGTAATCAATAATAGAATAAAACAAGAGTCAAATGGCATACAACAGTTACTTAAGCAAAACCTGCAAAAGAACAATGCAACATACAGACACAAAAATAATTGAAGCAAAAAAGTTTTTAACTAAAGAATAGTGCACCCAAACTGAGTCAATGTTACCACTATTCTAAGTTATTCTACTACTCCTACTGTTATCTAATTTTATTGTACTTAGATCCGTTTATACCCAATTCCTATTATACACAGATCCTGGCAGGCTCGCCAATTAAAGTGTCACGTGGGGTTTATGGGCTCTGCACAATGGAATTATGGACCCTCACGTTTATTCGGTGGGAACTGCTAGTAAGTCACCCTATGAATTACTTTAATAAATTTATTTGTTTAGCTCGTTCTGTGTTAAGGTTGGGGTACAGAAATAGATAGAAAAAAGGTAAAAGAATACTGTCACACTAGCTTTCACACGGCTATGAATCATATGTAGTCCAGCCTTTTGATAACAGTTAAAATCACACATTTATTTCTTCTACTCTATACAAGGTTCTCTAAGTACTAATCTAACTTAAAAAGTCTCTTTCAATGCTAATAGTTCGATCGCTGATAGTCTATGCAGCTGTTCTATCTTCATCGGGCACTCGCTAGTATATCTCATGTAGATTTGGACTACTGTGGTCCGTTTTAGAGTTTCTGAATAGTTGGACTACTGTGGTCCTGTTCTGATCAGTTTAAGTGCACTTGGGATAACACACTTAACTGGCGGGTGGTGCGGTCGAAGTCCTTCTGTGAGGTAGCTTCTGGTCCACCTGTGTCGTTGTGTAGTTGGGTTCCCTGGCCACGCTGTGGGGTCTGACAGGGAGTTTTACCGGGTCGCTCGTTCCGACTTGTGCGGTAGAGGTTCCTCAACCAACTTGTTTCTGTGGAGTGGGGTTCACAGGATAGCTCGGGATAGCTCGGGATAGCTCGCCTGCCCGTCTGTAATATAAGAGACGAAATTCTGCACAACCCTGAATAATCGGTTTGTGCAGAGCGTCTCACTGAAAGCCAAGTAGCCCTCAGTGATAGCTCCACATCTCTATACATAAGCGACGAACATTCTGCTACTTCCGGGTTCCACTGGAATCTCACTCTAAATTCCTATACATACATAAATATCAAACGTGGCTAACTATACACATACAGAATTAATAATATTATAAACATTCAGTGGTACAGCCACTGGTCTGCAAACATACATATAAGTTAAACAACAGTGGTTCCGTATGGTATGCAACATGGCGGCGTAACCGGTCGTGTTTCGCCTCGTGGTAGGCTCTTCCACATGGTCACGCAAATTCGGATTAACAATTCACATTTATGCATAGCAAATTCTTCAAACATAATTTCAACATACTACACATATATCACGATGAAACAGAAGGGTGTTCATTTACCTGTTTGACAAGTTCAGGCCCGTGTGACTTGATAGAATTCTACGATTCCTAAGTCCTGCTTCCTGGTCTAAGTGTAGAGAGATTTCTCTGCCAGCTTTCTAGCTGTTAACACTTCGGTGTATTACTCCCAACTGACTAAAAATGTGTTAGGCTCGGACCCAGTCAAACTGGCTCGAACCGCTTTGCGTAAGCTCTCATTGGGTAAAATGTTCATATTCAAAACTCAAGTGCTGACGTCACTGCGCTGTGTGTGTGGCTCAGGCTCGCAGTGTGCTGTAATTTAATTGCTACTGTGTACTGTACTAACTCTCTACTGTTACAAAGGCTACACAATGCTAAATAGTCGATAGGCAGAGTTTAAACTAGCCAATTCGTGACAATGACTATGTCCTTCTTCGGCCCTTGGTCAAGGACAGCCTGTAGATGTTCATAGAAATCATCGACTTCGCTGTCGTCATAGTCTGATGTTGGGGCATAGACCTGGATGATGGTGATAGTGAAAGGGGCTGCTCTCAGACGGATGGTAATGAGTCTACTGGTTATATGTTTGTACTACTTTTAAAAAATCAACACCTTATTGTTTGGCAGTGAACATCTCTCCCCACAAGAAAACGCTAACATCATTTTAAAAGTTCACACATTTCTCACATCTAGTAACCGCTTCGTTTTGAAAATAGCCCAATTATACAAGATCACCCCTGATTAGTCACCCTGATACCCGTTAACCCTATCCCCGATTGTTTTCTTAGAAGTTACACCTCACCCCTTTGCACCACAAGTTTAATAACTCTGTCAGAATGAAACTGACTAGATAAGTTTCTCTTTGAAACTGAATAGATGAGTTCCTCCCTATGTCATTATCTGTCCATGCGCAAACGCCCAGTTTTGAACTATTTTTAAATGTGTGTGTGTGTGTGTGTGTGTGCGTGTGGGGGTGTGTGTGTCTTTGTGTGTTATCTATTTATGTCGTCGTCTTCTTCTTCATAACATGCTCATATTGTTAGATTCCTTCAGGCATTTATTTTAAACTTTTCAATCGACAGCTACTATGAACGAACCTTGAGGTTTAACGTCTACACCTACCATTGGCGATATGGCAGACGGTGATAACCATCCCAGGACAAGAGAGGAAGAGATCTAAATTAATACTGAATCATACTGCTAAAATGGACAGCGAGAAATGGCCACTTTTTATTTCGCCCACCACGGGATTCGAACCTGGGTCATTGGTGTGCCGGCCGAACGCTTTACGACTTGAGCTACGGCGGTGGGACAAATACGGCTACTATATTGTGTAAAGTTTACACTTGGGTGCATGTATCCGTTTCTCATCAGTTCGTTAGTTAATTCATTTATTTCATTATTTTTTTCTCTCCTTTTTTTTCTTTCTTCACGAAGTTATTGTTTTAAACAGAATTGTATTATTCACGAGACAAGAAAACAAAACATGGACAACATAAAGGCCACACAAAAGCAAAGCTTAAATGTGGGGCCGGGTAGCTCAGTTGGTAAGAGCGTCTTGCTAGTAACCGAAAGGTCGCTGGTTCGAATCCCGGATTGGTCAACGTGTGATCATATTATTTTCCCATTTACCAACAACTGGCCCGCTGGTGTCAGTATAAATCGGTCCAGTAGTCACCTATATGCGAAAGTGTCGTGTGACTATAATCTACAAACAACAACAACAAGCTTAAATAAGTGCTACCCTTTGAAAATGAAATGTCTGTGGAAAACAGGAACAAGTACGAAGTTATTGTATTTCTTGTTGTTTATTCAATAGTTGTATGTAATTTATTGTTGTTGTTCCTATCCGCCAGACATTTCATTGCTATAATTTGTCAAAAGGTAGCACTTATTTAAGCTTTGCTTTTGTTGGCTCTTTATGTTGTCCATGTTTTGTTTGCTTGTCTCGGGAATAATAATAAAATTATGTTTAAACCAATTATTCTTGTACACAGAGGTAAGTACTTTGATGCAGTACTTTGGCTTGAATAAGATCCTGCATTCGCTCAGCCCTTGAACAACTGTTTAAACTAGGATGTTTGTAAATATAAACAGTTGTTTAGGGAATGGCCGAATGCAGGATTATATATATATTTAATAGTTCACTTCACTCTCAAAAAGGCGTCAACAGTTCAAGATGTCAAGTCTGAAAATGCTCAGAGAATAGAAAAAAAATGTGTCAAACACTGTCAGTAGGTATAGTGATTTAACAGGTTTCACTGTACGAACGATAGCTATCAACATTAAGGCTGGAAAATGCTGGTCGTTCATTGATCATGGAGGTGTGAGAGTGTAAGTGTCTTTTTAATTCTTCACGCGTCAATACAAGGGGGATAATTTCCCTTCTCTTTGCCAGATCAGGCTTCGCGGCCGAAAGTTATTTGGACACCTGTGACTTTTCAATCTGATGGCACGATAGCGTCGCCACGTCGAAAAGTCAGTTTTTATGTCTAATTGCGAGTTACTTCTTTTGAAGCATGCCGAACGGAACGGAGCAGAAGACGGGTTTCTAAAGTCTTTTTAGGCTTGTCTGTTATGGTAAAATGCATGAGGCTTTTGAGGGTTAAGTTTCTATACTTCTATGGTAATAATAATGCTGTGAAGAAAGACTGGCAAAAAAAAGAAGAAGAGGCAGGAGAGAGTGTCAAAAGGACTGAAAATGAGAGAGAGAGAGAGAGAGAGAGAGAGAGAGAGAGAGAGAGAGAGAGAGAGAGAGAGAGACAGACAGACAGACAGACAGACAGAGGTGTTTATAAAATAAAATTTAAAAAAAGCCGCCTATATCAGTCTGTATGCAACACTTGATTTTCGCGGCGAAATGACTCATGCTGCTATTGATCAGGAATATTATGCAATAATAGGAGGCGGCAAAATCGTTCAACGTAAATGAATAACGGACAACGCCTTGGCAATTGAAGAATTCAGTCGTTTATTGTTAACCACAATTGTAACTTTTACCTATTAAGGGTATATAACCAAAAGGTAGAATCGAAATCACTTTCTTGTTGGTTCTGTTCTGAGCATGTTTTTTTGTTGTTTCTTTTTTAAAATGAAAGACATGACTCTCAGGAAATAAACAACAACAAAAAAAGACTGATACAGAAAAAATTGTAAAGCATGAGAAACAGCTCGCGCACGAGAGAGACAGATAAACAGAGAGAGAGAGAGAGAGTGTGTGTAAAATTGGATATAAAAAAAAGGGGAGTGGTGGAGGGGGAGTGGAAACTGCAAAAGAAGTCTTAAAGAGGCAGAGAAATCGGTAATCTTAACAAAAAAATATATGTAGAAAAAGCGAAAGAAACCTGCACAGAAATAGGCTTAAAAAATTAAAATAAAGATAGGGATAGTGGGGAAAAGAAGATATAAGGGTAACTGCCGAGATATATAGAAAGACTTGATTAGTATATATTGTAATATTTATTTACAAGAACACTTTATTATTTTACTCTGATCTGATAAATTAGTTGTAAAGAAGTTATTTATTTTAAAAAAAAAGCAACCTCGTAGTAGACTGAGGGATACAAAAAGTTTGTATAGGACACAAATGATAAAGGTGCCTAGTAGACTTTACAGAAAGATGTAACAACAAAATGTTGAGACGCTGCAGAAACGTATAAAAAATATGTGGAAAATATGGGGAAACTGCCAGTAGCCTGACTGTGTGATGAGGAAAACTTGCGTGGACACCTGCGGGGCGGCACAGTGCTGGCTTCAGTGAGACGTGCTGCACGTGTGAGGCAAATGCTGCCAATTAATGCACGCACTGCACGGTAAACAAACAACAAACCATACACCACACCCACACAGACTTTCTAGAGCTGCTGCTGCATCCCAAACTGAAGAGGTCTTATACACGAAGGAGGTCGTAAAAAATAAACGGTCCTAGACAATACAAGTTTCAAGTCTGTAAGTTTAGCACGCATTTCGTTTTTGTTGTCCAGTATCCAATACAAACGGCATGCACATTTCAGTTTTTTCTTTGAGCCCTTTGGAAACCTGTTTATTTTATCTATCTATCTATCTATCTATCTATCTATCTATCTATCTATCTATCTATCTATCTATCTATCTATCTATCTATCTATCTATCTATCTATCTATCTATCTATCTATCTATCTATCTATCTATCTATCTATCTATCTATCTATCTATCTATCTATCTATCTATCTATCTATCTATCTATCTATCTATCTATCTATCTATCTATCTATCTATCTATCTATCTATCTATCTATCTATCTATCTATCTATCTATCTATCTATCTATCTATCTATCTATCTATCTATCTATCTATCTATCTATCTATCTATCTATCTATCTATCTATCTATCTATCTATCTATCTATCTATCTATCTATCTATCTATCTATCTATCTATCTATCTATCTATCTATCTATCTATCTATCTATCTATCTATCTATCTATCTATCTATCTATCTATCTATCTATCTATCTATCTATCTATCTATCTATCTATCTATCTATCTATCTATCTATCTATCTATCTATCTATCTATCTGTCTTTCTTCATATTCTTTCCTTTATTCTTTCTGTCTTCTTCTTGTTTTTGTTCTTCTTGTTATTGCTCTTCTTCTTTTTTTCTTTTTTTTATTCTTGTTTTCTTTCTTTTTCCCTTGTTCTTGTTCTTGTTCTTCTTGTTCTTGTTCTTTTTGTACTTGTTGTTCTTGTTCTTCTCCTCCTTCTCCTCTTCCTCACCCGCTTTCTCCTTTTGGGAGGTCTTCTTGAGGTGTTTGGTAGCCAGGATGAGATCAGTGGATGTCTCGGCTAAACACCTTGAGGCCATATTAAAAGAAGTCAGTGAGTCATGTGCAGTGAAATACCTCCTATCTTTGTAGAGTTTAATATTCTGGCCCTATGGCGCCGTTGTATAGAACCATGATATAGACCTGCACACTTGCATATATTCTACAATTGTATGTAAGGGTGAATGTGTGCGTACATGCGTGTGTGCGAAGGACAGGTTGTTAGAATAAGGCCATGGCTTTAAATCTTAATCCTTCATGGCAATAAAATGTACAGATTCAGACTCAGGCGCATTAACCAAAAAGAATTAATGGTCACTCGGCAAGAATTTTGGGGATCCTTGATAGCGGACAGATAGCGATATAGAACGTATAATAGATACTATATAGTATACAGTATACAGGGTGGGCCAATAAAATGTTACCACTTTTTAATCGTAAATAAGTTGTTTTTTGTAAATTAGAACGTTTTCGAAAATTTTATTCACAAAAATGTCCAAATTATCATTTGATACCAAACATAATCAATTTTTTTTTCACTGCATTTCCTCAAACAATTCTTTCCTGGAGATAGGCTTATCTCATGGCGCACAGACAACTCATAACCTGCCTACTCCCCTGATCTTTCTCCAGCAGACTACTTCCTATGGGGGAACATGAAGGAGAGAGTGTATTACAACAACTCACAGACCATTGGGTCCTGAAGACCAACATCCTTCAGGAAATTCGGAGAATCTCACTTGAGATGTGTGGCAATGTCATCACAAACTTCAATGTGCGTGTCGCAACTTTAATCCAGAGAAGAGGAGCGTGGATTGAGCATATCATCAATTATTAAACTGTGTACAGAACGAGTGAAAAAAGTTGGAAACCTTTGGTATCAAATGATAATTTGGTGCTTCCGTGACATTTCTGTGAAGAAAATTTTCGAAAACGTTCTCATTGTAAAAACTTATGTGCAATTAAAACGTGGTAACATTTTATTAACCCACCCTGTATATTGTACGTACTACTGCGCTAACCATCCGGGCATCCACACAATTCTTGCCGAGGGTCCATTTTTGGTTAATGTGCCAGTGCACACTCGCCTTATTACTAAAATACCTATAGTGTGAATTTACATTATATTTTGTTATTCTTTACTTTTCTCTCATCCCGTCGGTGAAGTTAGGCGAGACAAATAAAACAATATAACAGGAAAACGAACAACAATAACAAAATAGCTAACTGATTATCCGCATTGCCAAATCTGTTTTTAAAGATGGCAAGACATTTAAATGTATTTATAGACACCCACACTGAACTTAAAAACTAACATGTTCAAAGTAACTACATTTCATTGGCCTGGTCTGTCTCTGATTTGTTCTACAGATGCAAATTAAAAATGTGGAATCATTGAACTTGAAATTGCTAAAAGCCAAATGTATTTTTTAAAAACGGGTTCGCACATTTTTACATACAGCGCCAAACGTGTTTTAAAATATGATGGACTGTGACAGTGGGTCTATTGTTACTGGGCTCTGCACAATGGAATGCTATTACCCACTCGTCTTTGTCTTCGGGGATCAGCTAGTTTAATCACCCTATGACTAATCTTAAAACATTTATATGTTTAGCTCGGTATGTGTGCGGATAAGGTTTATAGAGATAGGGAGAAAATGGTAAAAGATCCCCTGACACACTAGCTCTCACACGGCTATGAAACATAGGTAGTCCATCCACTTGTTAACAGTAAATATCACACATTTATTTCCTCTACTCTATATATAATTCTCTAAACACTCTATTAACTTAAATGTCCAAATTCACTTCGAATAGTTCGTTCCTTGATGGGTATATGCTGCTTCTGTTCTTGATATTTGCTACTGTCTCATCATTGGGCTATTTGTTCTGGTTGGCCTACTGTTTGGTTTCAGGAGAGTGGACTACTGCACAGTCCTTCTAGATCAGTGTTAGTGCAACTTTTCTTGCACTTCGCTGATCCGTCGAGGTGTGGTGATGGTGTCTCCTCCTTTGTTGTTGACTATTGGGCGATCGGAGCTCAGTGCTCGATGTTCCCCTGCAGGCCGAATGTCAGGGTTGACTCTTAGTGGTCTATTTCCTGCATCGGACCAACAAGCCTGCTCGTCTTCTTGACAATGTCAGGCTGTGGCTATACTGTGATGAATGAATTTCACCCATCACCTGCTTAGTCTTCAACTAGAGAGATCCTTTAGCGTGCGTCCTACTTGGTTGAGATTCAGACAAAGAATGACTCCCTAAACCTTGTGGTCAAGCTAAAGCCTGCGAAAGTCTCGTGAGAACTGAGCGCCGTTTATCGGAGGAGGTGGCTATACGTCAGCAGGATGAGGTCACTGCCTACCTGAGCGAGAATCTAGCCTACACATGCTTAGCACACAATTGACTTCTGTCATCTGCATTGCAGCGACTTTACTTTACAAAGGCTACAGCAAGTTGAACTATTTAAGGCGAGAAGCCTTAGTGCAGGGTCTAACTAGCCTATTGTGACATGGACATCAGCGACTTTGACCTTTGAGAAGTACAAATATGAACTACACAAAAGGCTGAAGAGTAGTTAAGATATCTGCATAGTAAAGCTAATCATGATCGGTAAAGCTATGTTTTATTCGGAGTGACAAGACGACGGGTCGACTGACTGGCCGACCAACGGACTAACACTGAATGAGTTGAAGTACCTGTATGTCGTTTTGAGATAAAGAGCAAAACGTGTTTAGCAATGAATTTACCCCAGCAGTAACCTTGACCTTTGAGGTAGAACAAAAACGATGGCATTAAAGAGAGAGAGAGTGGGGTCAGTTTGAGGTAGGAGGAGGGGGTGGGGGGGGGTGGCAGACCACTAAACTAGATAACATCCCTATAAAGTTTGGTCAAAATCAGTTCAGTAGTTCTTAGGCTATGGCGAGATGACCCGACATTGGAGTCGTTATAATTTCCGACTACTGTATTTCACAAATATTTAAAGATAAGTCTGCGAACAAAAATTAAAAGAAATGAAAAAACCAACATAGTTGTTGATAAAGGAGTAAGGAGCACAGTTTCTTAAATATTATCCCATTCTGTTTCGTTTCTATTTTTAACTTATCTATTTCCCTACTTAAAGTTAAAAGTCATTATTTTTTTAACTTGCTTATTTACATACTGTTATTATTTTTTGCTAACTTACCTACTGATATGATAGTTACCCATGGAAACCTCTAAAATTTATATTTGTTTTCCTTACCTCGGGTTGGTTATGTGCTAACACTATTTTTCACAGTGTGGAACTTGTATACGACTCATGGTGTACGAAGTTTGTTGTTAAACGTACGATTAGTATGAGGTGGCTAACTTGGTAATGACTGTGGCAGACAGGTGTGCTTCCGGTATGCATGAGTTAAATTAGTTTAAAACAGCGCGCGTTGCTAATTGTGTTAACGTTGACACCTGGTGATCAGTCATGGTTGTCACATTTAGCGCGAAATCTGCATGATCTGTAGCCTACTGCCTGCATTCGCATGCTACACACGTGTGTGCGTGTGTGGTTGTGTATGGGTATGCGTGTGCGTGTGTGTGTGCGTGCATGTTATCTCGATTTTCAGACATATTCCTTGTGTTTTATCTTGGCAATAAAATGACTTGACTTGACTTGACTTGATGATCCCTTTATAACCACACACCCTTACCCGTTCCCATCCCTTCCCCTACTGCTCCCCCTCACTTACCCCCATCTATCACTCCCACCCACGCCTCTCCCCTCACTAGCCCCGCGCCAGTAAGCAAGACATAAAAAATCATATTTAAACAAAGCTGCTATAAGCAGCCTATAATGTCTGATATCAGGGTATTAATCTTGAAACATGTAACTCTGAAAATAACAACATGCCAGCCATTCTACTCGCCGAGAGAATATTTCCTTTCTCTAGAATTCTTTAGTTTTGATTTGAAGTGAAAATTAAACATACTCTGTTATACGAAGAACTTAATGCAATTTATATGAACGCACAAAAAAGGCACGAAAACAGCTGCATAACTCGATGGCAATGCAGATGGAGTCCAAGCTAGGGGAAAAAACAGGATGTGAACTGCTACTTTGAGTTTATGAGGGCGGAGGCTTGACAGAAGACTATACTGCAGTTATCAGCATGACAATAGCTTTTAGGAGAAATCCCATTGACTGGAAACCAAGTTTATATGGCCTGGGTCTTCATTTGATACGTTCCCTTCACACCCACACCACCATTTTTGTGCCCTCTTCTTTCAAAATAAAATGCCCACTACCACAACCCTAGCTGCCCTACAAATGCCAGCACAGCCTTTTTAGTGTAACTTTAGCGGGCGTCAGTGCACAAGTTAATGTGATTTTTTTTAATACCTAGCCAAAAAGCAAAGCTGGTTAAGTTTGGATCAGAATTCGGCCCTTTCTTTTAAAAAAAAAAGAAAAGGGGGGATTGTCTGTTTTATTTGAGAACAAAAGACAACATACACTAGAACTGATCAAAGGCAAAGATTTAGTACCAGTTAACACACGCAAGCTCCTGTAGAAAACGACGTAAGGTCTGTGTGTATTTGCATTGCAAATGTGTGTGTGTGTTTAGGGCTTTTTACACACACACGCACACACACACACCCACACACACGCACACACACAAACAAAACAAAACAAAACAAAAAATACTCACATAAACACAACAAAATTGAACAAAGCAAATTAAAATAAAACTGGATTTAAAAAATGTAATAAATAAAATCCATAAAAATACAATAAAATAGAAAGATTGCTATTTAATAAAGATTTCAAATCAAAGTGGTATCATCTGATGCCCTTATTATTAGAACGACAGTCTCATCGATGTTTATTGGTTATTTAAACCTGGAACTCCCGAGACAGCCTGACACGGGTCGCCAAGCTCATTTAGATTCTATTGTCTGAAGTCGGATCTAATTCCGGTTTCAGTTTGGGATTCCGGATTGTGTCAAGGGAAGTCACTGTGGTGTGTGACACCAAGGGACGTAAGAAATGTAACCTGCTGTGTGTGGGGACAGTTTCGGCTTAGCAAACGAAGCTCAGGAAATTAAACTGTATTGGTATTGTCGTAGATCAGAGAGAGAGAGAGACAGACAGACAGAGAGAGAGAGAGAGAGAGAGAGAGAGACAGACAGAGAGACAGACAGACAGACAGACAGAGAGACAGAGAGAGAGAGAGAGAGAGAGAGAGAGAGAGAGAGAGAGAGAGAGAATGAATTTGACAATTTGATTTTGTTTAGCAACACAGCCCTCAGACAGGGTTTAAAAACAGTTTATGAAAAATGAAGCTCAGGAAATTAAACTGCATTGGTATTGTAGATCAGAGAGAGAGAGAGAGAGAGAGAGAGAGGAGAGAGAGGAGAGAGAGAGAGAGAGAGAGAGAGAGAGAGAGAGAGAGAGAGAGAGAGAGAGAGAGAGAGAGAGAGAATGAATTTGACAATTTGGTTTTGTTTAGCAACACAGCCCTCAGACAGGGTTTAAAAACAGTTTATCAAAAATGTCGTTAAGACCCTTATAACAAAATGGAATGAAATGGGAAGAGGGATTTAACACCAAACTATAAAAGTCTACCAATAGGAGTCATTGCAATAATTTTCACAACTGCTGTTATCTGTGAATGAATAAGCTTTGTTCAAACGGGACAAAGTGCCAATCTCTCAATTACTCAGTTTCATCATACAAAACTAAATATGGACAGGCAAGTGCACCATTTAAACCAACATACATTCATATATGCATAAACATATATACATATATATTCACATTTAGTTTCACCTATAAAGAAATAGTAATACGTGCTTTTCTCTACATCTATAATATGTTACGCTGTCTACATATTCATCACACAAGCCATCGGACAACACGATGACATGCTCACCGTAGTGAAGAAACAGAAACTACGATGGCATGGCCACGTCACCAGAACATCAGGCCTTGCAAAGACCATCCTGCAAGGCACGGTGCAATGAGGCAGAAGAAGAGGGAGACAGAAAAAATAGGTGGGAGGACAACATTCGGGAATGGACTGGCTTGACACTGAGCGAAGCCATGAGGGTTGCTGAGGACAGAGAAAGGTAGAGTACGCTGGTTAAACGATCATCTGTGGTACCCCAACGACTTTCGAGTTACGGGAAAAAATAGGATAGGTATACTTAATAAGGCGTTTGACACAAATTTAGCTAAATTTTTTATTTTATTTTCATCCTAACATGAAAGCAGTTTTGTTACCTGCTGCAGTGACATATTACACTGTAATATATTTAATATCGTTATGCAATGTCTGCGTATAGATTCACATGCCTGGCAAACAAACAAAAAGGGATATTCATCTTCTAATTCGTGACCATAGAGAGGGCATCCAGTGTTGACAGACTGATCTCCCGTCACGAACCACAGCTTGCAGCATCTGAGGCCAGATGCTCTGATTCTGAATCTCACAAGAGAATGTCGGAGCCATTTGTTTGTAATAAAATGTATGTACCTTTCAGCTTCACAAAAACTCTTAAAAGAATAAAACCAACTGCATTCATCTGAATTTGAAATTTGTGCGTGCCAGCTTTGTCTAAATTAGACAATCAATCTGTCAGAAAATTCTGATATAAACATACTTCATGGCCAACATTTTGAGAAATCCAGACAATACCAAACCCATTTTCAAATAAAATTCGTTTGATTTCTTTTTTGTGTAGCGCAAGAATCATTTCATAGATCTGTCGGCTCATTCTCTCCAGCATTTTGTATTTATTGCGAGAGAGAGAAAGAGAGAGACATTACATTACATTACATTACATTACATTACATCATTATTGCTTTAGGTCCAGCGGACTCTTCCGAGCCGAATCAGGACCGGACAACCCCTGATCTGCATAAAAGATCTGCTGAAACAACCCTAGTGGTGAAACTGAAAGCTCTCCACCAGCCAGTCACTTTACAATAAAGACATCCCACGCAGGGGACGCTGAGGCTGTACTCTAATTTATCGAACCCCCGTTTACAAAAACAAAATAGAATACAAACATCATTATAAATTATCAACAAAACACATACATATAAAATGCCTACATTGCTAAATAATAACATCATAGGAAGCCCTAGTGACCACCTGGCAGAAAGCGTCCAACATTCCCAAACTGATCCAACAGACCTCATACACAAATAAGGAGTCTTGTCCCGGAAGAGTTTTCAAGAAAAAAGGTAGGTGACTGGTCTAGCGAAGAAGATAGTATAGCAGATTAATAGAACAGAGCAGGAATGAGAAAGAGCAAATAAGAAAGACAGCGACAGTGGGAATTTAAAGCACTAAATTTCCAGAAAGTGGGAATACTATTTATACTGAAACCCCCGGCACCCCAACGGGGGTAAGAGAGAGACAGACAGACAGACAGAGATAGAAAGACAGAGAGAGAAAGAGAGAAGGGGGTGAAAAGAGAGATTGCGCGCGCGCGTGTGTGTGTGTGTGTGTGTGTGTGTGTGCGAGCGCGTGTGTATGTGTCTGTGTTTATATTTTAAACAATAACTGTTTTGTATTTTAATTGTGTGTTTGTATTCTTGTGGGTGTCGAACAAAACGCAACCTTTCATGTACTTAATAAACATTCTGTGTGTGTTTTAGAATGTATTTTGCTTTTTATTGTTAACACACTAATTTGTGTTGCAAGGGTTTTAAGCTTAATAATGGTTGACACTTCAGACATTGGGCGCGTTGCCGTAAGCTTATAAACAAATGAGCACAGTCTGCCACGAAAACACGTATTCTATGCGGAGGTGTTAAGCCAGTGTTTAGTCTGTAATTACAATATTAAAACATTGCGCTAGGCACCAGGCTGTCAGCCTCAGGCAACGCTGTTAAAACACAAAAGAAGTCGAATATTTGACACAGAACAGCTTATCTGCAAAGAGAACAATGACTATAGGCCTATAGCACTGACCCCTGTAGTGATGAAATGCCTTGAAAGACTGGTGCTGAAGAGGCTTTTGCAGCAAACTGAGGATCAGATGGACCAGCTTCAGTTTGCCTACAGGGCTAGTAGAGGCACAGACGATGCTACCATCCTGATCGTCCACAGCATTCTGAAGCATCTGGAGAAGCCCAACACCTCAGCGAGAGTACTATATGTTGATTTCAGCTCTGCGTTCAACACTGTTAGGCCTAGTCTCATGTACGACAAGTTGAACGCCTTGTCAGTCAGTCCCCAGATCATCAAGTGGATCATCGACTTCCTGGTCGGTCGGTCCCAGCACGTTGCCGTGGACGGTGTCATCTCAGATAGTATCATGATCAGCACAGGTAGTCCGCAAGGATGCTGTCTGTCACCGACGATCTTCACCTTGTATACTAATGACTGCAGAGCCACTAGTGAGAAGAACACACTCTCAAAGTTCGCTGATGACTCAGCACTGGTAGGGCTGATAGAGAACGACGACGACACAATGTACAGGCAGGATGTCGACAAACTGGTAGAGTGGTGTGACAGGAATAGCCTGGACCTCAATGTGGGAAAAACAAAAGAGATGACAAGTGACTTTAGGAAGGTGAAAAGAGTCACAGAACCATTGGTGTTAGGGGGGATGGAGGTAGAACAGGTAAAAGAGTACAAATATTTGGGCACTACCATCAGCTCTGACCTCACATGGTCAAAACACATAGACAAAGTAGTTAGCAAGTGTAACTCAAGGCTGTATTTTTTGAGAAAGCTCAAACAGTTTAAAGTCTGTCCTGAAATTCTTGTATTGTTTTACAGAGCCAGCATCGAAAGTGTTCTGACCTTTAACCTGATGGTGTGGTACTTTGGTAGCACTGCAGAGGACAAACACAGACTAGAAAGAGTAGTCAAACAGGCAGAGAGGGTAGTGGGGGTTGTTTTTCCAAGCCTGGATGAATTGGTGCACCACAGAACCATCACCAAAGCACACAAAATTGTTGGAGATGAGTCGCACCCCCTGCATGATCAGTTCGCACTAATGCCATCTGGGCGCAGGTACCGTGCTGCCAAGTGTAGAACTTCCCGCATGCAGAAGTCTTTCATACCATCCGCCATCTCGGTCCTGAATGGTATAAGGTAGCTGGAACAATGAACTGCCCCTACCCCCCCCCCTCCCCCATAACCTACATCTTGTAGTAATGTGACCATGTGTATAGTGTAGTAGTGCTCCTATCATCATTATTATTTATTGTCATGGTGTCTTTATACCTACATCTGTGCCTGAAATTGATCACCGAGATTGTTGAAACATGTAGTTGCTTTTTGTTTTTAGTCTTATAATTGTTATGCTAGATCTTCTTAATTGTCTCAGGGATTAGTAAAGTGTCTCAGTGCACACTGAACAGGATGATACACTGCGCATATATATGTAATTTATTATTGTTGTTATCATTATTGCTATTGTTTTGTTAGTATGATACATTGTGCATACCTATATGAAATTTATTATTGTTATTATTATTGCTATTGTTTTGTTAGTATTGTTAGTATTATTATTTCCAGTAACTGTTTTAGGGTTTTACATGTGTTCTGCGACTGAACTTTTAGACACCAATATGTTGCGATTTAAACTAGCTTTTTAATACAATGACCTTCTATTTATTATTGATATTATTATTCAATAGTATTAGCCCCATTCAATTGCTCTTTTGTGGTTGAATGTTTTGCATATGACTGCTCAGCTGTTCGGTGTTTATATCCGGGAAGTTGTCTCCCCTATGGGTATCCCTGGGAAACCCGTTGTGCAGACGAGCAGGCTAGATTAGGGGCAAGCGTCACACCAAACTTCACTTTCACATACACGGACATTCGTAACAATAAAATACGCACCTCCCTCTCCCCTGCAGACATACGGTATCCGTAATTCATGGAAACTCAGCAATAAGCAACACTTTTAGCAGCACAACCACATCACCACTACACATGTTCAACTTTGGGTCGGAACACTGATCTGGGTCGGAACCTTCAGAGCTAGCCGTAAATTCCAGGTACAATTCCCGTATAACATAGGTGATGTGATACAATAAGTAGCAGTGTGATATTCTTTTGCTGTGATACAATGACGGTGTGCGAGTCGATGTTGCGTGAATGTCTTTTTAAAATTTGAATGTCTTTTACATTTGTAACGGGTTTTTATATGTTCTTTCTATGCGCTAAGCAATTTCTCTATGTATTTGGAGCCAATAAAGTTGAAGAAGTTAAACTGTTGACACCTTAAGGTGTAAAGACTGTGTTAGAAAAAGTGTGAAGAAGGAGAGAGAGAGATAGAGAGAGAGAGTGAGAGAGAGAGAGAGTGAGAGAGAGAGAGAGAACAAGGGAGGGGGGGGGGGAAGAGGAGGAGAAAAGGAGGCCGAGAAGGCGGAGGAAAAAGAAGAGGGCGGATGACATGGGATGGTATGGCATGGTTGGTGATGTTGAAGAAGGTGGGTATTGTGTGGCTAAGTCCTTGAACAAGAAAGGCGGAGATCATCCATTTCAGCGAACGATCTTGCAATAAATTGCCCGGTTCAGTTTTGTATAGCTAAAATGGCACGAACCCAGAACTTGCGAAAACATTTGCCACAAGCTCACAAGTCTTAAATCTGGTAGGTGGGGTACCGGGTGGGTTTTGTGAGGGTGGGGATGGCATATTGGGAAGGAGAGTAGGGAGGGCAGCGGGGATGAGAGTTTAAAATAAAATCAAACAAATAACGATATTAGGTTATTGAAAACAAACCCCCTAAGTTTTATCAATTTGTTTTAAAGAAAAAAAAACACACAAACCCCATGTTACACTCAAGAACGAACGAATTTGATCACCGGCCGGTTATATATTAAAATAAGTTACTTTGAATTAACTATGTGTGGCAGGTCGTTGACAACGTCCCGAACTCAGTGACAAGTTATTGAAAAAAACCAACTTTAAACGTGTCTTATCAGGAATCGATCCATAGCTACATGAGGAGAGCCTCGAGGACTATCAGTGCCAGTATTTTATTTAAGACAAGACATCAAACGCAAGGGTTGCGGGATATTACAGAGGGGGAACAAATCACTTTAAGACACTGAACATTCACCATATGACATATGAGCGTGATTTTGACACTTTTTTTTCTCTCTTGCTCCCTTGAATAAGAAGTTGTGTAAATCAAAGTCGTTCTCAAGCATCCCTAGGCATGGGCAGGTAAATCAGCACGTAAGCTTTAGGTTTATATGCTACACCTTATCGTTGTCTCGAATTGCTCTGTAAAATTTTACAGTAATATTATTACTTCATATTTAAACAGTGTTTATTTATTCAATAGATTTGTTTGAGTTTTGTGTTATCAAACAAATTTAAATTTTAAGCAGGCCCAGTATATTGCATGTATATACACTTTTCTTGATTTTTATCGTGACATACTTTAGTCACACGAGGTAATAAAACTGTCACAGAAAACACTGGAGCTGCAGAACAGGAACATTCAAGCTTTAGGGACCATCTTTATTCCCAATGTATCATATTCGTAACTGAATCATATTGTTAATGACACTCACTACGGGAAAAAATATATTCATCAGACTTACACAAAATTTCCATGAAATACCTTTCAACATCATACCAACCCTCTCTTCCCAACATCCCCCTCTACCACCCTTTACAGACGCTACGATATTACTTCTTATTATTATAATCACTTCTTAAAAATATTCAATTTTATGCTTTTTTTCCACGAGAAAATATAAATATAACTCAAAGGTCAAATCAATTTCTCACAATGAGTGAAAGAATATTTATTATTACCTAAGCCATCTAATGTACTGTGAACAGGGCAAAAAGGATTCGAGCATTTAAATGAAGTTGTCAAAAACAGACACAAACAATCTAATAGCTTCACAGTGTGGACGTCTGAAGTGAGCAGTTTGGGATTTATTGCAACAAGCCAAAGAACTTACTTGAACCAAGAAAATTCCACTTATGCTTTATAATACTTGCCCTCTCCTTGACACCGTATCAAAGATTCGTATTCCTGGTGATGAGCTTGGTCTTAAATCTACCCCCGAGCACGGCAATATACTAACAACCTGTGAAGACTCTGTTGTCGTTGATGTTACTGTTGCTGTATACAATGACTGTTTACTTGAATGTGAAGTAACAAATAACAGTCATGATAATCTTGGTACTGATTCTGGTAAGGGCGGGAAGTAATAAAGCCCAGTTTGATTTGAATAGACAAACAGATGAATATTTAGTACCTAATCAGAGGGTCGATAGCTGGGATGCTCATTTGTTTTGCTGTGTGAAGGAATATAATGAAATGCCATATACTGCGCATAATAATGATCACAATATTTATGATGCTGATGTACTAAGTTCGTCGTTTGGGGTCACCAATCACTGTAACCTTTTGTCTCGTTGCCTTGCTAAAACACAAAGTGACGTTACGACCCATGTTGCTAAAAATCTCGTCTGTAAAACTCAAGATGAAGAGGATGTTGCTGACGCTGAGGTGGCTGTTGAGGGGATTGGGAGTGGGGATGCCGGGTTCGGTTGTGTGTGGGACGATGATGTTGCCGATGTCGTTTGGAGCGATTGTGAAGCTAGAGGGATTAAAGGTGGTGAACCTGTTGGAGGGAATGGTGGTGGCCGTCATAGATGATGGTGCCTGCGTTGATTGCGAGCATTTTTGGACTGCAGTGATGATATTTGTGTTGACGTTGATCGCAATCACGGTGATGTGGATGTATGTGTTGATGATGTTTGTTTGGGAGATTGTTTGGCGGTGGCGATGTTGTTGATGATGCTGATGGTTGTGAATAAAAGTGCTTCCGATGGAGACGGTTGTGATGGTGCGAGTGGTGGTGGTGATTTCGATGACAACAATGATCACGATGGTGATGATAACAATTATATTATGGATGTAGATGTCAACGACGATGATGGTTACGGCGATGTTGCTGATGATGAAGAGTGTGTAGATGGTGGGGAATGTGATGCTATTGATGTTGTCCATTTTGATAATGCATAATGATGTAATTGATTATGTCGATTATGATAAGCAAGATTTAGGGCAGGGCGAAGTACTACTTAACAGATTTTCAACCTCAGAATAATCTGCGAGAAATACCTGCAGCACCAACAACATCTATATCATGTGTTTGTAGACTTCAAGAAAGCGTTTGGCCGAGTCTGGCATGCAGCTTTGTGGGCAAACATGAGAGTGTACTACATCAGCCCTAAAATGATTGAAATCATCAAAACCATGTACGACAAGGCTACCAGTGCAGTCCTCCACAACAGTGCCATCAGAAACTGGTTCAGAACAACAATCGGTGTGGGTCAAGGATGCCTACTCTCTCCAACACTCTTCAACTTCTTCCTAGAGCGCATCATGTCATATGCCCTTGCAGATCACGAAGGCACAGTCAGCACATGGAGTAGAGCAATCTCAAACCTCCGTTTTGCGGATGACATTGATGGATTGGCTGGAGAGGAACAAGAACTTGAACAGTTGGTACAGTGGCTTGACACCACCTCCAGAGCCTATGGAATGGAAATAAAGGCAGAGAAGACCAAAACGATGACCAACACCAATAGCATCAACATGGACATCAAAGTCCAAGGCCAATCCCTCAACACAGTGCATAGGTTCAAATATTTAGGAGCCATTGTATCAGACAATGGGTCCCGACATGAAGTCATCTCCAGGATCGCACAAACAACTGCTGCCCTGACAAAGTTGAAGCCCATTTGGAAAGACAGGACCATCAGTCTACATTCCAAGATAGGGCTGCTGCGCTTCCTTGTCATCTCTATCTTCCTATACGCTTGCGAAACATGGACCCTCACAGTAGATCTACAACGAAGAATACAAAGCATGGAGATGAAGTGCTACAGAAGACTTATGGGCATTTCCTATATCCAGCACATCACCAACGACGAAGTCCGAAAGACCATCACACAAGCCATTGGACAACACGATGACCTGCTCACAGTGGTGAAGAAACGGAAACTCCGATGGCATGGCCACGTCACCAAAGCATCAAGCCTTGCAAAGACCATCCTGCAAGACAAGGTACAAGGAGGCAGAAGAAGAAGGAGACCAAAAAAGAGGTGGGAGGAAAAAATTCGAGAATGGACACTGAGCGAAGCAATGAAGGTTGCCGAGGACAGAGAAAGGTGTAATATGCTGGTTAAACTATCATCCGTGCCCCAACGACCTTCGTGTTACGGGATAGGATAGGATAGGATAGGGTAGTGTTGATATTACCGTTGACGCTGTTATTGATGCTGGTGTGTGGGACGGTGATAATAGTCATGATGGTGATTGTGATAATAGTCGGAATGAAGCTACTGATGTCGATGGTTGTGGTGATGTTGCCATTGGCGATGTTGTCTTTGATTGTGATGTTATCAATGGTGACTACTGTTGCAGTGATGATGATTGTGATGATGATGATGCTACTGATAATAAATCATTTGATTTCTATGTTGCAGTTGACCAGAATGATGATGTTGTCGATCATGATTCCGCTAGAGATAATGGTGTTGATGATGGTAGTCGACTGGTGCTGATAGTAGTGGTAATGTGATTGATGAGGTTGTTGGTGGTGATGAGTGCGATGATAACTTTCTGCGAATATACTGTTGTTGAGGTCTATGATGATGATTGTGAAGATGCCGCTACTGATGCTGATAATCATTCATTTGATGATGATCGTGATGACTCTGTAGTTTATGTTATTATTGATAATGATGTCGTTCAAAATGCTATTAATTCAGTTTATATAAATAATGCATCAATATCGTCGACTGTATGTAATTATGTTGGAAGGATTTGAAGGATTTAACAACTAGCTTTTTTTTGCATTTGCTTTTTAAAATTATAACTAGATAAATTCACGTACAAACATTACATTACAAGCTAATGAGAATAGGCATAGTGTGGCAGCATGGGCGAGAGATTTCAGTGTTGATGGTCCCGATGACGCAGTAAATACTTCATTACAATGTCGATGCTGTAATTGTTAGTAAGATATTGGAGTATAGCCTTTATATAGATAAATATTGCCAAAACTAGAAAATGTTGGATGCTAGATTTTAAATGTTTGACTTTGTTGTTGTTGTCACTTTTCTGGGTGAAAGCAACCATGATTACTCTTTATATTTGAGAAAACAGAAATTATATAACCTTTGCTTATGCCATAAAATATAAAAAAAATCCTGGCCTATAAAATAAAATTTGGCAAGAAGAAGGCAAGGGACAAGTCACCAAACAGCAAATCGAAACCACCACACTGCATGCGTTCGTCTAAATCCTATTAGAAGAATCAAGTTTCGAACAGAGAGTACTCGGCACCCCTTTAAATCATGTAAAAGTAATGCGGTTAAAGAGAGATACAGACCTCCAGCTGCAAAAATTAAGGGGTGTCCCAAGATGCAAGACCTGAGAAAATTCAATGAGCTTTGGGGACAGACTGGCTGGCTTGTCAGTAGTCACCCTCACTCAGATATGGCCACTTCGGACATCCTGTTTAGAATACTATGTCTTGTCTTTCTTGTTCTTTGAAGTTAGTACTTTTCTTGTCAGTGGTGACGGTGGTGGTAATGGTAGTGGTAGTGGTGTTTTTGCACTTCATCGTCGTCGTCATTAAAATTTTAAAAAAAACTTTTATATAGCGCACTTACAAGCTCAGAGAGCTTCTCAAAGCGCTGGCCACTACTATCCAGCAATCACAAAATAGTTTGCTGAAGTCAGGATTTTAACCCACGTCGCCCCAGACGCACATACACAAGTCGTGCGCTCTGACGACTGAGCTATCCCTGCCGCCTATCAAACATTAACCGAATAAGATAGAGGATGGAGGTGGGGTATACGCTAAAAAGATGATGATGATGATGATGATGATGATGATGATGATGATGATGATGATGATGATGATGATGATGATGATGATGATGGTATTCATATTTTTTCCTCGACCCTCCCCGTTTTTCTTCAGAACTGGTTTTCTTCTTCTCCCTGGCTCTTTCATAATCTTATATTTTTCTCTTCCACATCTTCGATCGACCATTTCGTTTATTCGTCCTCTTGTTCTTTCTTCTCAAGCTCATCTTTTTTTTGTTGTTTATATTGTATTTGGTTACTCACTCTACTCTTCTTCTTTCGCCCCACTTCCAATCTCCATTTTTTTTAAAAATAATTGGTAAACAAAAATATTTTTCCCCTTCATCTTACTCCTTATAACGCAATATTACCCACGCAGTAACCTTTAGTGACGCGGCCAAGCCGTTGAAGATGTTTTCTTTCAGCAGCTGTGTAGCTTTTGGGGTTCGGTTTTAGGTGCCTGCGTTGTGTGTTAAAGTACGCTGGTTGCATGCTAACCGTGATGTATGCGTCGCACCTTACATTAACACTTTCACCCGGTTTAAACCAATGTGAATGCCAAGGCGATTCACAACACCCTGTAAAAGGAGGTATTGAAAACGTTCACACCTTTTCAGAGTGTTTTACAGTCATGGCTTGCCGAAAAAAATAATCATCCGGTGCGTGCAAAGAAGTTCGCAAGATAGTCCGCATGCTTCACCACCATCCTGCATTATGTGGCCATTTTGGTAGTTGGCTACGCACTGCACATAGAAAATGGGATACATTGGAGTCTTTTGAGATTTCCTTCAGGTTAAATAACAATATCAGTGTGCGCAAATCAGTCATTAAACGGTTTAGGATTACACTCAAATTTCCTTAAAGTCTGTTCAAGCTGCAATGGTAGGAAATGCAGTCGCAGTATTCAGTATCGTGTCAATATAAACTGCATGATGCAGCAGTTCGAGCAACTCGCTAAACTAGGAAGCGGATGTGCATTATGTCCCTTGAACGCGACAGAGAGGCAAGGGCGAGAGCGAGGCTCGCTGCGGCACCTGTGCAGTCTTGGCAAACCCGTGCGAAACTGCTAGTCTCGGTGACACGAGATTTGAGCACCCTCTTGCGCGATGTGCTACCCTTTCCAAGGGGTCCAAGGTCTGTTGAGGTTTGGACACCTCGCCTCCATCCAGAATTTTTATCTTAGATGAGAACTACTGATACTTTTCTCCCGACCCTCCCGACCCCGTTTTTTAATTTAAATGTATTTAGTCAGTTTTATTCATTAATTTATTTATTTACTCCTTTATTCATGTACGTATTTTGTTCGTTTCGATTAAGATTTTTTTTTGGTTATTGCTTTGTTGTAAAAATTCAACAAGATCCCCCTCCCTCCCCCCCTCTTTCGTTTACATTTTTAAAGATCATTTTAGTCCTTCCCTTGCTCTTACGAATGGACATTGAAGTTTAACGTCCACACTCACCATTGGCGATATGGCAGACGGGGATAACCGGTCCAGGAAAGAGGAGAAACTGACCTAAATCAACAATGACACGCCAGAACAATTATGCTGCTAAGATGCACAGCGAAAAAAAAAGCCGCTTTTATCTTGCCCATCACGGGATTCGAACCTGGGTCATTCGTGTGCCAAGCGATCCCTCTACCACTGGGCTACGACGGTGGGCTGCTCTATCTTCACTTGTGTATAAGTAGTGTACATGTACAGGACACACCTCTAGTCCCCTATACGCTGATGTGTCCGGGGACGTTAATCTACCATAACATAACATAACATAACATAACATAACATAACACACCTCATCATGTAAGTCTTCCCCCTATTTTAGCTGCCTACCATGCTTCCATTTAGGAAATAATTACTCGCTGTGAAGCCAGGTCCAGAAGAAAATAAGCGATTGTAATTTAACGTAATAACGGAAGAGAGTGAACTTATAAACAAAAATTCGTCTGGAAAACCGTTACAGCTGCACATAGAAAATCGTTTTATTTATAGTTTTTGTTATTTCCAACAATTCCTTGTGTCCTTATGGGGTTTTCAATTTTTTTAAGCAAAATAAAAATTCATTTCAATTCCTCGGAAAATCGTCTTTTGGTTGCATATTCGTCTTTACCAATAGTTTAACCCGATAAGATCTTGAATGGGGTTTCTTTGAGAATAAAAGAAAATCGCCCTCACAGCTGCGCCTCATTAAAGCCGGCTTTAAAGTTTAAGTCGATTCTTCCTAATGGTATTGAACCCACAGATTAACATTTTAGGAGTAGCACGTTAAAGGCCTAAATCAAAATTGCGCATAAAAATTAAATGAGTGTATTTGCTTATAATTGTATTCATACATTTTTGTGTGTCCAATATTTAGCAAAACTTGAATCTAAACTTCAAATACAGGGGCAGGCGAACCACAAAAAAACGCAGCGGAACGTTACCAGAAAACTTCAATGCGTTCTCGCGGATTAATTATTATTATTTTATTAATATTGAGGATTTTTATAGCGCACTTATCTCGCCGTACTTGACCAGACTCTAGGCGCTGGTCGATACAGGATCTAACTCAAACCGCCCGAGACGCCCACCCGCAGCCTTTGGGCGCATGATCTGACGCCCGGACAACTGAGCACTATCCTGGCCAGCCAGGGATGGGGGAGAAGGACCAAATGCATGCTGGGTGTGTTCTTGTTACCGGCACTCACCCGTCTAGGACATGAGCGTCAGGATCTTTAAAGTCCGTTATGATGGAATGTATGCGACACACAGACTAGACCTCGGTTTATACTCTCATCCGAAGGAGTAGGAAATGGGAGTAAAGTGTCTTTCCCAGGGACACAACACAATGGCCCGGACAGGGCTCGAACCCGGGACCTTCAGATCCGCAAGCCAAAGCACTACCATTAGACCACCGTGCCTCACGATTAAACTGCAGGGAACAATGCTGTGTCTGTAATTTCCAGTGACGCCTAATGACTGCATTAAGAGAACTCTTCTAGCAAATCTCACGACCTCTTAAATTAAGACTCTTACACGGCCGGCCGTAGGAGAGCTTTTATCTAATGTGGATTAATAAAGTTTTCCACGATCATGCTATCTAGTGTACAAATTTGCAAACATGATCTCAGTCTCACTTTAAAATATTATCACTAGAATACCTTCACCAGTGTGACTCACAGAATCGCTTTTGTGTTTATTGTCGCTGCAATGCAACCTTCAAACTTACACCAAGGCAATATAATATTCCTTTCTACGATATTTTAGAATCAATATTCAAGTATTATTTATTTCTTCCCATTTTCAAACACACTGAAACACCTCTGCGAGCTACAAGCCGCCAAAGAATATTTGCCCACAAAAACTTCCCTGTCAATTTATGTGCCTTTAATCGCCAACAATCCGATCTTTCGCGCCCAATATCCCCTAAAGCCAATCCAACAGCGATTCACTTTCTTTGGACGCTGCAGCACTGTTTGAATAATGCGAAAAGGGGTGTGAAGGCGCGCTTCTGTGCAAACACCGCTTTTGTATGCAAAGCTTTCATTCTCTCATTCATTGTCCTCGTTGACTAAGACCGGTGTAACGTCTAACGATGTATCTCCCTCTCCAAATGTCATCTCTTTCTACTGCAGTAAGAGTAACTTCGTAAACAAGAAGACACTTATACCGTTTTAGTCTATATTAGTACATATTTTATTGTAATACCACTGTTCATTGTAACTTCTATAAAACCGTTACAAAATAAAATTATTCGAGATGTGAACTTGCGACATCAGTCGCAGTGTTCAACGGTCAGGACAACTGAAAATGGTTCGTGGTCGTAACTATATCTTGAACATTGTAATTTGTTTAACTTGAGGAACTTTCGACATAAAATGCTTGGTGCTGTTAATTGTTAACGTCTATCGTTAACTACATATTGAACATTGTAACCTTGATTTACTTATGGATTTTCGAACATAATCTTGCCTCTCGTACATTAAGCCTAATATTGACTCATGGTGCAAGGCATATTTAATGTCTTATTTCGTTGAAGTGTCCTTCCACACCTGTGTATGTAATGACAGCTGCCTTAAACTATACACCGTGTCCTTAGAAAGCAAACACTCACTCTTTTTGTCTTTACCTTAACCTCTAAATGTTTAGTTCTAACAAGTGCCCCCTTCCATCCCCCCTTTATACATTCTCAACCTTTCCCCACTCCCAAACCTTCATCCTTAAAAAGAACCTGCAAACTTAAGTAAACGCTTAATTCTTCAAAGTAAACAACTTGAATATTTTATTGTGCACATCAAATACACCTATATAAAGACGAGAATAACAATTTTGGAAGATTAAACAAGGTGTTGACTCTGCTAGTATTTTATCAAATACACTTATTTACATATGGATGGAAATTCGAAAGTTCAATAAGTTCCATGTAAACACGACATCCTAAAACGTGTTATAGATAACACTGCTTCTCCTGCTTAGAAAGCATGCTGTTGAGAGTCAGTCATTTGCAGACGACACACAACTGTATAAATCCACCATCCCCTTTCTCATTAATTCCACTGTTCAGACTTTGGAGAACTGCATCACAGACATTAAGTCATGGATGACACTCAACAAGCTTAAGCTTAATGACGATAAAACCGAAGCCCTCCTCATTCACAAGCACAACACCTCCTCCCCACTCCCGCCTCTCCCAACATCGCTTACAGTAGGGACAACAAACATTCAGTTCTCATCCTCAGCAAGAAATCTCGGCTACATTATCTCCGATGACCTTTCCCTCAACAACCACATCTCCAACGTCTGTCGCTCTGCATACACGGCCATACGCCAAATCAGCTCCTTTCGCCACTATCTTACAGTCCCTGCCACCAAAACCCTAGTCTGCGCTCTCGTCCTTTCTCGTCTTGACTATTGCAACTCTTTCCTTGCTGGCTCCCCGAAACACATCATTGACAAACTACAAAAGGTTCAGAACTCAGCAGTTAGACTAGTATTCCGAGCTAAGAAACGCGATCACATCACACCTCTACTACATTCCCTTCACTGGCTTCCTGTGCAAGCACGCATAGAGTACAAACTCTCTGTTCCCTGTCACAACTTCTTCACAGATTCTTGTCCTTCCTACCTTGCTGATCTACTGTCTGTCTACTCCCCTTCACGCACTTTAAGATCTTCTGCTGACACTCGCACACTCAAGGTTCCCGTCACCCGCACTAAGAAATACGGCCAACGTGCATTCGCTTACTCCGCACCTAAGCAGTGGAATTCCCTTCCCTCCCATATCCGCAACATACAATCAACACAAGCATTCAAAAAGGCCCTAAAAACCCACCTCTTCAAACTGCATTATTCAGATTGATTTGTATCCCGCTGCCATTCTCTCATCTTTTGTCTATGTCTGATCCGTAAGTGTATAAACGGCTGTAAATATTTATACTGTTTTACTTCCTGGGCCTAACCGGGCATAAAAATAGCTGTGAATAGGTTTTTGCTATTCTATTTTCTGTCTTTTTTGTCATTTGTGTACATAGTTGTAAATAGTATATTTTTGTCTTTTTTGTAATTTATGTACATAGTTGTAAATAGTCTGTACCTTTACTGCCCCGTCTTTTGGTGTATTGTAGCAGAAGTGATGTTTCATCGAGTGCATGTATTTATATGTAATGACTATGTAAAGCGTGGTGAGTCTGGTCATAGGCTGGAGTCCCCGCTATATAAAAATCCGTTATTATTATTATAACATGCAATGCGAAGAAGAAATTATTCCTGTTAAAATTGGAAATATGTAATGTTTTATCTCTTGTAAACGTCTTTGTAAAAGTAGTTTAAATGAAAACAAAATGAATCAGTTTTGTTTGCAAAGTAAACTTTATCGTGTTTTGATTTGTATTTTTAAGCGCTTCGTTTTGTAAACAAGGCTAAAGAGTGCTTTCACTTGTAAAGGAATTTGACAAGTCAAACCCAAAACTAGTTTACTATTGCTTTGATTACTGGTGCAAAAGTCTTAGGCTTATATTTTATAATAAATATTATCCGAGTAAATAAAAAAAAATATCAATGATAGTTGTTAGGATTTACATCCGATCGTTACGTCAAAATGAACTATGACACGTCTAATCAAGAACTAGTCCACTGTTGTTATGTTTACAGGTGCAAAAATCTCAGGCTTTTAATTTATAACAAATATTATCCGAGTCTATCAAAATTCAGCGATTGTAGTTTTGATTTATATCGTTATGTCAGAGTGAAGTATGTTGAATAAATATACTTAATGGTCCCAGTCATAGTTTTTCTCGTATGAATCACCGACTTCAAATGTCATGCTGTATTGTTTGCAGAATGCAATAAATTACTTGAGTGATTGTTTGGAACACTCCGTCAACCTCGTAAGAAAGTTATTTATCAAGCAAAGGCGTGAAATACCGAAACGTTAGCTGTCAAAATATAAGAACACGTGTACGTAGTCAAGTAACTTGTATATATAAATATATATAAATATTTAAAGTGCGTCTGAAGTCGTGATCAAATTTCCGCAACGAACGAAAAACGATGCTTAACGTCCTACTGCATGAGCGTTAAGGACAATAAAATTGGGCTAAAAAGCCCTCATCATACATATTTACCAGACCATTTGGTCTGGCTCAATACAAAATGTATGAAATGTCTAAATCACCATAGGAGGTGACTATTTGCTTATATATCCATACATGTGCGTATGTGTTTCTGTCTATTATCTGCGAAAATTGAATCTAAATTTCGTGTACGACCATTCAAAAAGTCGTCTGCTGTAGGCACTTCTAACCTAATTCTCTTGGAATACCTACACAGGTGCAAAACAAAAAAAGCCCAAAAAAGGCACAAATAAAACAACGGTGCTGACTTAACGGCTATCAACTATATGGAGGGCTTTGCTGTGGCTTTTTTTATGCGACTGGTTCTCAGCCTGGGGTATTAACTGATGCGTAATGACCGTGCATAGTAGGAAACTCGCGAGGTTACGTTATAAAGCGATCGGACCGAGTGTTATTTGAAGCTGCATGCACCTTTATTTGATAGCTTTTGCCTCAGTAATGTGGACTAATAAACTCTTCTATGATCATACTACGGAGAGTACAAGTTGAAGAAAAGAAAATGACCTTAGACTCATTTTAATCAAGATGGCTGCTACTTAACAATAGGGATTTAATTCCCCTGATCTAACAAAAAAACTCAGCACACAAAAACATGACAATACACTAAAGGCCTCAACAATGGACAAATTTAAACGCGGCCACTTTATTTAACTTTGACACTTTGTCTATTGAAATTTTCTAAATATGAAATCTCATTCAAACTTCTATTCAAGCACTATAGCAAAATAATGTTTAAAGCGCATCCTGGAAAGGATACAGAGCAAGATTAGGCAGGTACTAGACAACAGAAATAAATATCACAATCTAATATAAAGAAACTACACAACATTTCCAAATATTTGTCTATTATTAATTCGGCTAGTCGCCTGCTTACCTGGAATAAGCATATACTAAACAACATGAGCAAAACCCAATAGGCTACTTCAACTCAAACTATATTGAAACATATGTCTGCTTTATTAATTGAAAGCGTTGTAAGTGTAGCAAGATTGAGCAGGTTTTCAGTAACAGGGCAAAATCTCATAACCAATATGTCAAACCAGACACTATTGTGAAAAATCCCTACATTATTAATTCAACAAGTCGTACCAAAGATTAAACAGGTTCTCAGCCACGAAGCAAACCTCATAGACGCCAATATTTGACAACAATGTTCATATAGACATATTAACTCTTTCAGCGCCCAGAGCATGTCCTCTAGGCACAATGCTGTTAGCTGAACATGCGTTCTTTGGATGAGATTGCATTGGATTGGATGCGTACCAACATCAAGTCCTTTAAAGCACGATCGTCGTTGGCTACCAGCTTACTAATACAAACGACAACATGTTTTTATACTCAAAACCTGTATTCTTAATCCTTTTGTCACCTACAGTTCATTTTGTTTCCTAAATAACCAATAGGGATCGGCAGTTATTGTTTTGTTAATAAATCTTGGAAGTTTGAAGGTTTCTAGTAATAGTTCAAGAAATAATTCTAGCACAGGAAGTTCTTGAGATAGAACACACTTTTTTTAAAAGATAAAAAGTATAATCTGAGTATAGCTTTAGAATACAGAGTTCGTATCTCCTAAAAGAAACTCGAGACCAAGAAGTATGTGCGGAGCTTGGTCAGGAACCTTTGTAATCCCCCAGACGACTGCAAAAGTCGAATCAGCGAGTGAGTGAGAGCGAGGTCCTGATACGTTCGTGCCTAAACACTGAAATTAATTTAAGAACAGCTTGTCTTGAGTAGTTTTTACTGGTCAAATTCTAGGAAATAAGGCGATAGCCAAAGACTTTCGTGTTCTAAAGCTCTTTTTTAAAATTTCATTTGTCGGCTAAATGCCTTAGGTGCAAATGGGACACGAAATAGCGTGATAGACATCAACCTAAAATTGACCGTGAAAATAAAACAACCTGCACCGATGCAATTTACAAAGCACAAATATTTCCCCCTTCTTCGCTGCACATTGAACACAGTGGATTTATTATGCTGCAACAAGCTGCACAGCATATGGGCAAAATGCAAGCTTATTTTCTGGCGGTCTGGCATCGATAATGATCATGTTGTCAGTAGGGTCCAGCCGAGCGCAAATAGATGTTGGTTGTTTTATTAACGTCTTTTCCACCAAAGATGATAAGACGGGGGTGGGGGGGGGGGGGGGGCATTATTATTTACACAAATCTAGCCACAGGAGAATCCATCAAGAGCTTTGCTAACAATACACTTTGATGAAAATTAATATCATCTAATGTTGTTATGTCATGCAGATGCACAGTTAGTATAGGCCGAAAAAGACGGCAGCCAAAAAGTAAATGATATAATGAAAAAGTCTCATTGCATACACAATGGACATCTGGACAATACTTTGTGTTTATGGCATTCACCATTATTCTGTTAGCCATAGTAAAAACTGTTCTCGAAAATCTACAGTTTACATCAAAATGTGTATCAAATGCAACATGTTTCATTGACCTCTCTTCAATCATACGTTTAATTTCCTTGGGGGATTTTATGAGTTGAATACTCTGAGCATTGATATTTTTAGCTCCATTCTTTGCTGCTTTGTCCGCACTATCATTAAACGAAAAACCACAATGTGATGGTAGCCAACAGAAGCTTACCTTTGTACCATTAATAATGAGGTTGTGGACTAAATGTTGAATTTCTAAAATAATTTCATGCCGTTCAGTATGACCATAAGATTGTAAAGCATCTAAAACTGACATCGAATCAACACAAACAACAACTTGAAATGCGTTGAAGCAAAGATCTGAAATTTTAGTTAATGCCATAAGGATTGCGATAAGTTCACACGCAAAAATAGAAGTATTTATACTCAAAGAGAAAGATTTTTGCAATTTTAGAGCTGGAATTTTAGAGCGCAAATAGATCACACCAAGAAACGCCTGGCATTGATAGGGTTAGAGGACTTCTGCAAATTTAAGCGAAACGTTTTTTCACATGTGCAAGCTTAGTACCAGGATTAAGAGAGCCCAATAAAGGCCTAAAACTATCAAAACGTATTGACGGGACGGTGATAAAACAAGACAAATATATTGAGGCGCTATCAGGAGAAGGGGCTTGCAGGTGTTGAATTGCCATAGCGCACACTAATAACACTATACCGCGCTACCTCCCTTATAATCCCTTTTTAAGTTTTTATAGCGTTGCCACATCCTTTCCATACACCTACAGTATATAAGCTTATTATCATCTGACACCATTTATTATTATCATTATTCTGAAAGAACATATTTTTGTAGGGTCCTGCTCTACAGCACGTGGAAGAAGTTGATGAAGGCGACGATGACTGCTACAGCTATACTATCGAGGATCAACTTTATTTCTTCCTATCGAAGATCCATTCCGTTTGGTTAACACTAAGGCCCCTGTGTTACGACACACTGAGAAGAGGTAGAAGATGGCAGATGCAGAATAAAGGACGAGGAGGCGGGGAATTAAAATTGATTAAACTGAGGTAAACAGTTTAAATAAACAAAAGTAAGCACAGATTGTGTAAGGGGAGGAAGGGGGAGGGCGGGGAAGGGAGGAGCATTGGGTTGGGGGTAATGTTGGCTAGCTACGAACTGTTTCACTTCTGCTAACATATGACACTACTTTCAAAAACTCCTTACCTCGTGTCTCTCTCCTACAACTGTCATGTACCGGCATTCTGCTAGATAATATCAACCTGAAGCATTAGCATGAAATGGCACTCTAGCCGTTGATTGTGGCTTCATTATTTTCGCTTTAGGTCAGTTTAATGACTTGGTACATTAACAGCTCTGTGTGTAAAGTAACCTCACACGTGGCTCAGAAACAATGTCTTGGAGTACTTTCAGAGGAATTGATAACAAGGGCTGTAGTGAAAGTTCCAATTAAAATCCACAAGATCTGCAGGGTTACTTGATGCGGCTATAAACGCCCGAAGACAACGTGTACACAAACTGGCTGACGACCTTGAATTAGGCGCATATGATGTGAAATGGCTAGGCAAAACGCCTATATTATAATACATACATTAATTTTTATTGAAACATTTATAATGGAAACATTGAAAAGTATGTTACAAAAAGTTATATTACACCAAACGTCAGTTTGCTAAGTGCTAGCATGTTGAATATCAACCTTTTTCTTCCGTTTTTTGTTTTGTTTTGGGGGGGGGGGGGGGGGGAAAAAAATACAAGGAGAAACAAAAATATTTGTGGACTAAAATACCTACATTGCTATAGAGAAAACGTTTTGTTCCAGTTTTCGTCTCAAGGCAGGATTCTACTGAAACAGTCGACCTTGAAGTGCGCTGAGTGCCGGTCAAGCATAAGCTGTGTATGTTTAGGCGAATGTCGTCAGCAGTCTCTGACAGATTGGAGTCAGCGTCACTTTCGGGGCCGACTGCCTGTATAACCTTATTAACAGCCCGACAGCGGCAAATGGACTGGTCTATTACATTTTATCTATGAGGTGCTAGCACAGTCGTAGGGTCACTTTCTGGCCAACGGAATTGGCCAGCAGGAATGCATATCGGACAGTAAAGAAAAAAAAATAGACGAGTTTCCTACCAGCGTAAAAAGTTGGCAGTTTTACATTGTCAGTGCCAGTCATTTTTTGACAACATGCAACTTTTTCTTGCTGCCTATCAGGCCAAATAAAAAGTATTGTGTGTCTTCAAGTCACATTACAACTGATATAGAAAGTTGCTTTACAAGTTTATTCCATCGTTTCGCTTAAAGCACTAGTAGCACGATGTTGTCGTTGGTAAAAAGCAAAAATGGAAATTTGTGAAAACAATTTAGGCAACCATTTTTACGAGATTTAATAGTATCGAAACGCTGAGGTTACAGGCAGCAGGAAACGCGTAAGTATCTCGCAGTCTTTGATTCAAATCCGATCCGGCTTTGCAATATCATCACTTGTCAAATACGATGTTGACGATCAAGCTAAGAACAGACCTCCTCGACATAGATAAAGCACGAGAACCTCTCTCTCATAACTCAGAGGAGTGAGATATGGCATAGTCTTCTTCGTCCCGTGGAGGGTTATTTCTATAGTGACCCGTGCAGGTGTGCTATTATGCACTAGGAGATAATGTTTAGGTGCAATTCCAATATTTATGTTTATACTAGCAAATAATATTATTTCTTTCGCCGTGAACAAACGAACAATCCACACATTATATAGAGTCTGAAAAAATGGGATTGGCTACTAAAACAACGTTGCAGAATAAACAACATTGCTTGACACACACATGCTCACCGTATGCACCGTCTCCCCCCCCCCCCCCTCCACACACCCACACCCACATACACCTCATGAGTGAGATACGCACGCACACACACACACGCACACACACACACCATACACACATGCACTTCATGAGTGAGATACGCACACACATTTACACACATGCAAACAAAGAAAGAGATACACACTAAAGAAAAAAAAAGAACATTGCATATAATTGTGAAAGAATTGTTTTCGTCTGACTTTTTCCTGTGTTCCCCTCCCTCCCTCTCCCCCACACCCACCCCTGACTGATTCTACTGCTTACTTTTTTCCCAAAGACCTTTTTCCCTCTGGTTCTTTTTTCCCCCGTTTACCGATATAAATGATTGACGTTTTTATGTGTGGCTATACCGTGTATATTTGAAGTTTAGATTCTTCCTGTGGATCCGTTTGGTGGTGCTATTGTATGTGTGTGTGTGTGGGGGGGGGGGGGTGTTTGTGGGTATTGTGTTTGTGTGTAAATGTGTGTAGGGGTGGGGGTTAGGTGGTATCAAAACTAACATTATACATTACAGGTGGTATCAAAACTAACATTATACATTACAGGTGGTATCAAAACTAACATTATACAATACAGGTGGTATCAAAAACTAACATTATACATTACAGGTGGTATCAAAACTAACATTTTTTGATTGCAATGGCTGCATTGTCATAAGAACGATGAGACCATCTATCTATAGGGCTATAGTGAATATAAAACGTGCAAGGCGCCAGAAAGGGACTTGACTGACAGGTCCGCAAACAACCGCCCTAAAAAGTGCAGGTACCGTTGTAATTGTCAACCTGGTTTAAAAAAACAACAAAAAAAAACACCAATTAAATTGCCTTCTTTGAGAAAAAGACGACAACCGTAAACAGATAAATTATGTTGCCAATTTATCACCTTGAGATTGATCGGAGTAATGGTGACCAGATTGAACGAGAAACAAAAATTGCTCTTGCATTTTCTGAACCATACACTTAGTCTCACTAGCTCAATGAATTGTTCATGAATAAATACAGCTTGACCTAATTCGTCGCCTAGAGGAGACGAAAGTTACTTTTTCTCGCTGTTTTCAAAGTTACCTTGGATCTGGGTACATGGCCAGGTACCCAGATCCAAAGCTAGGTACCCAGATGACCGGTACACAACTAATAATCCTTGTTTCTGGGTACCTGTATAAGACTATATATATATATATATATATATATATATATATATATATATATATATATATATATATATATATATATATATATATATATAGGTGACTTTTAAGGTGCCCAGAAGCCATAGTTTATAAGGATATATATATGTGTGTGTTGGGCTATTATTAGTATAGTTCAGTAATTAAGCTCACATGATACTCAAAATAAAATACCATACTTTACATTTATAATGCACTCAGCAACCGCACAATACACGCCCCGAGAAGTTGGATTGATTCGTTGACGTGTAGGCTGTTGAACATTACTGTTTACATCTTCGCTAGTAGCCATATTGAAGCGCAGTACGGTACTCGACGTCACATCCGGAAAGAGGCATTTGCCAGCTAATGGCAGGTGTGAAAATCTTTGTAAATTAAGTTTTAATTAAATTAAAAATCGTACGGGTATTTAACAAAAACAAAATAACTACTGTTTGATTATGTGACTCAAACACGTTTATTTAACCAAATATCGCCGATGTCTATGGTAGGCCTTGAAAGGAAGAAGAAGACGGAACAGGAAGAAGAGAAGGAGAAGGAAGAAGAAAGAGGAGGATGAGAAGAAGAAGAAGAAGAAGAAGAAGAAGAAGAAGAAGAAGAAGAAGAAGAAGAAGAAGAAGAAGAACAACAACAACAACAACAACAACAACAACAACAAAAACAACAATAACAGGAACAAGACCAAGAAGGAGGAGGAGGAGAGGAAGAAGAACAACAACAACAATAAGAAGAACAACAACGGAAGAAGAAGAAGAAGAAGAAGAAGAAGAAGAAGAAGAAGAAGAAGAATAAGAAGAAGAAGAAGAAGAAGAAGAAGAAGAAGAAGAAGAAGAAGAAGGGGAAGAAGAGAAAGAAGAAGAAGAAGCAGCAGCAGCAGCAGAAGAAGAAGAAGATGAAGAAGAAGAAAATGAAGAGGAAGAACAAGAACAACAACAGCAACAACAACAACAACTACTACTACAGCAATAACAACGGCAACAGCAACAACAACAATAGAATACACAAAAGAGGAAATATAGCCTGAAAACGCCAGAGACTCACTGAAGGACAGTAAACATTTTAAGAGATCGCCGTTTCTTCTTCAATCCCAGGTTGTAGAAAGTTATTGTATCAGTCGTGATTCTAATCACCCAAAATGCCAGATTTACACAGGAGGTCAAAACCATTTAACAGCATGTACATTGCTTTTATCACCTTTACAGCCCCGTGGACGCCAAATGAAGGTCACTCGTCGCCAAATTGAATGGAAACGAATCGGAATACGATTGTCGTCAAAGGTGCAATGAATAGCGGAATAATGATAAGAGGTTAAGAAGGTAATTATTTGTTGGAATCATTGAGAGAGAAAGAGAGACAGACAGACAGACAGAGACAGATAGACAGGCAGGCAGACAGACAGACCGACCGACACAGCAGAAAAGAGACAAAGACAGAGAGATTAATTTTCAGAAATTGACTGCTCGTCAGTCGAGTACTCTTCTTCTCTCCCCCCCCCCCCCCCCCCCCCCCCCCCCCACCTCCACATACACATATCATGAGGAAACATACACACACACAAACACCTACACGCGCGCGCGCACACACACACACACACACACCGCACTCACTCAGACGCACACCAATTATAATGAATGATCCAAATCTTTTCCAGGAGCAGACATCGGAAGTGACCACGATCTCGTGATGATGTCTTTCCGGCTCCACTTGAAGAGAGTAAATACAGCAAAGTGCACTAGACTGAAGTTCGACCTGGACAAACTGCAAGACCCGGAGGTGGCAGAACTATTTCAGGCCACAATTGGAGGGAAATTTGCACCACTGCTCATTTTGGGGGCTGGTGAAGTAGATGTCAACACCATGACCACCACCTTCAACTCAGCTGTGACAGATGTCGCCACTGAGATCCTTGGCAAGCACCGACCAAAGAAGAAGCTGTGGATCACACCTGAACTTTTGGATCTGTGTGATAAACGAAGAGAGATGAAAAAGAAAAAGAACACCTCACAGGGAGCTGATGTCTACCGAAAAATCAACAATGACATCCGAAAAGGCATGCTCACAGCAAAGGAGAACTGGATAGAAGAGCAATGCCAGGAAATAGAGAACAGTCTGAACAAGAACAACAGCAAGAAGGCCTACCAGACTGTGAAGCGGCTGACAAGTGTCAAACAGCCCAAAGTCTCCACTATCCAAAGCAAGTCTGGCATATGCCTTACAGAAGAACAAGAAGTCTTGGACAGATGGACAGAGTACTGCTCTGACCTTTACAACCATACACCAAATGGAGACCCATCAGTTCTAGCATGTCCCGAGAACAGAGAAGAAGAAGAAATCCTCCCAATTCTCCGGGAAGAAGTTGAGGCAGCAGTGCAAGCGCTAAAGAAAGGGAAGTCAGCGGGAGTGGACAACATACCCGCGGAACTGCTACAAGCAGGAGGAGAAGCGATGATTGATGCCCTCACCATTATCTGTAACAAGATCTGGCAGAGTGGGGAGTGGCCTATACCATGGACCCAGTCGCTTGTCATCACTCTTCCCAAAAAAGGTAACCTTCAGGAGTGTGAAAATTACCGGACCATCAGCCTCATCAGCCATCCCAGCAAGGTCCTCCTGAAAATAATACTCAACAGGTTGAAACCCCAAGCTGAACAAATCATAGCTGAAGAACAAGCAGGATTCAGGGCAGGGCGAAGTACCACTGAGCAGATTTTTAACCTCAGAATAATCTGTGAGAAATACCTACAGCACCAACAACATCTATATCATGTGTTCATAGACTTCAAGAAGGCGTTTGACCGAGTCTGGCATGCAGCTCTATGGGCAACAATGAAAGTGTACAACATCAGCCCTAAAATTATTGAAGTCATCAAAAGCCTGTATGACAAGGCTACCAGTGCAGTCCTCCACAACAGAGCCATCGGGAACTGGTTCAGAACAACAATCGGTGTGCGTCAAGGATGCCTACTCTCTCCAACACTCTTCAACATCTTCCTAGAGCGCATCATGTCGGATGCTCTTGCAGACCATGAAGGCACAGTCAGCATAGGGGGTAGAGCAATCTCCAATCTTCGTTTTGCAGATGACATTGATGGATTGGCTGGAGAGGAACAAGAACTTGAACAGCTGGTACAGAGGCTTGACACCACCTCCAAAGCCTATGGAATGGAAATAAGTGCAGAGAAGACCAAAATGATGACCAACAACACCAATGGCATCAATACGGTCATCAAAGTCCAAGGCCAATCCCTCGACACAGTGCATAGCTTCAAATATTTAGGAGCCATTGTATCAGACAATGGGTCCCGACAGGAAGTCCTCTCCAGGATCGCACAAACAACTGCTGCCCTGACAAGGTTGAAGCCCATTTGGAAAGACAGGACCATCAGTCTACATTCCAAAGTAAGACTGCTGCGCTCCCTTGTCATCTCCATCTTCCTATATGCTTGCGAAGCATGGACCCTCACAGCAGATCTCCAACGAAGAATACAAAGCATGGAGATGAGGTGCTACAGAAGACTTCTGGGCATTTCCTATACCCAACACATCACCAACGACGAAGTCCGACAGACCATCACACAAGCCATTGGACAACACGATGACCTGCTAACAGTGGTGAAGAAACGGAAACTTCGGTGGTATGGCCACGTCACCAGATCATCAGGCCTTGCAAAGACTATTCTGCAAGGCACAGTGCAAGGAGGTAGAAGAAGAGGGAGACCGAAAAAGACGTGGGAGGACAACATTCGAGAATGGACTGGTTTGACACTAAGCGAAGCCATCAGGGCTGCTGAGGACAGAGAAAGATGGAGTATGCTGGTTAAACGATCATCTGTGGTGCCCCTACGACCTTCGGGTTACGGGACAGGATAGGATAGGATAGGATCCAAATCGCACCTAAACTGTCGCTAATTATGAACGTACAGTTCAAGCATTATCCATGAGGTGCCTTTCGTTGAAATGATGGAAACAGCAGGAAAACCATGGACAAATTCTGTAACCCAGCGACTCGGAAACCAAAACCCTCTTAACAAAACAAACATGCTATTTGATGACTTTGTAAGTAAATTACGAGATACGTTCATCTTTGTAGCTATGTCACACTTTGAATTAAAATAATTCTAACCTTTCTGAAGTAGTTCAAATTAATGTTAGTTGTCAACTTTCCAAATTATCCCAAAAGCTGCCTTTCAAAACATATATATATATACCAATGGCATCAACACGGACATCAAAGTACAAGGCCAATCCCTCAACACAGTGCACAGCTTCAAATATTTAGGAGCCATTGTGTCAGACAATGGGTCTCGACAGGAAGTCCTCTCCAGGATCGCACAAACAACTGCTGCCCTGACAAGGTTGAAGCCCATTTGGAAAGACAGAACCATCAGTCTACATTCCAAAGTAAGACTGCTGCGCTCTCTGGTCATCTCCATCTTCCTATATGCTTGCGAAGCATGGACCCTCACAGCAGATCTCCAACGGAGAATACAAAGCATGGAGATGAGGTGCTACAGAAGACTTCTGTGCATTTCCTATACCCAACACATCACCAACGACGAAGTCCGAAAGACCATCACACAAGCCATTGGACAACACGATGACCTGCTCACAGTGGTGAAGAAACGGAAACTCCGATGGTATGGCCACGTCACCAGATCATCAGGCCTTGCAAAGACCATTCTGCAAGGCACAGTGCAAGGAGGTAGAAGAAGGGGGAGACCGAAAAAGAGGTGGGAGGACAACATTCGAGAATGGACTGGTTTGACACTGAGCGAAGCCATGAGGGCTGCTGAGGACAGAGAAAGATGGAGTATGCTGGTTAAACGATCATCTGTGGTGCCCCTACGACCTTCGGGTTATGGGACAGGATAGGATATATATATATATATATATATATATATATATATATATATATATATAAATAAATATATATATATATATATATATATATATATATATATATATATATATATATATATATATATATATATATATATATATATATATATATATATATATATCCTATCTACATCTTGTACAAAATATTGTATATATAATTTGTATGTGTTTGTAGATGTACCTAGTATTTTGATGTATGCATGCTATGCTTGTGTAAAGTAGATAGTCAATTCTTCTTCTTCTTCTTCTTTTTCTTCTTCTTCTTCTACGCAACATGATCACCAACTCATGATAATCTATAGAAAATCGTATCAAAGATATTGCAAGAGTCTCAACGACGCAGGTGTCAGTCCATCAAAAATGTGTTCACTAGGTCAAGTAACGTCCGTATCGCGGATATTTTGAAGTAATGCAGACCGACAAAAGAACAACAATTTATAGCTCCGATTATGCTAGCTTGTTTTCAGTCTTATGTACTCTTAACGCTACTTTACTAATATTTTGTTTTGCTTCTGGCTTTTAGTCTTATGCGTACTGTCTTTGTATTGCTTTTGAACGTTGTTTTCTTTGCTGATTGAGCGTGATCTATTAACAATAAACTGTTCTTGGCACTCTATGCCTAATAGTATTTTATGTTAAAATTGTAATCAAGCCATTTTCGGACATTTCTTGGGGTTGACGGAATATTTAAAGGTATATTTGTATGTCACTTTCCTCTTTTTCTCTTCCTCCCGTTGGTCCTTCTTCCTCCTCTAAACGGCCTTCAAACCATTATTGGGACAAACTTTGTCTGTCTGTCTGTTTGTCTGTGTCCTGTCTGTCTCTCTCTCTGTCTCTCTCTCTCTCTCTCTCACCCTCTTTTTCTTTCCCTACTATATTTACCTATTCACCCAACACTCGGCTAACCCATACTCTCTGCTCCACCTTTTCTTTCTTTACTCTCCCTATTCTCACTCTCTCCCTCTCCCCACCCCTCGCCCTTGTTCCTTTGCTGAAGAAGGCGATAAATGATCTGACACTTAACTCGCACCTTGACTACAGGATTACTGAATTCCCCACTTCAAGGATCGAGACTGAAGCCAAGAAGCGCCAACAAGCAACAATATGGCACCGGAGACAAAAAAACTCACTTGCGTGGTATTGTTTGCATTGTTGTAGTTTTTCCCACCTTTTTCCGATAAGGATTGACAGCAGAAAGACCCAGTTTATAAAACCCAATGAAGTTTTAGCAGGACATCTTATCTCTAATATCTCTTCTATAGGGATAACGCGCAGTGCATGGACAGTCGTGTGGGATTGTTGTGTTATGAGTTCGTAGGCGTCAGGAGAATCGGTGTAAGGGGAGGGAGAGAGGGAGAAAGGAAGGTAAAAAGATAGAAGAGGGAGGGATTAGAAAGAGAAAAAGAGAGAGACAGAGAGAGAGAGAGAGAGAGAGACAGAGAGAGAGAGAGGGAGAGACGACAATACACTAGACTGCGCTACACTAAACTACACTACACTACACTACACTACACTACACTACACTACACTACACTACACTACACTACACTACACTACACTACACTACATTACTTCTTGTTGTATCAAATTGTATTAATCAGATTACACGTAACTTCAAGTTGTACTGATGACTCTAAACTACATTACAGCACACAACACTGCGTTGCATTCAAACTCTAATAAAGAAAATTCATACGAGCTGCTTAGCAACATGTAGTTGATACTGCATGGTGCAACCGTAGTGAGTTTAACTTTAAGTATTAATTTCAACATTGACTTTGTGCACATAAGAAGAAATAATTACAGAAGTGGACTTGAACAAAACAACATTTCAAGTGAGTCTTCTTTCGAGTCTATCAGCCATGATGACCCGACTGTGTTGCAAACTTTGTGAAAAGAGCTAAGCATAGAGTGACTTCTTAAACTAAGCTGTCATATAAAATATCGTGAAAGAATTTAAAAGTGAAATAATTCAGATTTTGATTCCAACAGTGGGAAAAACAACGGCGTGAAATAATTTCCTTTACAAATACAGGTGATTACGAATGGCAGCAATTCTGGCATTGTGTGACTGGGTAACATTGTGTCTATAGGCATAGTTGATACTATGCCATGACATTATAGTTACATCTAGTCCCTTTACACAACGAAAATATAAGAACTTGTAAAACTAGCAGTTCTTCGAGCTCCAGCAGGATAATGTACTTTGCGGCTATGTGCGCTAATACGATACCTACACAACGGAACGTTTGCCTTACAAAACAAAGCAAACACGGAGCATGAGTAAAGTCAAGTGGCAAGAAAGCGGACACCAAATGAACGGCCTTGAGACACTGTGTTTAGGCCCTTGACTGTTCAGTATGGTTTTGAGAAAGAGCGCACACACATATTTTGACTCTTTGCTTAGAGATCCAGACCCTCTGCGCCGGGATCAGCAGTCCGCGTTTTGAAGTGGGCGCAAAAACAGAAGTTTACTTTGACATCCAATCTGATGGCTTAGGGATTAGGGCGCCATGTTGAACCAAGTGACGTCACGGATTTTCGCGCCTCTGAGCGAAGACACTGTCGAGGACGCCAAATGTAATATGTGCACGCGACTTGTAACGTTCTGCTCACCTGGGCTAGTAGGCTTGAGCAAGGACTGATTTGGGAACATGAGAGAAGAAGAACAAAAAGAAGAAGAAGAAGAAGATGAAGGAGGAGGACGAGGACGAGGACGACGACGATGATGATGACGATGTTGATGATGATGACGATGATGAATGAATGAATGAATGAATGAATGAATGAATGAATGAAAAGAAACTTCGCAAGAGTACGAAAAAACTATACGTGACGCTAAAAACAAGCCATTTCTTGCATACTGTTTTTATTTTTTGGCTCTGTGCATCCTATAACGGCACATGATAACTTGTTGCTGTTGAAATTGAATTATGTTGCTGTTGTTGTTGTTGTTGTTGTTGTTGTTGTTGTTGTTGTTGTTGTTGTTGTGCTTCTTGTTGTTCTTCTATTGACACTCACAACACAATGGAACTCCTCTAGTAAACCTAATTTGTTTGCCAAGAACAAATCAAAGAACTGCCTGTTGTTGTTGTTGTTGTTGTTGTTGTTGTTGTTGTTGTTGTTGTTGATGTGCTTCTTGTTGTTCTTCTATTGACACTCACAACACAATGGAACTCCTCTAGTAAACCTAATTTGTTTGCCAAGAACAAATCAAAGAACTGCCCCCGCACCCACACCCCCACCCCCACCCCCACACCCCAAAAAAGACTTCAAAGACCATATCAAATCATATCAAAAACCATATAGAGCGTGTCAGTAAGGCTATGAGCATTTTGTGCAGTTGACCATGCTAGGAAATGCGAGGGGAAACAACGCTAACCTGCTTGCCCGCATGTTGCGCCCAAATTTGTCTAACGTTAGGCGGACATTCTTTGCAAACGAACACAATTTCTCGCCTACAATTTCTGCTCTGTCCTCCATTAAACCTTCCGTATCAACCGAAAGGTTGATTTCAGTTGCAATCCTGGCTAGCTCCGCTAGTTCAGCCGTGCACTGCCCTGCAATCACCGTCCATCTTTCCCGAAGACAAGCTTTTTTTTTTTTTTTGGGAGTAAAATTAACGTCCCCGGACACAATAAGCGTATAGGGGACGATTAGACAAGCTTGTTGTTTGTAGATTATAGTTTGATTGATTGATTGATTGATTGATTGTTGCTTTAGGTCCAGCGGACTCTTCCGAGCCAAATCAGGACCGGACAACCCCCGATCCGCATAAAAGATCTGCTGAAACAACCCTAGTGGGAAAATTGAATGCCTTCCACCGGCCAGTCACTTTACAATAAAGACATCCCACGCAGGGGACGGCTGAGGCTTTACCCCAACTACTCGAACCCCCGGTTACAAAAACAAAATAGAATACAAACATCATTATAAATTATCAACAAAACATATACATATAAAATGCCTATATTGCTAAATAATAACATCATAGGAAGCCCTAGTGACCACCCGGCAGAAAGCCTCCAACACTCCCAAGCTGATCCAACAGACCTCATACACAAACAAGGAGTCTTGTCCAGGAAGAGTTTTCAAGAAAAAAGGTAGGTCATTGATCTAGCGAAGAAGAAGATAGTATAGCAGAGTGATAGGACAGAGCAGGAATGGGAAAGAGTAAATGAGGAAGACAGCGACAGTGGGAATTTAAAGCACTAAATTTCCATAAAGTGGGGATACTATTTATACTGAAACCCCCGGCACTCCAACGGGGGGGGGGGGGGGAGGGGGGGGGTACTGTTGCCGCAGTGAATCTGTCTTGCCTACAAAGGAAAGACAGGTTTTCAACTGGGGCTTTCACTTTTCCCTTTATAGGTTAGAACAATCTACAGTGGCAAGATTGCTCATGACCCCAAAGGGTTGTAGATTATAGTCACACGACACTTTCGCATATAGGTGACTACTGGACCGATTTATACTGACACCAGCGGGCCAGTTGTTGGTAAAGGGGAAAATAATATGATCACACGTTGACCAATCCGGGATTCGAACCAGCGACCTTTCGGTTACTAGCAAGACGCTCTTACCAACTGAGCTACCCGGCCCCAATAGACAAGCTTGCAGCTCGGGGTAGCTTTTATAGTGTTCTAAGACGAGATGTCCGCCCGGGTAACTCTAGGTAACTAAAAACAAAACAAAAAACAAGTTACCTCCCTTTTCCGATTAAGGTCTAAGGGAAGCAAGTGAAAACGTTGAAGGATAAA
>CM072514.1:57353972-57486472 GCA_036898135.1 Oncomelania hupensis | reverse complement strand
AAATAAAATAAACAGATAACTGTCATTTATTTTTGATTCGCTGAGGTCGAGCATCGGTGTTAGTTTAAATATTTAATTTATGTTACTAGAGCATCTCCCACAGCATAATTTAAAAATATGTTGAGCATTTGATTTATTACATTAGCATGCATGTGGTAAAGGCTTTTAAGAAAATAATTCTTTGGCCAAAGTGCACAATGAGTAACAGAGCAAATAGACCTACAGTCGTTTCCTGGAACGAGGGATAAAAAAACAAATATTCAGTTATAGTTGAATTGTTATAGCAAAGCAGGTTGGTTTTAAATCTGATGTGGTTGGCTGATTGGATCGGGACATGTAAGTTTAATTGCATTAATACCAATGCCTCAAGATCATGTTGGACGTGGTGGACCAAAAACAACAAACAAACAAAACAAACAAGATACAAGATAAAAGATACAAGATACAAGATGATTTATTGTCCCCATTTTCACACAGAAATTTTTAAAAACAAAAATAAGCATAAATAAATAAATAAATAAATAAATAAATAAATAAGATCGGACATCAGAACGGCTACAGTAGCAGGCGTCCAGCAAAATTTGCTGGCTCAACGTCCAGTTTTTACATATGGTTATCCTTATGATTGATTTCGTTAAAACCCTTTTTCACTGGGCTAGCTTTATGAACGAGAGAGTTGGGGTGGGGTTGGGGAGTGGGGATCTAACTCGCCTTGCGTATCTGATTTAACTTCCACGGTTCTCCTTAGAGTGGCATTGTCGATGCAATGGATTGCAGTGCAATACAAAGGTGATAAGGGCTGCTAGCAACACAAACATTGCAATTTGCAATTTAAGCTGAAGATTGATGCAAATAGCATGGCTTTTGGGTAGTATCAAACAGCTGTCAGTTAATCAAACATCAATTTTATACGTATGTATTCCTGCGCTGCCAAAGTGTGTGGGTATGTGGTTGTGTGTGTGTGTGTGTGTGTGTGTGTGTGTGTGTGTGTGTGTGTGAATACATTAACATTGAAATTTAATGTCCACTCCCACCATTGGCGATACGGCAGACGGGGAATAACCATCCCAGGGAAGAGATGATTGGGAGCTAAATCAACAATGAACCACCAAAGCGATCACACTGAACAAATCCACCTTTATTTTGCGCACCATGGGCTTCGAACCTGCGTCATCGGTGTGCCAGGCGAGCGTTCTACCACGACTGTAGGACTCTCACGCAGTGTGTGTGTGTGTGTTTGTGTGCGTGTTTATTTGTTTGTATGTGTGCGTGGGTCTGTCTCTGTGTGAGAGTTCTACAACCGCTCTCTCTTTCTCTCTCTCTCTCTCTCTCTCTCTCTCTCTCTCTCTCTCTCTCTCTCTCTCTCTCTCTCTCTCTCAAAGCTGCTAACACCACGTGTACGTCAGGATAAGATCAATTAGCGGAGCTGCATAAGGTGTCGATAAGGAGAGACGCAACGTGCTGTGCTGTTCTCAGTTCTTATGCACGTGCAGCAATTAGACAACCCGAAAATCATCCAGAGAGAATGGGGAAGAGGGCCGGTGAGACGATGAAAAAGGAAGAGGAGAAAAAAAGAGGGGGAGAAAGTAGAGAAAGAGGAAGTATTGAAAGAGAAGAAGAAGAAGACACCCGGTACACATTGGTCGAAGGCTACCAGAAGCATGCTTTAGTAATCGCCTAACAGGCAAGAAAGCATGCTCTCATGCTTCAGAGCACTGCTTTCTATACGCTTCAAGCTCTATAGTGACGGAAAAAGCGCAATTTCACTGTAAATATATACACAGACCTGTGCACATCTACGGATTTTCCGTATTTTCTCCGATTTTCATGAGCAGAATACGGATTACTTAATAAAATTCTATTAAAATTCCGAAATTCTGATTTTTTTTAACTTGAACTGTCGTTACAGCTTGCTACTGAAATTTTTTAAAAACTACTGAAATTTGGTTTGTTTGCTACTGATGAGCATTTTGAGTGTGCACAGGTCTGTATACAGAATGTTGCTCTACAATAATCCGCTCTTTCCGTCTCAAAAACCCATTTGCCTTGTTGGATTTTTAAATTGTATGAAACCAAGTGAGGACACTATCCGGCGTCAACAAACGGTTAAAAAAAATTCTCAAACTGTTCGTAAAAGACAGTTGACCTAGAAACAAATACAGTTTGGCCTAATTCGTCCCCTAGAGGACACGAAACTTATATTTTATATTTTCATGAGTTCATTGGTCAATGCTCCTAGGGCTTGAAGCGTATAGGAAGCAGTGCTCTGAAGCATGAGAGCATGCTTTATGGCCAGTTGAGGCGACTACTATAGTATGCTTCTGGTAGCCTTCGACCAATGTGTATCGGGTGAAGAAGAAGAAAAAGAAGAAGAAGAAGAAGAAGAAGAAGAAGAAGAAGAAGAAGAAGAAAGGGGTAAAGATAACTTTGGAACTTATCCCTTTAATTAAACCAACAACAGCGTAACTATTAAATTAGGCTCCTAACACAGGAGTGGGGGTGAGTTAGTTATTCATTGTTTATAGTGTCCAGCGGACTGCAAAAAGCCAAATCTGGACCATAAAATCAGGACCACAACTTGGCTGAAGGTCGACTTGTATAAAAGATCTACTGAAACAACCCGAGTGGTAACACTGATGGCACTCCATCAGCCGGTCACTTTACAATAAAGGCATTCCAAGCAAAGGACACTGAAGCTATACTCTAATTTATCGAATCCCCGTTTACAAAAACAACACAGAATATAAACATCATTATAAAATATCAACGAAACACATACATATAAAATGCCTACATTACTAAATAATAATATCATAGAAAGCCCTAGTGAACATTTAACAGAAAGCGTCCAATATTCCCAATATGACCCAACAGACCTCATACACAAATGAGGAGTTTGGGAAAAGGTTTCAAGAAAAAAGGTAGGAGACTGGTCTAGAGAGGAAGATAGTTTAGTACATTGATAGGACAGAGTAGGAATGAGAAAGAACAACGAGAAAAACAGCGATAGTGGGAAATACTATTTATAAAGAAACCCCGGCACCCCCACGGGGCGAGGAGTGATGGTGAGGTGGTTTGGGACATGTAGGCGGACCAGGGAAGGAAAGGGAAGAAAAAAGGGGTGGGTGTGGAAGAAGAGAGAAGAAGGAAGATGAGGAAAGGAGAGTAGCCTACAAGAGTATCGTGTAGACTATAAAACAAAACAAAACTAAATAAAATAATTAAAAAAGAGAAGAAAAGAATGAAAGAATGGGTAGAGGGTGTGAAAATGAATTAAGAGGTAAGAAGAAGAAGAAGAAGAAGAAGAAGAAGAAGAACAAGATGGTGATGATGATGATAAAGAGAAGAAGAAGAAGAAGAAGAAGAAGAAGAAGAAGAAGAAGAAGATGATGATGATGATGATGATGATGATGATGATGACGATGATGATGATGATGATGATAAAGAGGAAAATTGAATTAAGAGGGGAAAATGAATTAAGAGGGGAAAAGGTAGAAGAAGAAGAAGGAGGAGAAGAAGAAGAAGAAGAAGAAGAAGAAGAAGAAGATGATGATGATGATGATGATGATGATGATGATGATGATGATGATGATGATGATGATGATGATGATGAAGATATAGAAGAAGTAAATATTATTCAAGAAGAAGAAGAAGAAGAAGAAGAAGAAGAAGAAGAAGAAGAAGAAGAAGACGACTTAAACATTAGTCAAGAAAAAGAAGAAGAAGAGAAGAGACGAAGAAGAAGAAGAAGAAGAAGAAGAAGAAGGAGGAAGAGGAGGAGGAGGAGAAGATGAGGAAGAAGAAAAAGAGGAGGAAGAGAAGATGTAAACATTATCCCAGAATCTGGAGAAAAAAAAACACCCTCACTACTACAATACGATAGAGAGAGGGAGAGAGAGAGAGAGAGAGAGAGAAAGAGAGAGAGAGAGGAGTGTGGGGTGGAATAATAAACTATGAATTGACGCTTCAGTACAACCAACCCTGTGCTTTGGTTTTGTCACAGCTGTGTGCAACTTGTGTCTCACATGAAAACGAGCCATGAAAGAACAAGCTACAAGAGGAAGATGAAAGAGGAGAAGGGTGAAGGAGGAAGATGAAGACGAAGAAGAAGGGGCAAGAGAGAAGAAGAAGAAGAAGAAGAAGAAGAAGAAGAAGAAGAAGAAGAAGAAGGGGGAGATGGAAGAGGAAGACGGTGATTCAGATTCGGATTCTTTTATTTTATTCACAATAAAGATATTTATAGCCTAATCTTACATTGGAAAATGAGACAAAACTCAGAAAACACGGAAACAGTGGAATGTTCTTAAACAGAGCGATTACTAGTTCAAAGAGATATTCGTGGCGTTTGCCATCGTGATGCAGCACACATAGCTTACCTGTGAAAATAGTCAGTTTCTTATGCATATATTCATCACGTGACTCTCTCAGTATGGGAAACAAATCCATCGAGGAAACGATTTTACAGTCTTTGGGAAATCGGAAACTGAATGAATGAGGAGGACTCAGTAAAAACCTCAATCTGTATCCTATCGGGATTTTCTTACAAATAGCCGAACCCACGAAAGAAAGTCTAGCAAACAGTTTCTCTTTACACTTGCGGCATCAAAAAGACAACCCCGAACTGTTTACGCTTGTCACCCTCTTACCTCCCTTGGCACCTTGTTATTTTCCCTTCTCCTTGTTCACTTTATCTGGATTCATGAAATCGCTTTTCGCCGACCCTCATATAAAAATTTAAAGAGTCCTAAGATCACATATTTCTGTGTCGCAGATCATTTTCAAATTCACAGTGAGGGTTGCCCCAGCAAAAAACAAACACACACCATAAAGCCACAAAATAACTTTTTTTAATTTTAAAAGTACGGTTTTGATATAAATCGATAAATTCATTTATTGTGTGCCTATTAATATAATGAAGGTTGATTCTCACAATAGCACACCAGCGAAAGTCTGTATAATAAGCACAATTGATTGTTTACACAACATGGATTCAGTTCAGTTGTTTTAATATCTTTTTTTCAAGGAAATGATAAGACAATAAAGCAGTTGAAAACAACAACAACAACAACAACAACAACAACAAATCAAATCCAAATTCAAATATTAAAGCACAAAAAGTATTACAACTGTCTGTCGCGAGAGGCTAGTTCTAACCCAGACCGAGCTAAACTTATAAATGTGGAATATTAGTCATAGGGTGATTACACTAGCCGATTACCACAGACGATAGACGAGAGGGTAATAGCATTCCATTGTGCAGAGCCCAGCAACAATAGACCCACCGTCACAATAACTAATATTACACACGCATTACTTAAGTAAAATATACTAACGTTTATCTGGGGTGGCCTCGTGGCGCAGTGGATAAGTCGCCGGTTTCCTATGCCGAAGGTCGCGAGTTCGATTCCCGCAAGGGGCGAACGTATGTGACTTAGGTATGAGACTATTGAGGTCACCGAGGGTTTTCTCCGGGCACTCCGGTTTCCTCCCTCCCTTCAATAATGGTACAGTCAATATAAAAATTTCAAAAATAAAAATTCGATTTTCTTCCGTCTTCTAATAGCGATCTCCCTGCCTTTACACCACCTGTTTGAGTGATGTATGTGTATTTGGTGTGTGTGAGGGTAAATGAGACAGGTGAGCGTGTATGTTGGTATAGATCGCCGCGCTTTGAGCCTTGGGGAAAGGCGCGTACATAGCATCCTGTATTATTATTATTATTATAAATAAACTAACAGAAGAACGTATACACGTTTGTTGCTAAAACAGTATAAACTATCAAAACCAATTCTGCTCTTTGATGGTATAGTGTTAGACAAGACACAAAAAGGAACAGACGTCCAAAATTCAAAGCTTAGCGGTCGGGAAGACCAACAATGATGTCATCTTTAAGTGTGACAACAATGCAACTTCCCAAGTAAACTCATTGCCACAAAAATAAATAAATAAATAAATAAATAAGTAAATAAATAAATAAATAAACATCCATGCTACCCTGGCGTTTTTTTATATGTTCGTACGGTATTCTTTATTTGTGAGTAACAAAGCAGAACGCTAGTTTTGATTAAAAACTGGCGTATGTTTTGGACTAAATGTGAACATGTAATTACATTTTGAACGATGGGAGGAAGTTCGTCGAAAGTTCATCATTATTGTTAGTAAGTGTTGTTTTTCAACCTTAGTAAAACGTTCATATAAATAACTTTGGAAGTGAGTAGAGTCAGTCGAAAGAAGGAAGTTCGAAGAAAGCTCATCACTATTGTTAGTAAGTGACTTTTTTAACCTTAGTAAGAAATTCATATAAATAACATAAGAAGTGAATAGAGTCAGTGGGTTTCAAATAATATTTAAATATTAGAGGCATACTCAAGGACCCCGGTCATTGCCTCCAGGTATCCAGGTATTATTAAATTAACAGACTCCAGTAAGCATCAGGCCTTGTAAAGACCATCCTGCAAGGCACGATGCAATGAGGCAGAAGATGAGGGAGACATAAAAAGAGTTGGGGAGACAACATTCGAGAATGAACTGGTTTGACATTGAGCGAAGCCATGAGGGTTGCTCAGGACAGAGAAAGATGGAGTACGCTGGTTAAACGATCATCTGTGGGGCCCCAACGACCTTCGAGTTACGGGATAGGATAGGATAGGATAGGATAGGACTCCAATAAAATAATTTAACTGTATCCAGGCGTAAGAGGCAGGTATATAATCGTCCAATATCTATCTATATTTATACATTGGACAATTTAGTACGATTTAGCAATGTTATAAGAGAAAATTAAATTATGAAGAACATAAGGAAAGACAAAAACGAAGACTCTTTTTGCCATAGAGTTAGTTTTGCTGCACAGACACTTGTAGTCAGGAACAAGCTTTGCAGTAACAGTATAGTAAATAACATAAAAATACTGTAACTATACATTTACACGGACACAACAAACCCCAAAACCAAAGGTAGTTTTTGTAAGTAGACTAGTGGGACACCCATAGATCATGCTTTCCTCACATGCAACTACGAGCGCATAATTATATTCTATGGAGGTAACCAAAGGAGTCGGGGGAAAGCAAACGAAGGAACATTACAGTTAAACGTCAACACCCACCTTTGGTGATCTGGCAGACGGAGGTAACCATGTCATCCCAGGAAAGATTGGGTGTGGTCCTAAATCAATACAGGACCACTAGAGCCATCATACTGCTAAGATATAGACAATATTTATTTTGAAGGATTCGAACCTGGGTTATCGGTGTGTGCCAGGCGAACCACGCTCTACCATTGAGCTACCGGGGTGGGACAGGAAAGCTACAAAAAGTGTGGGGCGGCCGGGTGAAGCGTTGGGATGCTTTGGTGAAATAAAACCCGATCTGGGAGCACGCGAAGCCGTTTATTCCTCCCGCTGATTGGCAGTTAAAATTCTGCAGGGGGAAACGATCACGAAAGAATCCCATCAAGATGGCTGATTAGAATGGGAAACGCCCCAACTGTGCCAAGACTCGAGGAAAGAAGACGGAAGAAAGAGAAAGAAGAGGAGATCAAGGACGAACAGGTGGAGAAGAACGTTCGGGAAGGAGAAGGAGGTGGAAGAGAAGAACAAGAAAAAGTAGGTAGTTAAAAGAGAAATTTATCGCAGCAAATGAATCAACGGGTTGTGATTGCTCAACTCAAAAGAATTAAGGGCATGCTCGTAAAAGAGGAGGAAAAGAAGAAGAAAAAATTAGCACTTGTTCGAGATTTCTAACTAAACTAGGCCTACCGATTTTGCCCTATTAATATTCACAGGCGAAAACTGTTGTATTTATTTTAATAAGACTATAAGAGGTCAATTCTTTCAACAATAAATGCAGAAAATTAGTATGAAAAAATATAATGTCTTCCTCCTCTGCTTCCTCTTCGTTTTTCTTCAAACCTTCCTCTTTCAAGATGCGCGCGCCCCGCCTAGGTCATCCTAAAATAGTTATGAATGCACTCTGTTCAATTAAGATGACGTAAAAGTCGATTGGTTGGCGCAGCGAAAATTTCCCAAATGATGATCACAGTGACAGTGCAAGAACGAATACACTGAAGTGAGAAACATTGCTTAAAACTGGCTCTTAGTATTCTTTTCCTTACAAAATGGAGCTGAAGCGCTGCTGAAGAAGTTGTGTTCCGGTGAGTATAATTTTTCAATAAGAGTTGTGCCTCCTTTTCCAATCAAGAAATTTAGTTCTAACACTTAAGCTCAAAGTCTGTACGCAGCTGTGTTTATGACGTCATTAACCTCGCATGTTTTGCACGTGCGCAAGGGGAGGTAAGTGTCCGATGGACTAATTATGCCCCCTCGTCTAGATTTATGGGAAAACTAGGCACATGGCAAAGGAATCCACTGTTTCGTAGCCGACAAGCCGATGGCTTCAAGGTGCCGGTGGCATTTTTGTTTTTGGCCAGTTTCTCACAAACCACATTTCTTCATTTTTTTGGCCTCACCTCAATCCCTTCCCTCTGCACCGTTTCTCCTCCTCTTCCATCTTCTTCTTTTTCTTGTCCTCCTCCTATTCCCTTTTCTTCTTCTTGTCCATGCCCTTCTTCTTTATAAATTATTATATTATAAAGAAAGATTTGTGTGTATCAATATGATACATGTTGCACTAGTTCTGTTGATCATAATCAAAATTACAAACTCCAGTGCAGATAATACCCAAAACCTTTCAATTTGAACAAACACACAAAGTTTTTGGCAGATACCTAAAATGACCTGCAGTTCAGGTTTTTGAAAAAATAAATTGCCTTAAAAGTTTACTATAGAAAACATTTTTTATATATTCAACATTATATTTAGAAAATAAACTAGTTTAAGTTTAGCTATAAGAAACACCCTGAATATTTAACTTAAACAATTTTTTTAGTTTACTTCAGAACAAACTGTTTATAAACATGGCATTAATAAACAACCTTGTTATTCGTATAACAAAAGTTGTTTTCTTAAATCAGTTTTTGCTTCAAGAAACAACGTGCCGAAACCGTGCTTTACAACGCCACCGTAAGTTTGATTTAATTAAGAAAGAACCTGTATACAAAACTTTCAGTTAAAAGACCCCATTTCGAAGACTTTGTTTACTTTTGGCGAAGACAGGTTTACCCTAAAATTCCCATTGTTATCACATTACACAACGAAAAAGTGGGCTTTCGTTGCTCAAATCCAACGTTAAAGGTTGAATTTTCCATTTAGGTTCTGACAGGGAGTAATTTTCCATGTTTCCACGGTACAGCCGTGTGACCTTTAACCCTATTTCTAAGCGATCCACGCAGTCTGAAGTGTGCGTCTTTGGTGTTTGAGGTAGGTAGGTTCTATTTTATCAACTTAAAATGATAAACCTTACGAGCAATTGTTTTTAATGGGTTCTTTTACCGGCTTTGACAGATGCTATATTTAGCCTCAAGATGTTGGATAGCCCTTGCTATTTAATAGGCACAAAAACTACGGAATTTATTCAATGTAAAAAAAAATCGATAGAGTTATTTTTTGTCGTAAATTTATTTTTTGTGTGTGGCTACACTCATTGTGAATGTGAAAAGGATCTGTGGAGGGAGTGTGTTCATATAGTGGGTCTTTAATAAACTACCCTACACTCAGTTATGGTTCTAGGTATTACTTCCGATAAACGCGCTCTGATACTCTACATCAAAACTGCTTTGAGGAAACATCCCATACACCCAAACTTGCTTTACTACATCATCTTAAAAAAAACACGACCTTAAGTTTTCTTTAAAGAAGTACCTATACGTAAATGCCGCAGAGCGCAGAGCTGATCTGCATTTTATCTGATGTGATTTTTCTTTTGAAGTCCGACTCACCTGCACCATTAAACACGCAGAAAGTTCACACTTGGGTGATGTACGCGGCAAACATTATTAGCAGGAAATGACGTTAGTGGAACCATAGGCATTGGCAAGTGACTTTGACTCCTTGTGAGCCTAATTTTGTGCCACATCATGCGCTAGCTGCACTCATACATTCATCTCATAACTTATCATTAAAAAAAATACTGTTCATAAAATCGTAAAATGCTTATCATGAAATAAAAACTTACTTATCATAGAACAATAACATGTTTATCCTAATATCATCTTTCTGGATGGACTGCATGCAGACCGCGTTTTCAAGGCAACATTTCTTTTTGTATGGGTTAAATTTCATTGAATAACAAGACCCGAGCCATTGAAATGCAATTTTTAGGCATCGCACACTTTACTAAAAATCAGCATTTTCAAAAGTGTTCATTTTCGCAACAGTGTTGTGACTCGGCTTCATCCTACAGACGTAAAATGAAAACATGGAATCATGGACCACTGGCTGAAATGTCAGCAAGCCTCCTCCCCTCTTCCTCCCTCACCCCCCCCCTCTCCATCCAATTGAAAAAAATATCATTCGGTTAATCCAATTTTAAGAGAAATCGTAAAATAATAAATAATATACGTACTCGCATTCTACTATACAAGAACATAGAGAAAATACCCATCCAAACAATAAAAACTGCATCCACACCGTCTGGTACCAGTATTTTACTGCAAACTGGTCGCTTAGCAGCCTGCACCACACCATTATGCAATTTTTTAAAATTAAATTTTTTGAGGCTATATATTAAAAAAACAATTTGTCTAAAGGAAAACATAATTAATGAAGACAATAAATCATTAACCGTTCATGATCATCATTGTCATCTTGGTCATCGCCATACATCTGAGCAAACCGCACGCAATGATCATAATCTCAGTAAGCATCATCGTCATCATCATCATCGTCATCATAGTCACATTATCATCATCATCATCATCATCATCATCATCATCATCATCATCATCATCATCATCATCATCAAACTCATCATCGTCATCATCATCATAGTCACGTCATCATCATCATCATCATCATCATCATCATCATCATCATCATCATCATCATCATCATCATCATCATCATCATCATCACCACCACCACAACTACCACCTCATACACCACCACCATCATCATAACCATAAACCCCGCCATCACCACTATCAAACCAGATGTTGTCCAGCCAAAGTCTGTGTTTCTTTAAGCAGTCAATTTTCACACGTTTCGCCATCCGACGAAAGGTAACACAGCCCACTGTATCCTTCAGGGGTTTTAGTGGCAGAACAAATCTGCTGATGATATCATTTCACAGATACGCCCAGATTTTCCATACTGAGTGTCAGAAAACCGTACAGTACTGTTTTTTTTTTGAGTGGTGTGTTGTGCTGGATGTTAGCCAGATATTCTTAAGGCAAGAGATTATAGGAGGGTGGGGCGCCTTATGTCACGAGGCAGCATATGTCAGTAGCAATAATATGTCCTTAATTTGGTTTATTTCCTGTTTTGTTTCGTTTTCCGATCCATAAAACCAGTTTTCCATAAAAACATAAGTTTATTCCCGCCATTTGCACGACAGCACACGGAGAGGCAACACACTCAAGTGATTCTCTGCTAAAAGTAAGCATTTGTCTTTTTGAAATTCTTTGTGTGGCTTGTGTACTAAATAATAAGTTTCAAACTTGTTTGTTTTATGACATACTTTAATGAATCTAGCTCATGATGACAAAACTTCTAAAACAGGAAATATTTATTGCTCTGAATGAAGCAAGGTTGAATAAGACCACCCCCTGTGGGGCAGGTTGAGCAGGGGCATTGTATGTCACTGACACAAGCTACCCCACAGAGACACAACCTACCCCATGTAGGCACAACCTACCCCATCTTGACTCATGTTTGATTGTGATAGCTTGTTGTTGGATACGTGTTGGACCAGAATGAAAGACAGACTTGAGTGACATTCCAATTAATCACAACATTCTTGTGACGTCACGGAGATATTCTACATCTCAAACTGCCCTATGGAGCAGTCATCTTATGCAAGAGTATTATGTTGAACGCAGACGATGCTATTTAAAATATGATGTGCTGTCTGATTTTCAGGATGGTTCGGCATTACCGCAGAAAAGGCCTTTGGAAAGAGCCTACTACCAGCCAGATGAATGAAGCCCTTGAAGCCATACAAAATGGTCTCTCCATAAGAAAAGCCGCTGATCAGTTCAACCTAAACCGAGAAAGTTTACGCCGCCATTCCATTAAAAAAAAGGCAAATCCTAACTATCAGCCCAAGCCGTTTCATGATACGTGTGGTAGCAGGCGAATCTTTGATGACAAAGAAGAAAATGAGCTGGTGGACTATATCATAACATGCTCACAGATGGGTTTCCCATTGGACGGACAAACAATAAGAAAGCTTGCTTATCAGTTTGCATGTCGCAACAACAACACCGTCCCGCATGCTTGGCATAAAACTCAGCTCGCTGGAAAAGACTGGCTTATGTCTTTCTTAAAGAGGAATAGTTGTTTGAGTTACAGAATTCCAGAAGCAGTGAGCCTTGCTCGTGCTAGAAGTTTCACAGCAGAGAATGTGCGCTCTTTCTTCACTAAACTTCAAGAGCTGTATGAACGACTGGGCCTTACCCCTGACCGAATATTCAATTTGGACGAGACAGGGCTGACGACCTCACAAAAGCCACAGAAGGTTGTAGCAAAAACTGGATCCCGACAAATCAGTCAGCTTGTTTCCCATGAAAGAGGACAACATGTGACCCTCCTTGGCATTGTCAATGCAATTGGCAATGCTGTCCCGCCATGTCTCATATTCCCACGCAAGAAGTTCCTGCCCACCATGGTGACAGGGGCTCCTCCGGGCACAAAAGGAATGTGCCACAGTTCGGGATACATGACAACAGAGTTGTTCCTAGAATGTTTGCAGCATATTGTGAAATATGCCCACTGCAGTCCCACAAGGAAAGTGGTTCTCTTGATGGACAACCATGAAAGTCACCTGTCGCTCAATGCTGTTGATTTCTGCAAAGAACAAGGGATCGTTGTATTGACATTCCCGCCACACTGTACTCATCGACTTCAGCCCTTGGATTGTTCCGTCTTTGGGCCTTTCAAAACGGCGTATAACAAAGCATGCAACGCGTGGATGTGCAACCACCCAAATCAGCCAATGACTATTCATTATGTTGCTGAGGTAGTGGGGCATGCCTACCCCAAAGCGTTCACAATGGCAAACATCACTGCTGGCTTCAAAAGCACAGGCATTTCTCCTCTGGATCCAAACGTCTTTGATGACTCTGACTTCCTGGCTTCACCAAGCTGTGGCCCTGCAACTGACACTGGACATGAGAGAACCGATGTTGATGATGACCCAGTCGCTCCTCCAACACAGCCCACAACAAATGAAAGACACAGGTCGCCATCTTCCATCCACCTACAGCCTAGTGATGCAGCACTCACCACATCTCCTCCACCCCCACCCACAGCTTCAGAACAGCCACAGGGCAGCAACGAAGAAAATCAGAGAATTTCTCCCGAAATGATTCGACCCTATCCTATTCCACCAAGATGTGAAAGTCGTAAGCGTGGACGACCCCCTGGCAGATGTGCAATCATGACAGACACTCCTGAAAAAGAGCTGCTAGCTGCAGCCAAGCAGAAAAAAACTCAGAAGAAAGGAACACAACAAAATGAGAAGAAAGGAACGCAAAAAAATGAGAAGAAAGGAACACAAAAAACTCAGAAGAAAGCACCACCTGCCAGACGACGACTTCCTGATTCATGTGCGACAAAGCCAGCTTCTGTTGTCAAAGCAGGATGGCACCAAGGTCAAACCATATTCCCTAGTTGCTCAAGAGGGCGACAGTGTGTGGCAATGGATGTTGCTGCAGCTTGCTATGCTACTATCAAACCAGTTGAATCATGGGTCACCAGCGACCTGAATGACATCATGCTCAATGGTGATGCACTTTACAGAGAAATTGCGAGTATGTAACCATGTAACATCACCGGATTTCTTATGGTTTCTGATGTGCCAGATTACATAACTGCCTTCAATGAGAAATTTTCTGTAGCCACCATGCCTGCATCGTATGGCATCTGGATGCCTGACAACAAAGAAAACAGTAGATCCTCTCTGAAAAGTAGTCTCACCAGAGTTCAGTCACCAGCAGCAGTCATTATCATGAAAGAAACTGCGATTGTACTTCTGAAAACACACAATGCTTTGTACATCTTTGATTCACACTCGAGATGTGATCAAGGCTTGCCCACTTCAAGAGGACGAGCCGTTCTTCTTTCCTTTGCATCATCTGATGACTTGATGGATTACTTTCAAAATGTCATTGAGCAATTTGATGCAACCCCATTCCCTTACGAAATTACCCCCATCCTCACAGCCAAAGTCATGTAAGACTTTTTTTCTGATGCAAAATATTGATATACTGTAGAGTTGGTTTTTTTTTCGATTTATTGTCTTAGTTTTTGGTTTAACTTTTGCAAACAAGTGCCCATGCATTGTGTTTAGAACTGAATAATTGTGCTTTGTGTTGCTGTTTTGTTTATCAATTTCAACCCTTGGTAATAAGGAACAAAACAAAGAAAGGTAAAGTTAAGGCTAAGCAAACTTACTCAGGCTAATCAAACTTACTAAGACTAAGCAAACATACATGGTTGATATTTGAGTTGTTGCAAAATGTTTTCATTTGTTTTTGCATTTTCTTCAGCACCATAAATATTTTTTGTGTGATTTTTCACTCCAAGTGTGAGTGACTAAAACATCAAAGACCTTGTAATGAAAAGAAACATTTCTCTCTGTTTTCGTGTATTTTTCACTGCCAAAATATAAGTCACTGTCATTGTTTCTGTGTTCAATACAAGAAATTGAGAGTTTTATTGTTTACTTCACATAAGAGAATACATTTTATTTCATGTTACCAGCTTTATATTTAAAAAATTAAAAAATCAAACTGTGTATTTTAGTTTACAAAGTTAACATTTGTGCTTTGTTTTTGCTGTGTTGGTGAAGTGATTTTTTTTGTTTAATTGATAACGACATTATGAGGAAAGATTTAGAATTGTGAAAAAATCCTACTTGGTTCATTTGTGGCAAAAATAACCATTTATTCACAATTCTTCTAATTTGCAAAAAATATGCTTCTTTCCCTTCTTTGTGCAGTATTGACAGACTCTGCCCCAGAGGGATACACAACCTGCCCCACAGTGGGGCAGGCTGTGTCAGTCCCACCTACTCATTTATTTGCCAAAGTGCAGTAAAATTATTCATACAAACGTAATTTCCTTTGTTGTATTATGTTCATAAGAGATTAAAGTGTTGTTTTAAACTTGATTGAGCTTTTTGTTGTGAATTGCCAGCAAATGAGAAGTGAAATAGCTTTTTCTGGCACAAGGTGCCCCACCCTCCCCTATATTTAGGTTGCATCCAGGAAGGGCATAGTATATGAGGGAAGAGGGAGGGGGACGGTGTGCGTGTGTGTCTGAGAAAGAGCGAAAGAGAGCAAGAGAAAATTGACAATTTGATTATTTGATTCTTTACTGTCTTAAGCGACACAGCTAACGAATTTTATATGAAAATGGGTTTGACGTGTGTGTGTGTGTGTGTGTGTGTGTGTGTGTGTGTGTGTGTGTGTGTGTGTGTGCGTGCCTGAGAGAGACAGAGAGAGAGACAGAGAGAAACAGAGAGAGACAGAGAATTGAGATATGTTACGTGATATACAGCGAAGTATGTATCATCCACGAACCCTGGAGGGAGGCATCACCGGATGCAGGCCTGCAGTGTCGCATACGACTTTATAAACTGTGTCGCTTAGGACGCCAAGTTGTGTTTAGTGTCTGGAATGCCCAGAGTGTCAGTGCAATGCTAATAATCTAAGTCTACTGTTCTCTGAACCCATCATAAAGATGCAGTCAAACAGACAGTCAGATAGACACACATAATTAACATAAACGCAACCTTCGCCCCCTCCCCACTCACCCGTACTCTTGAGAAAAGGACACAAACAATGGACATCAGAGAGAGAGAGAGAGAGAGAGAGAGAGAGAGAGAGAGAGAGAGAGAGAGAGAGAGAGAGAGAGAGAGAGAGAGAGAGAGAGAGAGTTCACAAAAGTCGGGTGAAGATTTATCGTCCTTCTCCAAAGTCCAATGAATTGTGTCCCGCTTTTCTGAAGCCCAATGGCCCCACCCACCAACCCATCCCTCATCATTTTTTTTTGGAAACAAGCCTCGAGAGGGTCCAATGGGTGAACGAATCAAAGAGCACTTAGCCTGGTCAAATATTTACCTCCCCTTTTTCACCTCCATAGCCTGAAATGAAAAAGCGAACACCCCTTAAAGTAGTCAAGTCTTTCACCAAGGAAGGCTAAAAATTGCAACTTTTGGCAAAGCTGACTCTCACGGTTAGAAGAAATCTTGCCAGATGATTTTTAATATCATTTAGTTGGGTTTTGTTTGTTTGTTTGTTTGTAAGTTTATCTTTCTTACACGAGACGTCAGCATTGCAACGGTCTCAAGAGCAACTCTAAAAACTCTCTTTAAGAATGGGGTGGAGCGCGTATGAGCATTCCCGAGCGCTGAGAGGCCAACTTGAACTGAACTAAACTGATTTTACTATTCTGATTAGAGCTGTTTATCGTGTCACAATGGAAGAAGAAGAAGAAGAAGAAGAAGATGCTAGAACAATAACAGCAGCAACAACAACAACAACATACAGCGACAATAACAAATATGAGGTACAGGTGAAAATTGGGTAACGCAATTTGCATCCACATTTTATTTTCTAAAACGCCTGACGGGCTAAAAATCCACCACACACATAATACATAAGGTCAATACGGATACATATAATTTTCACTCTGTGTGAGCGGCCGGCGAGAAGGTCAGTGACCATGCAGAGGTAGTAGAAATATAACGCCAGTTAGTCTTGACCAACACTGGAAACACACAAAATGTTTGAAATGGACACGGGGAGTGTGACTGGACATAGGAGTTTGGCACACAGCCTACTACACCAATGATCTGTTCTGCACCACGCAGCAATAGCCCTCAAACGGCACTATGTCCTCTGTGTGTGTGTATGTGTGTGTAGGTGTGGGCGTGTGTGCGTGTGTGTGTGTGGGTGTGTGTGCGTGTGTGTGTGTGTGTTTACAACAAAGTCTGCGATTTACACGGTTACAGTCCCAGTTTTAGATATTTCATCTGCAGGAGTCAATGACAGTTCACTGGAAAAATGCAACCATTCTTCTTCGTCGTCTTCTTCTTCTGTTCGTACCGTCCTGGTGAGATGTTGGCAGTACCGTACCTCAGCTACAATGCTGGGCTAATTTCTATCACCACGCTGGTGAGATGTTTGCATTGTGTCACCGTTTCCTATATCCTACCTTAAACTGTAACTATTTAACAATGTTCTGTACATTACCTGTTTGCATGTAGGAGAAATTATCAGTCACAGTAGGACAAACACAAACACAAATACAGCGATACTCAGCATAATTAAGTTATAACTGCGAATTTAGCTCTCGTTGAAGTAAGGAATACTGTATAATTATACCTAATTCATGATTTTCAATAATTCGCGAATTTTGCCTGTTACGTAACAAATTTGCCGACTTGTGAATTCAAACTCTGTAATCAAAAGGACGCCGTGGTTTACCATGATACACACTCGCCAAAATGTAACACACACAATATAATTCTTGGCAGCCATTATTGAAAACAACAGGCAATGAGAACATAAAGAAAACAAAATCTAAGAATCCCATTATAAAATGTTGCTTATGAATAATATTGTAATCGTCTACTCACGCGAACAACAGCCTTCAAAAAGCCTCGGCCTAAAATGACAAATTATAGCAGTTCGGTTCAACACAGGATTAAACCCTGACTTCGAACTATGGTGTGACCTATTCCTGACAAACGAAATGTAACAAACAGCGGCGACAAGAAAGACTTCTAAGGTGACTACATATTAGGTCTACAAATCATGCATAAACCTGTCAATACCTATTCTTGGATCGGACCGTAGCAAACAAAACGGTCGGCGGGAACTAGTTTGGTCTAATTATGCAACCCTACATGACCGAAATATGCATCGAGAACCACAAGTGATCTAGGACAAATGTTTCAAATCCACTCTATCGTTATTAAAAGGAGTCCGCAGTGGCGGATGTGTAGGGCTAGTTGGATTGTTGTTGGTTTGTTTGTTTGTTTGTTTGTTTGTTTTAAATCAGAGAGTGTAAGTAATATTTAAAATCTCGAATATTATTTGCCCATTGCAAAGAGGTAAGGATGACTCAATACACAAATAACAGATTCACAAAGCGTCTAAATAGGGGAACACACACACTCACACACGCACACATTAAAAGCGTCCCCAGATTTAAAAGACGTAGTATAACAAGCAAGGCTCTGAGATTCATAGCATAGTGAGGATGCATAGGTGAGATTTGGGGGGGGGACAACGGATAGAAAGGGAGGAAAAAATATCTAGAAAGTTGTAAACAGTTGAACTACTACTACTGCAGAAGATTTGATTTTAAATCAGGATTTGAAACAATAACTTGACGGAAGGGACGAGGTGTGGACAACCACCTGAATAGCAATATTGTGTTCAGGAGGAGTGCCTACAAGTTGCAGTATGCTGAACTACTTGCGTACAAATTCAACATTGACACTCTTAGCACAGATTTCAAAGGATTTACATTTCCTACGGATTATTAAGACTTTGTGTACCCATTCCACAGAATTAGCACCTCACAGAAAGGAGCCGATTTCAATAAACAGGACCTACCGCAGATCGAACGGAAAATGACTTAAATTAGGCCCAAAGAAAATATTTGATCACCAAATGTCAAACGTTACTATTGCGTTGATAGGAAGAGGTGAACAATATTTACTGTAATTTGTACAATGAAGACAATATGAAAATGGACTGTTGTAACAAGAAATGAAGTAGGTTAGTGTAAACTTTGGCCCTTGTTAAATAGCAAGAAGAAAACTTCCGTTTTTTTTGGATAGCGGGGGAGAAGAGGGGAGGAGGGTGAACGGGCAGAAGGGGAAAAAGGGAGGAGAGGAGATATGGAAACTCTCGGATGGATCTTCAAACTGCTACTTCCATATTGCCTCATCCATTTTGTGCATGTGTGTGTGTAATGATGATAATAATAATAATAATAATAATAATAATAATAATAATAATAATAATAATAATAATAATAATAACAGGCAATTTATAAAGCGCTTTCAAAAATCACAAAGCGCTTTACACAGACAAATGTAAACACAACATGCATACATTGGTCAATAACATGCAACCACATACGCATCCCAACACTCAAAAACACTCACTCAGGGCGCCTAAGAAAACGCCTCTCTAAAAAGATGCGTCTTCAAGTTCATTTTAAAAAGCGCTAGTGAAGGACTGTGACGGACGGACCGAGGTAGCGAGTTCCAGGTCTGAACGGAGAAGAAACTGAAGGCTCGACCACCGTGTCTCACCCTGTGGTATTCTGGTACACGGAACATCCTTTCATCTGCAGACGAACGGAGAGAGCGAGAAGGAACATAGACAGTCAAAAGTCCGGAAAGATAGCTAGGAGCAGTTCCAGAGATGATGTGGTAGCAAAGACATAAGGTTTTATATTTAATTCGTTGTTCAACTGGGAGCCAGTGTAGTTCTTGTGTGTGTGTGTGTAGTTTGTGTGGGTGTGTGTGTGTGTGTTTAGGGGGGGGGTGTGTTTGTGTGTGTGTGGGTGTGCCTGTGTGGTGAATCACTTAGTTTATTACTGCCTCTCCCAAAGTCCGCTTTCATTTCTCTTGCTCTCAGCCATTTTCTGTATATATTGTATTAATGTGTAATGAATGTAATGCACGAGGGAGCGCTTTGAACTGTTCCTTACTAGGAAAAGCGCTTATAAATTTCGTTATTATTATTAGTAGTAGTAGTAATAGTAATAATAATAATAATAATAATAATAATAATAATAATAATAATAATAATAATAGTAGTAGTAGTAGTAGTAGTAGTAGTAGTAGTAGTAGTAGTAGTAGTAGTAGTAGTAGTAATATAGAGGAATTATCAAACAAAACTGCAGACAGAATGGCAGTTACATTACATTATATGGTTATTGCAGAATGGCAGTGAATCTCAAATGGAATAAAACTGCACAGTTACAAGGAGCCAAAAAAAGTGAAGAGCGGAAATGAACAGAAAGATAAACTAAGTTCTAAAGAAAGAAAATATAGAAAATAAAACAAAGGACAAGGAAAAAAAATAAAACAAGAAAAAAGGAAAGTAAAAATAAATTAAATAAACTTGAAAGAAAATGAAAGAGAGAGAAATAGACAGAGAGAGAGAAGGAGAGAGAGAGAGAGGGAGAGAGAAAAAAGAGAGAGAGAGAGAGTGAGAGAGTGAGAGAGAGATCACCATCAGTATGCCATTATGATGTTCAAGGTGGCTGTGATTTTCATTCCAGAAGCGCGTCAGCCCAATCTGAAATTGTTTTCCTCGTCTTCTCAACGTACTCTAACGCCTTATCCCAAACATGTGTGTGTATGTTTCCAGGCACTCTTCTTCTGTAAAATGTAAATATACTGATATACTCTCCATCTTCCTCTAAGTCTCCTCGCATTTATTACAGTCCCTGGCCTCCACCCATAAGGTTCCCGTTTCCCAACCTAGATGTCAGCTCGTTATAGTTTGATGCCAAGAGATAACAGTCTTTTACACGTATTTATCATTAGTCGATTCAACCCTGATGCTTAAATCTTGATATGTGTAACTCAAATTCGTTTATCCACGCAGCCTGTTCACTCAGCAACAAGGCAAGAGTCGTCGTATAAAGTTTTCCAACACCCAATCAAAATAAAACTCGTCACCGGAACTATGCACTGTCTTACGTCATATAATGTTTACGAACCTATAAGATTCGACCAGCTATCACTAGAAAACACCTGGAACATTCGATCTACAACAAACAAGCAATCCTATAAAATTTTTCAACCATACTACAACCATATGGATGGACGAAAATTATCAACGTTATACTGAGCTTGTTCTAACAACAGCGCGGAATCAAATCAAAGGTAAATACACGCAATCATCGCAAAAATAAAATGGTCGGAACTATTGTGCGCGTCTGAATCGTAACACAGTCACTCGGTCTTTGTCCTTCCACAAGGTGTACGAATGAATCCTATTTTATTTCAGTCTTAAAACAAAACCAATGTTTGATAGAGACTATTTATTTCACGTAGTAAATTTACTAACAAATTTGGATGGTTATGGAAATCGTTAACATAATTCTGCGTTTTTCATCAGATTCCTCTAAGAAAGTAAAATACAGACGAAAATTGTGGTTGAATGCACTGCGAAGCGAGACGCTAAAACGTCATGTCAACCAAAAACTAGAAGTTGAAGAAATGCAAGGTGTGTCATTTTTTTCTTCTATAAGTATAAGCAGCACAACACAGCTGAGGCTGGTCACACTAAAGCTAATAAATATATGTAGTTCTACTTGCAACAGTTTTAAAATACCACTTTCCCACACTTTTTCATACATTTGTTTCATTTTTTTAAAAGTCAAAGTGTATTACTTAATAGCAAAAAGATTTACTTTTTTGCTGCTGCAGTTTTTGTTATTGTTTTGTTGCTTTGGTTGTTCTTTATGTTCATTATAAATCAGATGCTGCTGCTGCTGCTGCTGATAATGATGATGATGATGATGATGATGATGATGATGATGATGATGATGATGAAGATGAAGATGAAGATGAAGCTTTCGTTACCCTGATCTTCAGTAGTATGATTATTATTGTCATCCTCACCATCACAGTTATCAACGATAGTAATGATGCTGATGATGACAAAGAGAATGAAGTAGAGGATGAGAAAAAAACAGTTTGCCGATTGGGAAAATGAAAGAGAGCAAAACCAACAAATACAAAACCACACCAAGTTCCCAGATGAAGAAGCACAGAACAGCTGCAAGATCTGGAATTCTCAGTAGCCGCGGTGTCTTGTGGGAAAACTGATTCCAGCGCCACCCATTTGCGCGACACCTGACACCCCTATGACCTTTCACCTCTGCACCTGTTTGCGATGACCAACGAGAGGTCACAGGAAAGAACAACCCTACGTCAACTGTACAACCGCAGAATTAATACACAGATTGTGAAAGAACCAAAGATTCTATATAACAGTATATCGTCAGAACTTACGATGACTACAGCATGTGCTAATGAGCAAGCAAACACGGCAACAAGGAGGAAAGTTTTTCAGCTGGTCTTCCAAAAGAGAGGGGATCCTGGACTAACACAAACATTCTTCCGTTTTCGGTCCGCCTCGCTGCTCTGCTAGCCGAACGTTTCAAATGGAGGTTCGAATGAGCAGTCTACTTAGACGGTTTGAAAACAACCAGTATTGGTTTCAAAGAGATCGAGTTCGTCTTCCTCTAACGCCATTTTGAAAGTGAAGACCTGGAGGTCACTGACCTAGAGGTAAGATGCTTCTGATCTGAGATAGTCTACACATTGGATTGGAGAAAAAGAACTGAAGAACTGAAATAATTATGCGCAGCTTAAATCAGGCATTCACGTATTAGTTATATATTATATTAAATAGAAACAGACAAACAGACAAACATACAAGCATACACACACACACTCTCTCTCTTACACGCACGCACACACATGAACGCACGAAAACACATATGAATGAATGTTTGCATACTTACATGCACACACACAAACGTTAACTTGTCAATTTCTGCCTTTACGTCACACAGACATATCACCGCACCCCGCCTGATCATTACCACCGTCATAATAATAATAATAATAATAATAATAATAATAATAATAATAATAATAATAATAATAATAATAATATTAATATTAATAATAATAATAATTCATCATCATCAATAATAATAATAATAATAATAATATCATCATCATCATCATCATCATCATCATCATCATCATCATCATCATCATCATCATCATCATCATCATCATCATCATCATCGGCATCCTCATACCACCCAAACCACAATCGCCAGTATCATCATCATTGTTTTTTATGCGATGTCAAGTCAGATTTCCATTAACCCTTTTACATCCGAAGATGCATTTTGTCACGTCCTGATAAAATAGCATGCAGGAATGCTAGGGGAGACAATGCATCTTGGCAAAGGGACATAATTGAGGTCAGTGCATTACCCTAGAGTTTGATGGAGATTTTAGCGCAAACAGGCACACCATGTACTCACACATCCATTAGTCATCCGTACTTTGTAGAACAAGACAGCTTCTTTCGATCGTATCCAAGCACACAGACCCATCAGGATGGCGCCTTGCTCCACGGCATCTGACTACGGCAGGCAGCAGCAAAAAGGGGGTCTCATCTGGCTTAGTTTGAGTCTTTATTTCAACCAAAATAGTTCTTTGACCTGTACGAACAAGTTAAAACTAAATTTTAAGAAAAATAAAACAAACTTTATTTACGTTTTCCAGTCCGTTTATGTAAATTATACTATGGAAACTAATAATTGTTGTCGTAGCTGTAGCCTTCATCATCATCAATCAGCCATAGCAACCATTGTCGCCTAGGTAACCGTTACCATGCTTTAACAAAAACCGAATTGATCACCCTCATAGCAACACTTTCATGACAACAGTAACCCGTCATCAACGATGCATGCCCCGTAATGAATTGTGTTAATTAAAAGCCCAGTCTTCGACCCGAAGATCCGTCTGACGCCTCCTTTGTCTTTTCTGGGTTAATTGTACATCTCAGGGGCTTCACCAACGTCCTACATCATCAACCTCAAGAAGCCAGCATCACCATGGTTGTTGTCATCATATTCATCACCGTCACTGTAATCGTTGTCGTCGACGCTTGTATCATCGGTCTACATTATTCAAAGATGAGGCAAACCCTCAAATAAATGAAGAACATTTTGTGAACAACGCTTCCTGCGCAGTCATAGTTTTGATTTTCTGTAATAATCCATGAAAATGAATAGACCACGAAGGAACGAGGAGTGTTGCTACGACAACAGTCACACATTTCGATCTTCTAGATTGTTGCAGGAAGATTCTATTAAATATAAGTGTTTTCTATAGTCAATTTTTGATGCTTTATTTTCATTTTGTATGTCAGTAACTCGTGCGTCTCACTGTCAACACAAACGGTCAGCAGTGCAAGCCGTCTAAATTATATATATAGCCCTATGTTAAAGAGCATCTCGTGTCTCGATCTCTACCAGCCAACTTTTCTTTGTTTTATCACCGTTTGTTTAGGTTGTTCCGCTCTTTTCTTTTTCACCATGCCCTTCCATTTTGTTGTTGCGTTGCGCAATCACGTAACTAATTGTGCTTGTTAATTAGTCTGGACACGGCGCAAGGCAGCAATATTCTCTCTGTCGTCGCTCGCCATTGTTTTAGGGCTGAGGTTAGCGACAAAGCTCCAGTATTCCTTCTTCGCTTTTTAACCCTGCTCATGGACCTTCTTTATCGCTATCGCCTTCTTATACAACCTTCTTTCTCTCCCTGCTGCTTCGTTCTCCTGCCGCGTGTCCTCGTCCGCCCAATCCCTCTTCTCGCATTCTACTTTTTATGGTACATGATGGGTGATGCTGGATTCGAAGAGAAAACTGTTGGGTGAGAGGTGCATAATAAAGATGGATATCAAAAGTAAAACATGTGTGTGTGTGTATGTGTTTGTGTGCGCGCGTGTGAGGGTTAGAAATGTGTTAGCGAGTGCGTGCCTTGACGCTCGCATCATAAAAACACGATTGTATAGGTGTCGTAATGGGTGTGATGTAGTTTGATTCGCGTGTTATGAATATGTGAGACATTAGTATTTACGGCAACCAAATGAAATTTGAAACCAAGATGTGATGGGTCCATAATTTCCGCATCGTTGCACGCCTTTTCTTTTCAACCTGTGCTAGAGCAGATACTATTACCAGCCGATACAAGGATTTATTATTCAGGTAAACTTATACATTTCTGAGGTTTCTTATCTGCCTCTTTATAAATAAACCTCAGTCGACATACTGTTCCATTTTCCTGGGGATGGCAGGGGATGAGGGTGGGAGGTGGGAGGAGTCACATTTAATTTTTGTTAATAAACACGGAGATATCCGGATAACCTAATTTTGTTTATTTCTTTCTACATACATACAGAAGGACACACACACACACACACCCACACCCACACTCTCTCTCTCTTGCGCTCTCTCTCTCTTGCGCTCTCTCTCCTCTCTCTGTTGTTCTCTTTCTTAATCTCTCTCTCTCTCTCTCTCTCTCTCTCTCTCTCTCTCTCGGAATTGTTTATTAAGGACTAGCTGTAAGATAGGTCCGTAGGACCTAATGCTATTATCCTATTAAAGGTTTCGACTTCGACTTCCTTTCTCTCTCTCTCTCTCTTACTTACTCTCTCGCTCGCGTAATGTTTTTGGGCCATTGTGCCGTACATTGTTGATTGAGTGGTGGTGGTGGAGTTGGATACGATACAACCTTTTATTTCTTCTTCAAAACCTCGCCTCCCTTTAAAATTAATAACAGAAACTAATGCACCGCACCCCCGTCGTTTCTTGCAGTGGGAATTTTTTGGTAGGCGCACTTCTATTTAGAGAGTGAAGGTGACAAAAGAGACACGGAATACCAACTCGCACCCGCATTGACACCATCTTACATCTGACACCCGGATAAGTTGCATGAGTTTTTTGCACGGGTTGTAATCCACCCGTATTGTCTCACCTGGATTAATAACTCCGCACCTGGGGTGGTCTTATATCTTTGCACTCCCCGAACTTAACGCCGCGGCCAAATAGACGCATGCAGAGGAAGTGGTTTGAGGACTAGAGTTGGGGTGGAGATGATGGCATAGAGAAACCGATGAAGGTTGAAGATAGGGTGGGACTAGTGTGGAATGGTGTCACTGTGTGTATATGACAAAAAAAGTAATAACTTTCCAAACTGAAAAAAAAAACACATTAAAATATTTTTTTTAATCGGGAGTTGTGGGGAGGGGGAGGTTGTGGGATTGTGGGTTTGAGTGAAGAGTTGTGGGTTAGTTGAGGGGGTTGGGGAGGGAGAAAAACATTCTAGACACAGACAAAAACGAAAAAAAACCCACGAAAAATAAACAACACAAACACTAAAAGACCTTTCCTGCCGTCTGATAGAATTTAAACGTGAAATTAATCATTACGTATGGTGCAGTTGTCGGGGGCGACGCCAATGATATGTGTTTCTATTTGAACAGTAACGATTATCACTATAACTCAAAGATAATAATAAAATGACTGACTGCATCTGCGATCATGCTGGAAACTTCTATATTGCGTTCATTCTAAGACACGTCCGAAGTGTTAGTGAGGCTGCAGAGAGATAAAGGGGTTAAAATTACTAGGTTAGGCTGTGAAACTATCAATACTCTATTCAACTAACGGAAATTATGGTGCATGTTGAATAAGAGGACACGACACGCGTTGTGCAGTAATATGGGGCTTTGATCGTCCATTTGACCAGGATATTTCTGATTCCAGTGGTATTAATGGACACCAAACTCCATATCAAGTCTTTGCTTTGTTGAACATAAAATTGGTGTAAACGTTTGATATAAAATCTCTTATTGTCAAATAAATGCGTAGGAATGTATATACATATTTCCAAAAACATTATCTGCATCGTAAAGATATTCATAAATACTAAATCACGTAATAAATGCGTAGGAATGTATATACATATTTCCAAAAACATTATCTGCATCGTAAAGATATTCATAAGTACTAAATCACGTGTATGACAGATCCGTCGAGGATCAACAGTGATTGTCACGTGGGGTTTATGGGTTACTGGGCTCTGCACAATGGAATGCTGTAACCCTCACGCTTTATTCGATGGGAACTGCTAGTTAGTCACCCGCTGAATTACTTTAATAAATTTATTTGTTTAGCTCGGTCTGTGTTAAGGCTGGGGTTCAGAGATAGATAGAAAAATGGTAAAAGATCACTGTCACACTAGCTTTCACACGGCTATGAATCATATGTAGTCCAGCCACTTGATAACAGTTAAAAATCACACATTTATTTCTTCTACTCTATAAAAGATCTTCGATGTGCTAATCTACCTTAAACTGTCATAAGTCAATGCAAATAATTCGATCGCTTATAGTCTATGCAGCTGTTATGTCTTCATCGGGCACTGGCTGCTAGATTTCATGAAGATTGGACTACTGTGGTCCGTTTTACTACAGTTCTGAAGAGTGGACTACTATGGTCCTTTTGCTATCAGTTAGGGTGCACTTCTTCCGTGTCACTTAACTGCAGTGTGGTGTGTTTGAAGTCCTTCGGTGAGGTAGCTTCTGGTACACGATGTGTCGTCGTGTAGTTTGGTCCCTTGCCACGCTGTGGGGTCTTGAGGGGGTTTTCCAGGGTTGCTCCCTCAGTCTTGTGCTGTAGGGGCTAAACAGCCAACTTGGTTTTCCTGTGGAGTTGGGCGCACGGGATAGCTCGCCTGCTCGTCTGTAATATAAGAGACGAAATTCTGCACAACCCTGAACAATCGGTTTGTGCAGAGCGTCTCACTGAAAGCCAAAGTAGCCCTCAGTGATAGCTCCACATCTCTATACATAAGCGACGAACATTCTGCTACGTCCGTGGTCCACTGGAATCTCAACTCTATGTTTTTATACATACATAAATATAAATCGTGGCTGACTACACACATACAGAATTAATAATAATATAAACATTCACTGGTACAGCCACTGGTCTGCAAACATACATATAGGTTCAACATCAGTGTTTCCGTCAGGTATACAACATGGCGGCGCAACCGGTCGTGTTTCGCCACGTGGTCACGCAACGTTGGACGAACAATCCACATTTATGCATAGCAAATTCTACAAACATAATTTCAACAATAATATAAATATATCACGATGAAACAGAAGTATGTTCATTTACCTGTTTGACAAAGTCAGGCCTCGTGGCTACTTGAGTGAATTCTAAATTCTAAAGTCCTGTTTCCTGGTCTATGAGTGAAGATAGTTCTCTGCTCCGGTCTAGCTGTGTAGACTTCGGTGTCTTTCGTAGCACTGACTTAAGCTATGCTAGATTTTGACCCAGTCAGAACCGGCTCTAACCGCTCTGCCTGCGTCCCATTGGTTAAAACTTTCAGATTCAAGGCACACAGTGCTGACGTCACTAACTGCCGGCGTCAAGCTCGCAGTGTGTGTACCTCCTATACTGTAATCAGCTGCTGTGTAATAACTAACTTTCTAAGGTTACAATGACTAAACAAGGCTAAATAGTAAATAGGCAGAGTAAAACTAGTAATCTCGTCACAGTGATCAGCCTCTTTAACTTTACCGTGTCTAACGTGTCCGTAAATAGACGCGTAACATTTCCCAGTCAACACCTTCCACGGTGTTGTAAACACCATTCATAGGTAATCGTCCCATTTCATACCGATTGAAAACTTTTATTTAATGCCCGATCATTGATTCGTGTGCAGTATGCTATAACGTCGGCCGGGGACGACTGGTTGCGAAGCGCAGTGGTTAGGACGCCCACTCATTAAAAAAAAAGCAATGGATTACTTCGTACTTAAAATAAATGCAATATAGAAATTTCCAACATGATCGCAGATACAAGCGGTCGTTATCTTTGAATTAATGATAACGTTACTGTCTAAATAGAATCACCTAACATTGGCGTCTCTCCCGACAGATGCACCATACGTAATGATTAATTTCACGATTGAATCCTACCAGACAGCAAGGGAAGTTCTATAAGCTTTTCCAGGATGACCATGTGCAGTTCTCATCTCATATATCTTTTTCACTGATTGAAATAGCTGGTAACTGAAGAATCTGGCAGCATGAATATGTGGATAAATCGTCATTTATCTTGCCATGTGGCAATCTATGCAGACAAACAAAATCATGTGTGCGATTCGCATATCGCAACATATGCCAATAGCGGCAGACCCCAAAATCATTTTTGAGATTGTACACCCCCTGCATTTGGCAGTGATTTTTACCGGGTACAAAGATAACGCAATGAAAAAGTCACAACTGAAATTTCTGCCAGTTCTCCGTTTATCAGATAAGAAGCCATGGATTTTGTTTATTGTCAACTGAATGCAGTAAACAGGCACTAAGATGTTAGCATCATCTTCATTATGATCCCATGCATCACGGAGTATCCAATAAAACACAAGGAGTTATAGGTCTAGATGTTAATTTTAAGCTTTATTGCGACTGTGAGTGTGATTGGTCTTTGGTGAAGGAATATTTGTAACCGAGACGACAAATAGTATAATAATTATGACGTAAACCATACGTTTTTCATACCGAACACTTCGAGATGGCATGTAGGGTGATGGTGGTAAAACGACGTTCCAATGCAATTTAGCAATCATAAGCAGTCAAACCTGGATAACATTTTCCTTCTCCATAAATCAGACCATGATGTAAGAAATCTGAAAAGAATGATGCTTAATTCCACAAACAGTTTATGCCTTCGACGGTGTATTTGAGTTGAGATTTTAAAATAAACAAAGATCTAATGTTTTAATTCTATTTGGAGTGTTCCGGTGTTTTTGTTCCTTTTTTACAGTTACGTTGGTGAACTGGGAAATGATCGATAGATATTTAATTCAACTGAAATTTGAAACTGGTCCCATTTCGCAATGGTTCTGGTATTTCAGGCCATCTGGTAGTGGTGATGCTTGATTGCACCCAAGGGTGTGTCGAGAGCAAAGACACACATAGCGTAACTATCTGTCCTGCACGTGCACCGCGTGGAAGCACACGGTGTACTGGTCTCTCATACTGCATTATCCACTCGACATGGCGTAAGAATTACAGCTTGCTTGCAGATCCGAGCCATACAGACAGCATAGTAGTAACTTCAGACTTCTAAGGAAACTTTGCTATACATCATTATGAAATCAAGGCTGGAACAGACACAGTTTTTAGATATAGCTAGTTCAGCGTCTTAAGTGAAATACACTAAGTCCGGAATTTGTGAGGAAAGTTTGCCGTTGACGCAGGTTGATACTGACGTTTTGGCAAAACACATCAGATAAAGCTACTGGTGCTTTCCTGGACCTCCCGCGTGTATCGGCAGATGCGATATAAAGGTGACTTAAGAGATGGCCTAACACTTCCCACACACTTCTTCTGCATAGCTATCATTTTTCTACGTAAAGGTAGCAATGATGAGTTGTTTATTCTTTAGCACTAAATAACTTCCTAGATCTGTTCCATATACGTACAGGGTACCAAAATCTGCTGACCTATGCCCTCCAAAATCTCTGATGCTCCTCAGTACGTTCCGTACTCACACTCGTATAAAATTTAGAGTAGCTGTCAGTGGCCGAGTAGTTCTCAAGTAGTGAAGAGGCGAGCGTAAGTCTCAACTAGTCAGAGCTACGCAGTGGGAATTTATAGTTGATCTTTGTCATGATCTTAAATGGTTTATTGACGACGTCAATAACTGAGACTGACTAGGACAGAGACAATAACTAAGATGGAGACGTTAAGTCAACGCCATCACGCACAAACTCTAACCACAGGCAAACAAACACCCGCAACCCATGTACAAAACATAGCATTATCATAGTCATGATTATCACGTGCGTAGCCAATCACAGAGCAGCCCCGAGTTGCCTATGCAAGGCGCTACGTAACGCTACGTAACTATTTTGGCGGAAAATCTGCGCAACCCTATGCCCGCGGAGAGCGCTCTGTAGCGGTCTCGAAAGGTTGTTGGCGAAGAGAAAAAGATGGCGGCCAGAATGGCGGGTTACCGATTTGCGAATGGCGATGTGTTCAATGGTAAAATAGCAAGGGAAGGCTTTTGGTCATTTACAGTCTGGTAAGATTTGTGTACTTGTTATTAGACGGAATTATTATGTTTATGTGCAATCGGTATGAATTAGTATTTATATTTGATAGTATTGTCGTCAGTGCGATTGACAGTAACTTTCACTTTTAGCCAACTTCACTTTGATTGACTGTTGTGCAGTCAACATGTGCAGCGCAATTTTAAAAGCAGAAGCTAAAATAGTTCGTGCGAAGCAATCGAAGCGTTTTGTGGCTCTTTTTTTCCAGAAATCTCGTGGCTGGACTGTTAAAAATGAAGAATTCACACACACAAACACACACATATACATGCAAGCATGCACGCACGAACGCACATAACGACTCTAACAGACTCCTATACAATGGAGTTATTTTTCTTTAGTGTCAAGTTCGTCTACAATTCAACCTTGTATTTTTTCTCTTCTTCTGAATATTCTTAAAAGGTTTCACTATTATATCAGTTTAATTATCTGGTGATTAAAAAAAATTAATTGCTCACAGACCCGTTGTTTCATCAAAATGCTGCAGTGTAAGCTATTTGTGAAACTTCCCTGGAGCGCTTTAAAGCATTTTTTCTAAGACCAAAGTCTATTTTAAAGGTAGCAGAGTATAATTCTCCATGTGCCAGACAGCTGGAACAGTAGTGCTAAAACCTGCAGAGTCTGGGTGATGCCGGTGAGATGGTGGAGATTGTCTGACGAAGGTGCCATAGTCGGCTCCAAACAAAGACATCAACTCTCCGAGTTCGCAGGTAAAACGAACTTTTGATCTGTCTAATTCTAGTCGCTTCAACATCTCTTCTTTGCCACCGCAAAAAAGTCTTAATTAGCACCGCCATTTGCGCCCCCCTGCTTAGACAAACGGATTCGGCGCCCTTGGCTAGATGGCGCGAACAGTGATCTCCCTCGGGTAATGGCGAGAACAGAGGCGCGAGCGCGTGCTTCACGGGCGATTTGCTTGCAATGCGCGTGCACGACATTTCGGAGCGTCTGCTAAGTCATCTGCTGTGTTTTACATGTGCGTTTTGACAGTCTTGTAGGTTTAAAAAAAAATCTTTGAAATGTCTGTGTTCTTCGTTTCGCATCTCTGAGTTTAAAACTGGCACTGCAACGGCACAAAGTCAAACACCATGAAATTCTGAAGACACAATATTGCAAACCGTTTATCGTGTATCAGAATAACCAATTATGTATTGGCGTAGAAGCCGTCTATCCATCTGCCATGTCATTCCGTGGTTGACTAGAATTTTAAAATTTTTCAAAATTTTACCAATTAATTTCAGTGCATGTTGATTTTATAAGCTGTAGATAGTCTGAGTTAACGTAATCGATACATTTATCAAAACTGTGATAAATGTTTAAAAAAAAAAAAGGAGAATTCAATATATTTTTATTCTATATGCTGGGATAAGCTTGAGCCCAACCGAGCTAATAATATACAAAAATGTTATCTTTCATCAAATAATGTTAGTACAGTTTGATTGCATAACGTGTTTATCATGACGTGGAGATAATTTGTTGGAATTTTTAAAAAAATTAATTAATAGCAAGATCGTCTTATAAGATCTTCCCAGTTGCCATGGATCATGGAAAGAAACTGTCTGTACTGAAATCAGGCACATGCAATAACAAAATAATATTCGAGAGTGGCAGATATTAACCCTCTTTGGACCAGAAATCTATCAGGATCCACGGTAGAAAGTTGTGCTTCTTCGCCGTGTCTAAGTGGCGGCATTGGGTGTCAGAAAAACACATCCCTGGGTTCTCGCCCCTAATGGTTATTTGGACAGAGGGCGCTCAGAGCTAGCGCGTGACACATACTGTTTCCTTTCCGGCATGCATCTCTGCCGTCCAGAATGTCTGCTCCCAGAACTACTCGAGATGTATGAGAGGCAGTGGTGATGAGAGAGGTGATGCAAGGAGAGAGAGAGAGAGAGAGAGAGAGAGAGAGAGAGAGAGAGAGAGAGAGAGAGAGAGAGAGAGAGAGAGAGAAAGGGTTTTAGAGTTATTCAAGTCGCTTCTACCATAACCAAATTTTATTTATTTATTTAATCGTTCTTATATAGCATTATTCCAGCTCAAGAGCTGCTCAAGGCACTGTCAGAATTTCCATTTGTTTTTGCAGAAATCTGATTTGTTGATCTGTTAAAAAAAATTCTTAGTCGGTCTTTTGCAGTGTAATAGTTTGTGAACGGAGAGATTTATTACTAACTTGGCTAAAACTGGAAAGAAAAGCCAAGCCATGCCCTATTGCTCTGGATTGCTGCCACAGGAAGAGGCAAAGCTGCGTCGCACGTGCAGCCAGTTTGGTCACGTGACGAGATGATTGACATTCCGCAGGTTTGGCAAAACAGTTCACTTGCATTTACACCTGTGGGGAAAGACTTTAAGGGGCTAAGAGAGGGATGGGTGAAAATGAGGCTGATAGTGAAGCAAAAGTTTTAGAAAGTTTAAATGTACAGTTTTCCGAAATGCAACAGTAAATAATCTTACACTGCCAAAAGGGAAAGACAAAATGTTCGGACAAACCAAAGATTTGTTTGCCAAACACAGACATACATCATACCTCTGGCCTTCTACCGTTTATGTAACATACATTTGGTAATTTATTCAGAAAAATTCACAAAACATCGCCATACAACGCCTCATGCATTTTCTGATCGTCCTATCCTACCCTATCCTATCCTATCCTATCCGATCCTATCCAGTAACTCGAAGGTCGTTGGGGAACCACAGATGATCGTTTAACCAGCGTACTCCATCTTTCTCAGTAACCCTCATGGTTTCGCTCAGTGTCAAGCCAGTCCATTCTCGAATGTTGTCCTGCCACCCCTTTTTCTGTCTCCATCGTCTTCTTCCTCCTTGCACTGTGCCTCGCAGGATGGACTTTTCAAAGCCTGATGCTATGGTAACGTGGTCATACCATCGGAATTTTCGTTTCTTCACCACTGTGAGCATGTCATTGTGTTGTCCAATGGCTTGTGTGATGGTATGTCGGACTTCGTCGTTGGTGATGTGCTGGGTATAGGAAATGCCCAGAAGTCTTCTGTTGCACCTCGTCTCCATGTTTTATATTCTTCGTTGTAGATCTGCTGTGACGGTCCATGTCTCGCAAGCGTTAAGGAAGATGGAAATGACAAGGGAGCGCAGCAGCCTTACCTTGGAATGTAGACTGATGGTCCTGCCTTTCCAAATGGGCTTCAACCTTGTCAGGGCAGCCGTTGTTTGTGCGATCCTGGAGAGGACTTCCTGTCGGGACCCATTGTCTGATACAATGGCTCCTAAATATTTGAAGCTATGCACTGTGTTGACGGATTGGCCTTGGACGTTGATGTCTATGTTGATGCCATTGGTGTTGTTGGTCATCATTTTGGTCTTTTCTGCATTTATTTCCATTCCATAGGCTCTGGAGGTGTTGTCAAGCCTCTGTAACAGCTGTTCAAGTTCTTATTCCTCTCCAGCTAATCCATCAATGACATCCGCAAAACGGAGGTTGGTAATTGCTCTACTCCCTATGCTGATTGTGCTTACAAGGGCATCTAACATGATGCGCTCTAGGAAGATGTTGAAGATTGTTGGAGAGAGTAGGCATCCTTGACGCACACTGAATGTTGTTCTGGACCAGTTTCCGATGGTGCTGTTGTGGAGGATTGCACTGGTAGCTTTGTCGTACAGGCTTTTGATGACTTCAATAATTTTAGGGCTGATGTTGTATATTTTCATGGTTGCCACAGAGCTGCATGCCAGACTCGGTCAAACGCTTTCTTGAAGTCTACAAACAAATGATATAGATATTGTTGGTGCAGTAGGTATTTCTCGCAGATTATTCTGAGGTTGAAAATCTGTTCAGTGGTACCTCGCCCTGCCCTGAATCCTGCTTGTTCTTCAGATATTTGTTCAGCTTGGGGTTTCAACCTGTTGATTATTATTTATAGGAGGACCTTGCTGGGATGGTTGATGAAACTGATGTTGGGGTAATTTTCACACTCCTGACGGTTATCCTTTTTGGGAAGAGTGATGACAAGCGACTGGGTCAATGGTGTAGTTAGTTAGTTATTCATTGCAGTCCAGCGGACTGTAAAGAGCCACAAAATCAAGACCACAATTTGGCTGAAAGAGGACTCAGCCCTGATCCGCATAAAAGATCTGCTGAAACAACCCATAGGACTCTACTCTGCCAGATCTTGTTACAGATAATGGTGATGCGACAATCATCGCTTCTCCTCCTGCTTGAAGCAGTTCCGCTGGTATGTTATCCACTCCCGCTGACTTCCCCTTCTTCAGTGATTGCACTGCTGCCTCAACCTTCTCGGAGAATTGGGAGGATTTCTTCCTCTTCTCTGTTCTGGAGACATGCTAGAACTGATGGATCTCCGTTTGGTGTGTGGTTGTAAAGGTCAGAGCAGTACTCTGTCCATCTATCCAAGACTGCTTGTTCGTCTGTAAGGCATATGCCAGACTTTCTATGGATCGTGGAGACCTCGGGCTGTTTAACACTTGTCAGCCGCTTCACAGTCTGGGAGGCCTTCTCTAGCATTTCCTAGCATTGCTCTTCTGATCGTAGTGATATGAAAACATTGAAACCAACAGGCGCAGGAAGAAAATGAACTCAATAACTAAGCACTCTAAGCGCACACAACAATCGCACTGGCATACTGAACAAAATCTAAACAAGTTTTATTTAACACGAAACATGGACACACACATAAACAAAGAAACACACACACACACACATACACACATACACACACGTCACCGCCACCACCACAACCCAACAACAGCACGCGCGCACGCACATATCCACTTCCTATCAAAAATCATAATCTTATCTTCTACCAAGTGTGTGTGTGTGGGTGTGTGTGCACGTGAATAAACGCACAAATGGGTAGCATTACATTACATTACATGATTATTGCTTTAGGTCCAGCGGACTCTTACGAGCCAAATCAGGACCAAAATGGGTAGCAGACCTGGTCTTTCTTAGTAACAAATGGGTTTATTTGCTTGGAACCCACTTTTTTCCAAGACCCCACTTTTTTCTAAGTGCGCGGGAGTGCTCGTTTAGTGCATGGGAGTGCAGTGGTAGTGCATGAGAGTGTTTTAAGTACACAGGAGTGCTCTATCCGGGACGGAGAAAATACAGCCCATTTTCGGAGAAATTTGAAGAAAATTCGACCTATTTCGTCGCCTATAGAAGACGAACTAGGTCAACGTTTTAGACAAGGGTTCGGGTAAGGGTTAGTTGTTGATCTATCCCTAGCCCTTGCCCTAACCCTTTTCTCTACAAAAATCCCTTTCCGATTCCTACATTCTTAAATAAACCCAGTTGTGATGTATTGCAAATATGCGTGTGTGCTTGTGTGTGAGAGAGAGCGACAGAGAGAGAGAGAGACAGACAGACAGAAACAGAGAGAGGGTTTAGTCTTGTCGTTACCTTGAAACTGTTTTCTTGTTCTGCTCTTTTTGCGGAGGCATTAGGATAAAATATTTATTCACGCACCAGGGAAGAAAAGAATGATTGTGTGTCGACCAAAAGAAATATAACAAACTACCTCTTTTAATTAACACCCGCCCTTCCCCATCCCTCTCCTCTCCCTTCCCTGAATAACGGCTACAGGAGCGTGAAACCGTAACTTAAAACACATCAAAGGCGAGAAAAGAGATGTTAAAATGCTAGGTGTATGTGAAGCTATTTGTTAACGAAACTTGATAGTATCAATGATGATATCTGATCGGCCACCAACTGCATGTAAATTCGGTTAAGAGTGGTACACTATTGTGTGTGCACCTGCGTTGGTAATTAACACTTCAATTGCAGTATTCGTCTGTTTGTGCGATAACTATTGTAATTTCAGACGATTCGTATCTTTTTTCATATCGAGGTAGTGTTTTGGACAGATGGATATGGGATGACGCCATTCAAATGATTCATTATAATACTTTAGATTTTACCAGATTTAAAAAAAAATTGAAACTATACTATTTTTAAGTCATTATGAAGGCCAGATAAGGAAAATAGTACTTTATGTATCGTTAACTTAACTGTTCTTTTTGTCTCGACCACAGGTGAGAGAGAGAGAGAGAGAGAGAGAGAGAGAGAGAGGGAGAGTGTGCGTGTTTGTTCGTGTGTGTGTGTGAGTGTGTGGGGGTGAGTTTGGGTGTGTGTTCGCTATTGGCGCATAAAAATTTTAGTAATGGGAAGTGAAGAGTTTCAATGTTGTGTGCACGTTTGACTAAAAGGGGGAGATGGCAAACGGCGATCGCATTTTAAAAATGTCTTAATTGGAGAAACGCAATTTAATTCTTTGAGGCTATGTTTGTGGGGATTGAATCAGGGGAAGGGGGGGGGATGGAGGAAAACGGATGAACGATACAGAGGAGGGTGCAAATGGGGCTTCTGAAAAGGGGAGAGAGAGAAAGAAAGAGAGTGAGAGAGAGAGAGAGTGGGAGCATGTGATGAAGTCAAGTATCATTGAGGTAGAAGTTAGAGATCAGATAGGGAGGCAATGATTGAGAAGAGGGAGATATGTTGTAAGATTGAGGGGAGAGGGGGGGGGGAAGAAAAAAAGGGGGAGTCAACAACAAAAGACGGCCTGAAAAGTGAGAACAAAAAGTCCGTTTGTTTATGGATGGAAGTTCAACCCCCCTGTGATCGTAAATTAGCTTAGGGGATAAACGTTAAGTGTTTACTGCATGTGTTTTTCTTTTTTTTTCTTCCAAATTACATGCGTGCACACCGTACAATTAACAGACTTTAGCTCCAGGGCGGCAGATCTTCGGAGTTGACAGAGGCCGGTTAATATTTAATCCTGAAAATCAGTGGAAGTTAGTGTGTTTGACTTTGGTTTTTCTTATCGTCAAAATGTGTGTTCCTTCTAATTATACTGTTTATTTTTTATATGGTACTTGTTGTTGTTGTTCTTCCGTATCACTCTGTTTCTGCCTCTGTCTCTTTCTCTGTCTCTTTCTCTGTCTCTTTCCCTAGCTCGCCAACCATTGGGCATTAGTTTAAGCCTATGTGTATGTGAGTGTGTGTGTTTTGAGAGAGAGGGACAGAGAGAGAGACAGACAAAGACAGAGAGACAGACAAAGACAGAGAGACAGACAGAGAGAGACAGGCAGATCAGAGAGAGACAGAGACATACAGAGACAGACAGTCAAATCTTTCTTTCCTAACACTGACCAACCCCGTATCACTTCGAAGCTCTTAAATCTTTCATCTGTCTCTCCTCTTTCCGCCCTCCACTGTTTTTGTCTTTCATACTTTTTCCCCCCTATTTGCCTTTCTTAAAGTCTCCCACACTTCCCTACACCGCTGATGAAGCAGTAGAAATGAAAACATCTTAGCCTCTCCGGCTGAGGTTTGAAGTTGATCTTGCGTTTTAAACCCCTTCCCACTCTCGGGGGAAAGCAAATAACAGGTGTAGCTTCTTCACACCTTTGGAACAGTCTCATCTTCTCCTAACTGAACCCGCCATCACCCTTCATCCTATCACTCGCTACCTGCATGCTTCATTCTTTTTATTAATTTTGTGTCCAACCTGTCTTTATCATCATCGTCGTCATCATCAACATCATCATCATCATCATCATCATCATCATCATCATCATCATCATCATCATCATCATCATCATCATCATCATCATCATCATCATCATCAACATCATCATCATCGTCATCGTCGTCGTCATCCTCATCGTCGTCATCATCATCACAACCAACACAACCTTCATCATCTTTAGATAACAGTACAGATTGTAGCAAAAGTACAATAATGCATGGAAAGAAGATGACACCTTTGATAATTCATCATCATCATCATCATCATCATCATCATCATCATCATCATCATCATCATCATCATCATCATTTACTGACAGTCGGGCTCGCAACAAAAGTACAGTAAAGCATGGGAATAAGATGGCGCCAATGTGAAAGAGATCAGGCTCATCGGGGAATGTTGAATAGGAAACCATTATTGTGCTGTTTTACTTTTCCTCTATCCCAGCGCTTTTCTCGTAGTCTCGGCCGTATGTCAAACATTAGCTGGTAACGATGAAAATATTAGCATCTTTAGAGTGGAAAGTATTGTAGAAAAACATTATATTCATATTGCAAAGTAGCACTTTTAAGTGGGAGTTCCATTCTTTAAATAGATGCTATTATTATTATTATTATTATTATTATTATTATTTGTTATTTGTTATTGAGGATTTGTATAGCGAACATATTTCGCCGTGCTTGGCGACTCAAAGCGCTGGCCAATTCAGGATCTAACTCAAGCAAGAGGCCAACTTGCAGCCTTTGGGCGCATCGTAATAACGCTCCAGACAACTGAGCACAATCCTGGGTAGCCAAGGATGGGGAAGATGGACCTAGGTGCATGCTGGGTGTGTTCTTGTCACCGGCACTCACCCGCCTAGGACATAAGCGTCTGGATCTTTAAAGTCCGTTATGATGGAATGTGTGCGACACAGACTAGACCTCGGTTTATACTCGGATTATGAAACGGGAGTAAAGCGTCTTTCCCAAGGATACAACACAATGCCCCGGCCAGGGCTCGAACCCGAGACCTTCCGATCCGCAAGCCAAAGCTCTACCATTAGGCCACCGTGCCTCCCTTTAAAGTAGACGCTTCACGTATTCAGATGTTTGAACGAGGACTGCGTGTGTATGTACTGTGTGTGACGAGATAGTCAAATGAGAGAGTCAAATACGAGTGTAACTAGGCCTACCTTCACGTAAGCCTTTTAAAAAAATGAATCTAACCAAAAGTAAGATGCTAGAACCAACCAAGAGTTTTACGAACTCAAGGGACTGTTGTTTTGACTGCCGTTGTGCAAGCTAGGCCAGAAAATCTAGATGTTATGTTATGTTATGTTATGAATCTGTTATGAGGTGTTATAATGTGAGCACACTGCGTAGCAGAGTGGTGTAGAGACGACGTAATAGCCTCGGCCATCTCTGCTATGCAGTGTGATATGTGAGTTGTCATTCTGACTTCTACTCCAGCGCACGGTATGGGATGGTAACATCTCTCTCTCTCTCTCTCTCTCTCTCTCTCTCTCTCTCTCTCTCTCTCTCTCTCTCTCTCTCTCTCTCTCTCTCTCTCTCTCTCTCTCTCTCTCTCTCTCTTCATTTTCAATTTACAAGATGCAGCCCACACATTGCGTCTAAAGGTAAATTTGGGAAAAAGTAATGTTATTGTGTTTAGAAAAGGGGGGTATTTGGCTGCTAGAGAAATCTGGTATTTTGATGGGGCTATTATGCCTGTTGTAAATGCTTATAAGTATTTGGGTATATATTTTTCAACAAAACTTAGTTTTTCTGCTGCATGTAGAGATTTGTCAGCTAAAGGCAAAAAAGCATTATTGTGCATTATCCAAAAGCTGCGTTTTCTCAATAACCATTCTTTTGATGTATTTATAAAACTGTTCGATTGTCAGGTGCAACCGATTTTGCAATATGGTTCTGAAGTTTGGGGTTTTGAAAAGGCTGCAAATCTGTGTGAGAAAGTACATTTGTTTGGTTTAAAGAAATTCTTAAATGTAAATTTACGTACTCCAAACGATTTTGTGTATAAAGAATTGAACAGGTATCCAATAGTTATTAACTCTGTTGTTAATTGTCTTCGATACTGGGTAAAACTGATGCAAATGCCTGTTGACAGAATCCCAAAGAAGGCTTACCTAATGCTAAAAGATCTTGACTCTCGAGGAAAGAAAACTTGGGTCTCTAATGTGAGAACTTGTTTGTATGAAAATGGTTTTGGTTTTGTATGGCAAGAACAAGGTGTTGGTTGTGATAAAGTTTTCTTACGTCTGTTCAAACAGCGTTTAGTTGATTGTGGATGGCAAAACGTAACCGCTCATCTGAATGAAAGTGAACGGTTCTCTACTTATAGATCCTTTTGGTGCCCACCAAGTCAAATTCCCACGTATCTGTTTTGTGATATTAATCGCCATTTAAAATATATTATGAGCAAGTTTCGCTTTGGCGTCTCTGATCTCAGAGTCCATTATTATAGATATAGATATAATCGCCTGCAGGACTTGATTTGTCCATTATGTACTGTTGGAACTGAAGACGAAATACATATTCTTTTTTGTTGTCCTTTCTATGAATGTTTAAGGATGGAATTGATTCCTAGAAAATATTATAGAAGGCCTAGTGCATTTCATATGCATCTACTTTTGTCTTCAACAAACATGAATATCATTAAAAATGTCTGTATATTTTTGTATAAAGCTTTCAAGGCAAGGGAAATAGCGCTCTCTTGATTATTATGATATTGTGACCATTTATTAGTTTAAACAATTTTTTTGTTTGTTATAAATTGTGATGTACATTTTGTGTGTTTCACACATCCCTTCCTGGTGGGGTGTGCCCTAAAGGAATAAAACACGTTTCCACGTTTCCACGTTTCTCTCTCTCTTCTCATTTGGTCTTTCCCTCAATTAAGCAGGGACGTCGAGGTCTCTCATGACTGGTCACGCACTGGAAGCAATATGTTATATTGTTTAAGGTAGAATAAAGATCTGCATCGGCATCCCTCGCAACCTAGCCCTAGCGCGAAATGGTTCTTCGCGAGATCCTAGTTTTTCGCAACGCGCAGTACCACTGATTTAGGAGACACGTCGGTGAAAGGAAGAAACCCAATAGTGTGTCCCCAATTTGCTGTTATGGAGGACCATATAATGTTCCTAGGGCGGCAATTTCGGGAATAGCGACTTCTGATTGGTGGAAATTCAGCACCGATGTAATTTCGTTTACGGCCCAAATATTATCACGAAAGGGTCTTGATAACATGTTACATGAAATTACTCTGTAAATGAACGCCGGATCACGTAACACAGTAAATATTGGATTCTTGTAATACACAACCTTAAATTATCCTTGTACCACGCTCATCGCCTGTATCAAATGACGTGCCATATCTCGGCAGAACAAATTGGATGTCATTCGACAATGCCATATTATTAGATTGGAATTTCAGTTTCGCTGATATATATGTAATTTAAATAATTATTTTATGTATTATGTTTATTTTAGCAAGTTTACCAGAGAGAGGGAGAGATTAGCATATTTTTAATAAAGAGAGAGACAGACAGACAGACAGACAGACAGATTTTACGCATATGAACAAACAAAACAACCTGCATAACTAACCGCTTATTTCCGCAGAGGAAATTAATACACAAGTTAACATAATGGGTTTGTCAAAGACCTATAACATATCAATGGTACAGTATAGACGAATAACACTGTGTCGCTAGCTTTTTGAGTAAATAGAACAATTTTGACACATGGGTAAATAATTATACTGACTTGTTAGGGAGTAATAGGAGAGTGCAGCCAGTGAAATGTACTATTTAAATTCTAAGCAATATAATAATTATTATTGTGTACGAGTGGAAATGCAGGTAGCAGTTATGTAGCTTTTAGACTGATTTCTGATGCAGTTAGTCAAGAAGAAGAAGAAGCAGAAGAAGAAGAAGAAGGGACACACATTGGATTATTTGGTCTAGACCAAAAAGACGTGCCTGGAACAGTGGAATTGGGAAATGAAGTTGATCTATAGAGGGAAAAATGGGAAAACGTTATGGTGTCTGTTAGTTGTTAGTTCCTTCTTAAACAGACTTGCGTGGCTATTGTATTTTCGGTGGCCTTGGAGAATGAAGAAAAAGCACTTTATCGGAAACAATCGCCGAGGGATCATTAGAACACTAGTGCGAGAAATGATCGTGAGTACTTGAAGGAAGCCGAAGCAAACGGAACTTAAACCAGGAAGCTAGTAGCCCTAACCACCTGAAGAGATGTCGCCTTGTTATGCCTTAACGAGCATCGAACAATACATAGTCCAGGTCGTTCAGGATCGCCCAGTTGTCTGGGTCGTTGGACGGTACGCAACAAACACCGGTTAGCATCTTGGGCGAATTCAGTTAGATTGTGCTTTATGCCAGCGCCTTGAGTAGCTGTTGGAACTAGTAAAGCGCTATACAAGTAGTGTACAGTCCATTTAATATTTTTCTGATACAAATGTTCAACTTACGCTGACGCGTGAACTAAAGAAAATTTGTATTTATGCCAGAGTACTGTCACTTTTGTACCATCTCACGCTATTTTAGAGCATTATTGCTTTTGTGCTTAGAAACGAAATAAGTCTTAATTTTCACTGAAACGTGATTTCGATTATATTGCCTTGTGTAATATTTCGTATTGCTGTTATTATGTCGCCCGCATGTCCAATTTATTTTCTGTAAATGAGGACAATTAATCATCTAATCATCTAGTCCCCTGTTATGCGGAGTCCCCCAAGGTTCTGTGCTCGGTCCTGTTTTGTTTTTGTTGTACTCCCAACCACTATCTAATGTAATCACAGCCTGCAACTGCATGCTCCACAAATACGCAGATGATACAGAACTGTCAAAGAGTGATCAGGCAGATGACTTCCCTTCTGTTGTGTCTGAAGTAGAAACATGTATTGACAGTGTCCAGACTTGGATGAATAGCAACAGGTTGATGCTTAACCCTGACAAGACCGAGGTTATACCTGTAGGCTCATCTTCCCGTCTTAAACTGGTCGGCAGCGATTCTGCAAACATCGGCGGCAGCACCATCCCATTTAGTAATATTGTTCGTTATTTGGGTGTCAAGTTAGATAGTTCTTTGTCCATGCATGACCACATCAGTACCATCTGTCGTGTGTCCTTTCTTGAGCTTCGGCGTATTGCGTCCTTGAGGCAGTTTCTTTCGAGGGATGCATGCACACAGTTGGTCAGCGCTTTTGTGACATCCAGACTTGATTATTGTAATTCAGTTTTAGCTGGTCTCCCCATTGATGAAGTTAGCCGACTGCAGCGTGTACAGAACTGTGCTGCTCGGCTTGTGCTAAAAAAAACGGAAACGTGATCATGTCACGCCTCTCTTAATGCAGCTCCACTGGCTACCTGTCAATTTCCGCATTGAATACAAAATTGCTGTCCTAGCTTTCCGTCACTTCGACCAGTCACTTCCACCATATCTGTCTGAGGTACTCACTACCTACACTACAACCCGTTCTTTGCGCTCATCAGATAAAAAAAAGTGTTGAAAACGCCCAAGCGTCTGCTTAAGACCGGTCTTTTAGTTTTCAAGCACCCAAGGTTTGGAATGCGCTGCCTGCCGGTTTAAGACATTGTACAGACCTTGTTTCCTTTAAGAGCTGCTTAAAAACGCAATTGTTCCGCAAGGCGTTTTCTGTGTAAATAGTATGAACAGTAATAATACTTTCTCAATGATGATGTACATGATGTAGTGCGAATGTTGTGATGATGCGTCCGAATGATGTGTGTAAGCGCATTGAGTTGTTATTCTAATGAAAAATGCGTTGTATAAATGCAATTTATTATTATTATTTATTATTATCTTGTATCTTGTATCTTGACGAAATTAATTAGTACCAGTATTTTGATTCTTTCATGCCACATCAGCAAACGGAGAGTTCACTTTTGCTGAAGCTTGATCCGCGAAAGAAAATAGTGCCAAGAACTTCAGAAAGCATTCTATAATTATGTGTTACTTGTATGCCACATTAGCCACTGAGTGTTAGTGTTGTTTAATAGAAAGGGGTTAAACGCATGTTGGTTTGTCACAGTAGCACGAGAGTATAATGGATGCTTATGCGTCATGGTGGTCCTTCATTAATATGTTTGCAATTTGACATTGGCTTGCTTTTGCTATGTGACACGCTTGGTTACTGTTGTTGTACATATTTTGAGAGACCCCAATTCCAGGGTTTTGTTTACTTTGGTCGAAAACACGTTTACATTCAAATTATTATTATTATTATTATTATTATTATTATTATTATTATTATTATTATTATTATTATTATTAGTAGTAGTAGTAGTAGTAGTAGTAGTGGTAGTAGTAGTAGTAGTAGTATCATTAATATTATTATTATTATTATTATTATTATTAGTAGTAGTAGTAGTAGTAGTAGTAGTAGTAGTATCATTATTATTATTATTATTATTATTATTATTATTATTATTATTATTATTATTATTATTATTATTATTATTATTATAGTAATAATAATAATAATAATATTAATAATAATAATAATAATAATAATAATAATAATAATAATAATTATTATTATTATTATCATTATTATTATTATTTTTACTATTATTGTTATTATTATTATTATTATTATTATTATTATTATTATTATTATTATTATTATATAATATTATTTTATTATATATATATTTTTTTAAATTAAAAAAAAATATATATAATAAAATAATATTATTAAATATTAATAATAATAATAGTAATAATAGTAATAATAATAATAATAATAATAATAATAATAATAATAATAATAATAATAATAATAATAATTATTATTATTATTACTATAATATTATTATTATTATTATTATTATTATTATTATTATTATTATTATTATTATTATCACCCCTTGGGGTCATGAGCAATCTTGCCACTGTAGATTGTTCAAACCTATAAAGGGAAAAGGGAAAGTCACAGTTGAAAACCTGTCTTTCCTTTATAGGCAAGACAGATTCACTGCGGCAACAGTACCCCCGTTGTAGTGCCGGGGGTTTTCAGTATAAATAGTATCCCCACTTTATGGAAATTTAGTGCTTTAATTTCCCACTGTCGCTGTCTTACTCATTTACTCTTTCCTATTCCTGCTCTGTCCTTCACTCTGCTATACTATCTTCTTCTTCGCTAGATCAATGACCTACCTTTTTTCTTGAAAACTCTTCCTGGACAAGACTCCTTGTTTGTGTATGAGGTCTGTTGGATCAGCTTGGGAGTGTTGGACGCTTTCTGCCGGGTGGTCACTAGGGCTTCCTATGATTGTACTATTTAGCACTATAGGCATTTTATATGTATGCGTTTTGTTGATGATTTATAATGATGTTTGTATTCTATTTTGTTTTTGTAACCGGGGGTTCGCGTAGTTGAGGTCAACCCTCAGCCGTCCCTCGCGTGGGATGTCTTTATTGTAAAGTGACTGGCCGGTGGAGGACATTCAATTTTCCCACTGGGGTTGTTTCAACAGATCTTTTATGCGGATCGGGGGTTGTCCGGTCCTGATTTGGCTCGGAAGAGTCCGCTGGACCTAAAGCAACAATAAATCAATCAATCAATCATTATTATTATTAATGATACTACTACTACTACTACTACTACTACTACTACTACTACTACTACTACTACTACTACTACTACTACTACTACTACTACTACTACTATTTTTAAAATTTATTTAACATTTTATGCTTTTTTTAGCCAACCAACCGCTAAAGTTTTAATTTTCCATTTCGGTTCTGACAGGGAGTTATTTCCCCTGTTTTAACGCTACTGCCGTGTGACCTTTGACCCTATTTGGGAGTGAAACACGCGGCTTGAATTGTGCATCTTTGGTGTCTGAAGTAGAGCAGGGTCTATTTTATCAACCTAAAACGAACAATTGCTTTTACGGGTTCTGTCTCTTGATGGCTGTGGTAGATGCTATTTTTAGGTCCAGAATGTTGGCTGGCCCTTGCTATTAATAGACACAAAAACTACGGAATTTATTAATGTAAAAAGAAAACAACTATACTTTGGAAAGAGTCATTTTTTTTTGTCGTAATGTATTCTTTCAGTGGGGCAACACTCAATGTGAAAGTTAAAATGCTGTGTCGAGTGGCGTGATCAAAGTGGGGCCCTTTAAGCGAAGACCTGAAGTCTTGCGTAACATTTATAATATATTCATAATAAACAAGAGGCATTCTATCCTAATATGCACAGAACAGAGGTTGTATGTTCATTTAAAGTCTATTCCCCGAAGCGATTTTAAACGATGAAATAACAGGAAGGTGAGGGAAAAGGATATTTGCGAATAGGATGGGGGAAAAGAGAACATTGAAATAAAGTATCACAGTAAAATAACATAAAATAAAATGCAATAAAAATTAATTAGTCAAACTAATATTAAAAATATTTATACTACTACTAAAATAATAAGAATTTAGCATTTAATAACAATATAACGTATCAAAGAAGAAGTTGTGTTTGTGCGTATTATGTATATGTGCGTGTACGCGTGTTTCGGTATGCCTGAGTCTGTATGTGAATGTGGTGTTCGTTTGAGCAGGATTTATTGATTCTTTCATATGCATGGTCGTTGTACTGGAGAACGCGGTAGCCTCCTAGTGCCCTTTTTATGGAAAATTCCGGCCAGTGGTCAATGTTGACACATTGTGTTGACCATTGTTGTGTCCGGCACTTTGAGGACCGCTCTGGACACCTGCGTTATTAGGGACCCGTCTTTACCAGTTGGTCATCGGTCAGCATTGTTAATTGCTACTAGAATTAAAACCACGTTGAATAGCCTGGTCCTTAGGGTCACCTATTAATACTACACCTGTACAATAGCTCCGTTTCACCTGTTAATAGTAATACAGGGGTAATAGCCCAGGTGCATTGAAGCTGGGACAAAATAAAGGTGTGTATAGGACGTGCCAAAACCTTCATAATCAACCTTTAATACTTTTTTCCCGTAAGTGATTCAGGTGCAGTTTCTTTACCGGATCCATATAATAAATCCTTAAACTTTTTTTAACCTGAATAATGGAATGCGCATTTTTGCTTAGAATTTCAGATCAGAATCTCTTTAATTAAATTAATTCACCGCTGCTGCTTTCCGCGTAATATGAATATGAGAATGAGAGTTTGATTTATAGAGAGCTCAGTGCTATATTTTAAGCGCGTTTGACACTGCCGATGAATTCAAGCTATAGAACTTTTTGTTGTGCGCACACACACACGCGCGCTCACCCACACACACACACACACACACACACACACACCCTAGCGCTTACACCCACTCTTTAAATACGTCATAAATAAAATGTTCGCCAGCATGACAAATATAGTGTTGAGACAAAAGAGGTGCAAAAATACACAGCGGAAGGAAGGTTTTGTGATAGCTTACCGCTGTTTGCAGACTATCTTAAGGCTACTCAAAGCAGTCAGAACACAGGCTGGAGTTCACACTTAAGAACTACCCGTCGGTCCATATAACAATAAAGATCTTGGGCCTTACAAATGATGGTCGTGGTTGGGATGATGGTGATGGTGATGGTGGCAGTGGTGGTGGTAAATGCGGCAGAGGTGTATGTTTCTCTGTATGTGTGTGTGTTTGTGTGTGCACGTGTATATGGGTCAGGGTGTGCGTGCGTGTGTGTGTGTACGCGCGCGCGTAAATGAGCGCATGTGGGCTTGCGAGCGCGTATGTGCGCGTCTTTTGAATCGTCACATATCTCTCATGTCGCACCAGTAAAAACAAAACTATTAATTTGTAATCTCTCCTTGTGAGTATCGATTCTTCTGTTCTGTACTGCTTTTTATGTTAACTGAACACTTGCACTGCTGCTGCATGGAAAATACCCGCCACCATACTTAACAGAGGGAATGCTTCCTGATGAATTTGACCGTAAACAGCTGCAGACGATTATCAAGTACGTTAATATTAAATACATTGAAAGTATATGAGACTATAATCTAACATAGAAAAGATTTCACAAAATAAGCTGAGCTGCGTTTAGCGCATCTGCAGTGGGATCCGTTGTTACTCTAATCTTAAAAGCAGCATGGAAGGTTTTTGGACCTACTACAGTCTCACAGAGAAAATATTCCCTGGTGAAACTACACGGATTTAAGAGCAGCTGCAGATAAATCTTTGGTACTGTTATCCTCAGCGATGCATAGAAATTGTGTAGGATTAAAGTTTAACAGATAACAGAATTCCCCAAAGCGCAGCTGCGCATGAATCCTTGGTACTCTAATGCTATTGAATTATAATTTAATAGTTTTAATGTGCATTTCACTCAATAAGGATAGGATGTTATGTTGGAACAATGTGTACAAAAAAAAATTGCAGTCTACATCTTGATAAAACCATTGCGAATTCAATACCCACTATGGAAAGTAGCTGTTTCGATGAACTGATACCATATAGGCCTATTGAATCTCGTTTTTGTATTGCCATCTTGACGCCACTCTACCTTATCCCACACTCATTATTTCCAATGGTACAGAGGAATACCGAATCGTCAAGTTGTGTGACTGAACTTTTCGTTTCTTTTGCCCTTCTTGAATTTATAAACCCCAATGAATAATTGTCACGGCAAATCGACTTCTGTGGTGAGTGGTACTTCGACATGCCGACTGAGTTCTTCCACAGGAAATTTGATATTCCCAGCCACCGGAAAAGGGACTAAGGACCAAGATTTTCTTCAGGGAACTTGTCCCCGCAGTAAAGGATATTTAGGAGAAGGGAACGTTCGCCCCAAAGGAAGGGCGCGGGGATCAGATTGGGGATTCACCGTAATACGAATGGTAGATATTGTTCTTGTTATTTCGATTCCACTGCTAGTCAAGGTATTCCAACAGTTGCTGAACGATCCCCTGCACAGGATCTGATTAAATCCATTCTGAAACTGATTGATGAAGAAGTAAAGTGTTTGTCTATAGGAAGTGAGAGAGAAGCTTAGTAGTGCCATCCGAAACCAATGCATATATGCATATATGCAGGCATACTATTACCTCATAGAGCTGGCACGCTTACTTAGTTGCTGTATTCAGATGAGAAGATTTGTTGAAATAAGCCTAAGTCATAACGGAAAACTATCAGGGAGGGTTTTAGTCCGTGTCTCTTGTTTATAAATCATACACTGCTTTGGTTCAGAATGTCATAGGACTTTGTCCTGATATTTCGGTAGAATATCGGTGTGTTTGTATGCGTGAGTGAGTGGGAGTTTTTACTTAAAAAAAAAAGTTCTTTGAAGGATAATGTTCACTCACAAAATGACTGCGCTTGAATTCCTTTTCTTTAAATTTCTTTCCCAATCAGAATCCAACATCACACCGAGTCAAATTGGTTTGTTACTATTTCTAGCAAATCCACTCGCATCCTTCCTAGTAGTGCTCCCGATAGCAATAAACGACAATGCAACAACACTGTTCGATTTTTATACCTTCGACTGGCTGGTCTGCATTCCAACACTACTTGCTATTTTTTGTGTGAAGTTTCTAAACCTTTCTCTTAAACTAGTTCTAACGATCAAAGGTACCATCAAGTTGTTTTGCACAGATTTCATTTTCTTACGCGTGAAAGTAACCCCTCGCCAGACTCCGATGAATTCGTATTCTCTGGGTGTGAGTGTGTGTGCGCGCGCGTGTGTGTGTATGTGTGTGCGTGTATATGTGTGTATATGTGTGTGTGCGTGAGTGTGGGTGTTTTAATGACTATTTGAAGACTCAGAGCCGACAGGGCTATTTGACCTTTTGAAGATACAGAAGAAATACTATAAGGCCATTCGAAGGCACAAAAGTAATGTCGCGGAACCTTTTTTTTTTCCAAGAGGGTAGAGAAATAATGTATGATGTTCTTTAGGTAGCGGCACTCTTCAAAAGTTGGTGACCAATGTAGTTTACACTGGAGCTTGTTTTACGATGTGCCGTAAATTGGTAGGGTTGTCGTGAAATATTGTGTGTTATGTTTAAGAGTGCATTAAATGCTCTTGTGGCGTGTGTGGTTGGAGAGAGTAGACATCCTTGACGCATACCAATTGTTGTTCTGAACCAGTTTTCGATAGCGCTGTTGTGGAGGACTGCACTGGTAGCCTTGTCATAGAGGCTTTTGATGACTTCAATAATTTTAGGGATGATGTACGCTCTCTGGGTTGCCCACAGAGCTGCATGCCAGACTCGGTCAAACGCTTTCTTGAAGTCTGCAAACGCATTATTTAGATGTTGTTGGTGTTGTAGGTATTTCTCGCAGATTATTGTGAGGTTGAAAATCGGTTCAGTGGTACTTCGTCTTGCCCTGAATCCCGCTTGTTCTTCAGCTATAGTTTGTTCAGCTTGGGTTTTCAACCTGTTGAGTATTATTAATAGGAGGACCTTGCTAGGATGGCTGATGAGGCTGATGGTGCGGTAATTTTCACACTGAAGGTTACCCTTTTTGGGAAGAGTGATGAAAAGCGACTGGGTCCATGGTGTAGGCCACTCCCCACTTTGCAGATCTTGTTACAGATAATGGTGAGGGTCTCAATCATCGCTTCTTCTCCTTTCCTATCCTATCATATCCTATCCCGTAACTCGGAAGTCGTTGGGGCGTCACAGATGATCGTTTAACCAGCGTACTCCATCTTTTTCTGTCCTCAGTGTCAAGCCAGTCCATTCTCGAATGTTGTCCCCCCACCTCTTTTTCGGTCTGCATCTTCTTCTATCTCCTTGCACTGTGCCTTCTCCTCCTGCTTGAAGCAATTCCGCGGGTATGTTGTCCACTCCCGCTGACTTCCCCTTCTTCAGCGATTCCTTCTCGGAGAATTGGGAGGGTTTCTTCTTCTTCTCTGTTCTGGGGAAATGCTAGAACTGATGGGTCTCCGTTTGGTGCGTAGTTGTAAAGGTCAGAGCAGTACTCTTTCCATCTATCTCAGACTTCTTGTAATTCTATAAGGCATATGCCAGTCTTGTTTTGGATCGTGGAGACCTCGGGCTGTTTAACACTTGTCAGCTTCACAGTCTGGTAGGCCTTCTTGCTGTTGTTCTTGCTCAGACTGTTCTCTATTTACTGGCATTGATCTTCCGTCCAGTTCTCACTTGCTGTGCGCATGCCTTTTCGGATGTCATTGTTGATTTTTCGGTAGGCATCAGCTCTCTGTGAGGTGTTCTTTTTCTGTTTGCATCGCTCTTCGTTCATTACACATGTCCAAATGTTCATGTGTAATCCACGGTTTCTTCTTTGTGCGGTGCTTGCCAAGGATCTCAGTGACGGCATCTGTCACAGCTGATTTGAAGGTGGTGGTCATGGTGTTGACATCTACTTCACCAGCTCCCAGAACGAGCAGTGGTGCAAATTTCCGTCCAATTGTGGCTTGGAATATTTTTGCCACCTCCGGGTCTTGCAGTTTGTCCAGGTCGAACTTCAGTCTAGTGCACTTTGCTGTGTTTACTCTCTTCAAGTAGAGCCGGAAGGACATCATCACGAGATCGTGGTCACTTCCGATGTCTGCTCCTGGAAAAGTGCGTGTCCTGCCAATGCTGATGCTTGATCTGAAGCGTGTCTAGACCATGATGTAAGCTTAGTCAATCTGGTTGTGATGCTCCCCGCTGGGACTGTGCCATGTTCATCCTCTGCATTTTTGTGGAGACCAAGCGTGTTTACCAGTATAAGATTGTTGTATTTGGCAAACTCCAAGAGTCTGAAACCCCTGTCATTGTCTCGCTGTTGCAATGGGATCCACATGTGTCTCCCCAGTTGTGGTGCGCATCTTGGCCAACCTTGGCATTCCAGTCGCTTTGCACTATGACTACTGTATGTCCTTCTTCGACACTGGAGACTGGCTAGAATATCTTTGTGGACTAAGAATCCAACGCCGTGTTTGTGCCTGTTAATCTCTTCCGCTGAAATAAAGCTTGTGACCTTTGTCGGTCGTTGTTTCACCTAGACCTATCCAGCGCAGTTCGCAGATACCTAAAATTTACCATCGATTGTGGGCCAGTTCGTGGGCCTGTTCTTCTAATTTTCCCTCCGCAGTTAAGATCCTGACATTCCAGGTTCATATGAAGATGTTGTCTCTCGTGCGGATCTTTCGAAATTGTCCATCAGTAGCACACTTATCACCTCCGTCCTGGTGGCCAACGGAAGGCGCGGTCCTTGGTGACCCGGACGACGACATTCCAAGGTAACGCTGCTGTGCTTCCTTGTCATCTCCATCTTCATATACGCTTGCGAAACATGGACCCTCACAGCAGATCGACAACGAAGAACACAAATCTTGGAGATGATGTGCTACAGAAGACTTCTGGGCATTTCCTATACTCAGCAAAACACCAATGACGAAGTCCGACAGACCATCACACAAGCCATTGTACAACACGATGACCTGCTCACAGTGGTGAAGAAACGGAAACTCCGATGGTATGGCCACGTCACCAGAGCATCAGGCCTTGCATGCAAAGACCATCCTGCAAGGAGGAAGAAGAAGAGGGAGACAGAAAAAGAGGTGGGAGGACAACATTCGAGAATGGACTGGCTTGACACTGAGCGAAGCCATGAGGGTTGCTGAGGACAGAGAAAGATGGAGTACGCTAGTTAAACGATGATCTGTGATGCCCCAGCGACCTTCGGGTTACGGTATAGGATAGGATAAAAAAAAAAAAAAGGCGTGTGTGGTGAGTTCAAGTCTGGAGCAAGTGGAAGGACGCGTTGGTTTGTTCAGAAGAGTAAAAGGAAGGAAGGTGAGGAGGAGGAAGAGAAGAAGAAGAAGAAGAAGAATCCTGATAATTACAAATATCATTGCATAATTACAATTATCAATGGATAGTTCCAATAAATTAACAGGTTTTGGCGCTAGGACGGTGTGGCAGATACTGTTAATTATTAATTAACACTGTGGATTACCGGTATCTATGTAAATTACACAGTACAATGTTAATTTTAATTATCTCGTGATAATGATAACTCTGAAACGACACCAAAATACGAAAGTGGAACAGAAAACGAGAAAGACGTTAATTTGAAGAAAAAAAAAAGAAGAAGAAGAAGAAGAAGAAGAAGAAGAAGAAGAAGAAGAAGAAGGAGGGGGAGGAGGAGGAGGAGGAGGAGGAGGAAGAGACTCAGAGATCTAGCTAGACTTGATAGCCAGGCAGAAATGGTAGACAGTTTGACATCATACAAGCAGACAAATAATCAGGCGACAGGTATTTTGATATGAATAATACAATAAGTACAACAAATCTCTGTTGGTGTTTTTTAAAATGATCAATTACAGAACTTGTCAATACTTCAAAGAGTGGAACTAGAATTATCCCGGCGTGCAGAAGAAATTATAAATGTAAAAGCGAACGCTTCTATTCAAATATATTCAATTTTCCACATTCCTAGTCTTGTTACTCCAACAGGTAAGCAATATACATTTTTAAAAAAAAGACAAACAGACGGACAGATAGAAACAAGGAATGTTATTAAAGACCCATCCTGATCGCGGACAAGCGGCATCATAATTATAAATCTCGTTCACTCTTTCTGTAAAGCGTGCGAGGTATCAAGTGTTTATAACAAACATCTCTCCGGGCTGACACAGAACAAGTAAATATCTTTTATTTCAATACACTTTCAATATACTTTTCTCTACACTTTCCTTTGACACATTCGGGATAAATAGATGCATAAGTGCTTTCCCTTCCTTTGCTCTTCTGCGCTTAAAACGTGTTTTGTATTGAAGATGCTCCCATTTGAATGTCGTCTGCTTCAGAATTTGAATTCAAAGCGAGGAGAGAAGCTGTGTGGTTGGCACACCACTTCTAATTCACCTGTGCTCAAATAGTGACACGTTTTCTTATGGTACAAAGGATGAATGAAAAGTGAATTATATAAATAAAATTTAGTCATGCTGAGGGGGAGAAAATGTGTGAGACTGAGATTAACAGAAATTGTCTAGCACTCAAGTTAAGAACAACAAAGTAAACACCTCAACCGTTTCTCTTTGAAGCTAAGGTTTGTTACTAGCATTTAAAACTCATTAACAATTGTCTGGCAATAAAAAAAAAAGTTTCACACTTTGCAAGTATACTTGCTTTGTCTAGCTGAAAATTGTATGTAGGCCTACTGTACACTTGAATTACTCACACACACAAAGCACGCGCACGGATATACACACAAAATGCACAGGTGCGAGTCTAAATATGTGTGTGTGTGTGTGAGTGTGTGTGCGTGAGTGAGTAAGAGAGAGAAAAAGGAAGAGTGAGGGGGTGAGAAGGAGTGACGGGGGTCTTTGCAGTTCCCTATGCATATAGCCTATCACACAGCAATGCATATAAACAGAACTGAGAAACATTCTCAGACTCGTATCAAAATATCACTTCGCAGGAGGGAGAAAGTTTGCCTAGAAAATAGTTCCTCAGTCTGTGTACACATTAACATGCTTACTAGAATATGGTGGGGAGTAATCAGATAAGTAGGGCGATTGGGACGTGGTAGTAATCAGAGAAACATACACCTTTGTGGAACGGAAAGTTTGGGGGTCATCAGAAAACAAAAAAGTGTGGAAGTCATCAGAAAACCGGAAAGCTGTCGATGGAGGGATCGTCAGACAAAAAAAAAGGCAGGGGTGGAGGGTGCGGGAGGGGTGGGGGGTAGTAAAAAGGATGGTTGGTGCACTGTTTTGCAATATTTATAAGAGAGAGAGAGAGGGAGGAGAGAGAGGGGAGACTCAGAGAGATAGAAGTTGATGAGAAAGAAGAAGATGAAAAAGAACAAGAACAACAAGAACAAGAACAACTGAATCATTTTTATCAAACTTTATCGTTAAATGAAAACAGTCTGGTAACCAGTCTATTACCTTTCTCATTTGGAATACGATAATTTACTTTTATTTGAAGTTTTTCCTCTATTAGCCGTTCTTTAATTAAAGGGACCCACTTTGACCACGCTTCCTCGACAGGTCCTTTTAACATTCACAGTGAGTGTTGCCCCAGTGAAAAAAATAAGCTTACAACAACAACAACAACAACAACAAAAATAACTCCTTCGAAAGCAGTTTTAAAAAATAAATAAATACGTTTAGTAGCTTTTTGTTCCTATTATTTGCAACCTCTAGATGACTAACTAACCATCTAGATGACTAACTAACCATCTCAATGACTAACTAACTAACTAACCATCTAGATGACTAACTATCTAGATGACTAACTAACTAACCATCTAGATGACTAACTAATTAACCATCTAGATGACTATCTAGGTGACTGACTAACTAACTAACCATCTAGATGACTATCCAGAGATGTTGCTAGGAAAATTTTTCTTCGGCAATTTGGCCGAAACAGCCGTGAAACTTTCGGCTTTTTACAGAAAGTTTCGGCTGTCTCTTCCAATGCAGTCTCACAAGTTTTTTGACTAGATTCACTACGTTAACGGGCATCCTCCACCTCCATATATTAAAGGTATTCTGTGGATGCATATCTTTGTAATAAAACATGATTTTAAGAGTAGAATAAGAACATCGAAAAGAATTTTTATTTTCTTAAATTTTAGACACAAAAACAATAAAAAGTTTAGACTGTCCCTTGACAGACCACAATACTGTCAGAGTTTCTGTTTGGCCTACAGCTTTCTGGGTTTAGCCTGACGCCAGGCAGCCAAAGCTCTATTCAGGTCAATGCTGCGCCCGTGCAGTTTCACCCTCATCAGCATGTCCTGATTTTCAGCAGTGAGTCTGTTCCTGAGGGCTGTCAATACCAGGTTCTGTGCTGAAAACCCTCGTTCGCATCCAGCAGTGTGGACTGGTTAGTGCAAGATGCCCAAGCTTCAGCATGTTCGGAAACCGGGAAAGTCTTCTGAATGGAACTTCCCAATCAGGTGCCTTAGCTCAAGCATGTTATCCCATGGGTATCTCTGAGCCACCACTACCTGCTTCAACTTCATCCACTGTACTTCTTTTTTGCCAAACGACAGTAGACTTTGTCCGGCCAACAATTTCGATTTCTTTTTCGGAGGCATTTTGAAAATGATTTTCAAGCACTGCCTAAAGCCTGTATGAGAAAGTGACGTTTTATTTCGTACGTCACTGGCTTCAATTAGGCTACTATTGACGTCAATTTTATCATGGACGACATCGGGCTATGACTAATACGGGTCTGTTCGCTGAGTGCAACTTTTTCAGGAAAACAGAATTAAATACTTATCGAATCCTCACCTAAACTGCAAGCGTACAGCACAGGAATATAGCAAAAATGGACAAAACCGAGCCGATTCACCCGTGAAAACTTTGGCTCGGCGAGCCGACATGACGGACAGTTTATCGGCTTTTTTATAAAAATTTCGGCTAAAAGCCGAAGATCCGACCCAAACGACATCCCTGCTATCTAACCATCTAGATGACTAACTAACTAAATAACCATCTAGATGATTAACTAACTAACCATCTAGATGACTAACTAACTAACTAACCATCTAGATGACTTACTAACTAACCATCTAGATGATTAGACCATCTCTGTTCCACAAAAGAGCCCTCAGAAAGGCAGTCAGATTTCAGAGAGACCCTACCCACCCACTTTCCTGTCTGTTTGAACTTCTTCCATCTAATCGCAGATTCCGCTGTGCACTAACGCGTACACAGCGCTACAAAAACACCTTCATCCCTACTGCCATATCAATGATAAATGAGGCCAATGTCAGACCCTCAAACAAAAGACTGTCTTGATGTAGGAGTCTCCCAACTATCTCGCTGAGTGTATGTGCATGTTTGTATGAAGGCATGTGCGTGTGAGTGTGTGCATGGGTGTGTTTAGGTGTGTGTGTATAGTATGTGTGTTTATTATGAAAGTCTATAAACCACCTTTTAATATACCATTTACCTGATTTACCTGTATTTCCTGACAACTGTGACAATCAGTCAACAGTATTATTGCTTATGTTGATTATAGTTTGATACAGTTATACATTGACCTACTGAGATTCATATTATACTGAGATTATTTATCTAGCACTGTTGCAACAAAATAATTTTTTATAAGTTCCGAGTGGTAAATGTAGAATATACATTATGTCTGTATGTATTTTTAATTATATTTTAACTGTTTAAAAAGGGCATTGACATACGTGTGATAGAACTAGAGGGCGTGGATAGGTGTTTGAAGGAAAAGACGAAGTGTAAGAGTACGCAAGTGATTAGATTTATAGAATGTATACAAATTTAGTATTGATTTTTTAGCTCTGTTAAATGTTATAACATGATTGTTTTCTATTATATGTTTTATGTTTTATATGCCTGACATACATTGCTGTGAAGTTCCTTATGGGATAATAAAGATTTGTTGTATTGTATTGTATTGTATGACTAACTAACTAACTAACCATCTACCAAATCCAGTAAAAGGCAGAACCGATACAAACAACTGTAATGTTTTTCATTGTAGGTAATTAAAATAGACCCTACCCTACTACCCCAGACTTCAAAGACGCACTCTTCAAGCCGCGTGGTTTACACAGAAATAGGTCAAAGGTTGCTTGATTGATGTACCGTTAAAACAGGGGAAATCACTCCATGTCAGGGCCGAAATGAAAAATTCAAACCGTAGCGGTTGGTTTGAGCAACGAAAGTCCACTTTATCATTGTTTGATGCGATAACAATGCGAATTTGAGGGTAAACCTGTTTTCACCAAAGTAAACACAGCTGTTGTTGTTTGTAGATTATAGTCACACGACACTTTCGCATATAGGTGACTACTGGACCGATTTATACTGACACCAGCGGGCCAGTTGTTGGTAAAGGGGAAAATAATATGATCACACGTTGACCAATCCGGAATTCGAACCAGCGACCTTTCGGTTACTAGCAAGACGCTCTTACCAACTGAGCTACCCGGCCCCTCTGAAAAAAAAAACAAGCCTTCGAAGTGGGGCCTTTTAAACGAAGTGGATTAGCGTTTAACAACAAACCAACGAGCGAGCGCTCAGTTCCTCGGGTTACGTCCTAAGCATTATAGACATCGTCGTTGGTGGCCCTCGTTAGACATTGCATCTTTAACAGATGTGTCATAAAGCAGCTTTCTCTAATTCGCTGCAAATCCAGATGCAATAGGCTTTTTGGGCAGCAACTCCATAGAACCGTTTTAGGCTTGTTATTGAATACAATTATATTTTAGACATTGCGTGGATGCGTTAAGGCTGTTTACCTCTGCGATCGAGGGTCCGCGACAGGCGCCCAACTTGAATCATGCCCTTTTGGTCAGATGAACTATATTCGCTTCTCAGAAGCGCCGTAGAGCACAGTTACGTAATAGTGCTTTAAAACAGTAGGCACGGTGCAAGGAGGCAAAAGAAGAGGGAGACAGAAAAAGAGGTGGGAGGAAAACATTCGAGAATAGACTGGCTTGACACTGAGCGAAGCTGAGGACAGAGAAAGATGGAGTACGCTGGTTTGGTTAAACGACAATCTGTTCGATATACGGGATAGGATATGTTGTTTTTTTCCCGGCCAGTGATTGGTTGTACTGAAGAAGTACCTTCGGAACTTTGTCCTCTTATTTCCGTCAACAAGCTAGTCATTTTTTAATATCAAACAATGCTGAAGACAATTAAAAAAATGTTAAAGACCTTTTTTTTAAATTAATAATTTTTGCAAATCATTTGAGAGATAAATGAGACTCGACTGTATTTTACCCAATTAGTACTTCAGGTCGCATGAAGGAAATTTTTCTGTTATCTTAGACTAAATATTACGCCTAATTTGTTGGAATGATTTATGGAACAGATTTACCAATGCCAGGCTAGGAATCAAGTCACCTCGATTTAAGTAGGATAACTTTTATGCATGATGAATCAGTTGAACCTTCCAACTCAAATGCTGAAAATCGGGTTAAGAACACAACACGTAATCTAAACTACTATTGGAGACCGAAAAAAAAGTTTGTGGAAAACTCATTTTCATCATTATTTCAAATAATCTACACTTGAATGAAGCAAACGGCTTCTGATTTGCCTCCTGTCATGACTGGATGAAGGAAACCAGGTTGTGTCTTTGATGAGAATGTAAATTTAAAAAAAAAAAAAAAAAAAAAAAGCTGTTTCGAATTCTCACACCGAGGACTGTAATGGAGTGAATCCGCAGCGTGAGAAGGTCCAAAAGTTGATCCACCTTTTGCTGGTAAACCGACGTCTGCGAAACTGGGTATAATGATTTATGCTCGGAACGTGCGCACGCGCTGTTGCGTGAGCGATTACGACATCGAAGCGTTCGGCATATGCTGTTGTTTCAATAGTACGACATGGAATCGTCTAACATCTGTTGGTTTTTTTTTCTCTCCTGCATTTACAATATATTTGTTTAAGTCTAGTTCCTTCTTCTGCATGTTGTTTATTTAATTTAAAGCTACACCTTCTGTTCAGACGTGTGATTTCAGACCGGTCTCCGTCATCTTCTCCAGTTTTACCATCCTTCGCCGTTGTCCTTGATTTATACTCCATCTTTCTTTGCTTCTGCTCCATCTTTCTTTGATTCTCCGTTCTCCGTTCTTCTCCCTCTTCTTCTTCTTCTCAGACTGACCTCCGTCATCCTCTCCATTTTTACCATCCTCCGCCTTTGTACTTGTTTCATACTCCATCTTTTTTTAATTCTCAGTTTTCTTCTTCTTGTTCTTCTTCTAGATCTCTTGTTGTTGTTGTTGTTGTTGTTGTTGTTGTTGTTGTTGTTGTTCTTCTTCTTCTTCTTCTTCTTCTTCTTCTTCTTCTTCTTCTTCTTCTTCTTCTTCTTCTTCTTCTTCTTCTCATTACGTAGTGACATGGTAGCTGACAGGAAGCTGGTTTCCTTTGCCGAAGGTCGCTTATGCGATTAAGGTACGAGACTTTCGGGTCACCGAGAGTTTTCTCCGGGACTCCGGTTTCCACCGATCTCTTTCTTCAATAATAGTACTGTCTGTCTGTCTGAAATTTAAAAAAAATATGATTTCTTTCCGTCTCCTAATAGAGAATCATTTGTAATGAAATTGCTAAAACTAAATATGTCAAGTCTCCGTATCCTCAAGCGAAAATACAGTATTTCCGAAAACTAGATCTAAAGTGAAATATGTGCATGATAATTATCACCCGTGGCAGCGACTGCAGAAGAAAGAGAAGGTTGTGTTCATTGGTGAAAACGGATCATTTTCTAGAGAGAGAGAAAGAATGGAAAAGAATTAGTGTTCTCATTGCCAACACCACAGACTTTAGTACTATTATCGTGTACTACGCAAATTTCCTATACAGTGGACTTGAGTAAACCAGAGGCGATCACTGCGGGTGAGGACTGGTTTTTAGACAGAAGTGATCATGACATAATAGCTAACTTAAAACACAGCGTGCACCGTCATTACATAGGCCTACAACAGTCAGGCGTGTTGACAAACAAGAGTTGACCCAGTTATGGCAGCGAAATCAAAAGCGTGGAATAGAAATTATACAAAATGACAGTACCGTGGAGGCAAGTGTAAAGTGTAACATTCCTGGCCGAGTTTTACCAAGACAAAAATGACTGACGTCCTCAGTACCACCTGCCTCAACCACCTTGCCTTAATCCCCCACCCCCGCAGTCTCCCGTCACCATTGACCCGTTTTCGGCGGAAGAGGCCCGTGGTTTGAAGAATAATACTGCACCTTGCTACGACGGACTGGAATACAGCTATTTGAAACGCAACCTGCTGAAGATCAGAGACGCGCTGACGTCCATTTTCAACGTTTCCTGGCTCAACAGAAGAATTCCGGACAGATGGAAGCATGCAACCATTTCATTGCTACCAAAAAAGAGAGGCAGTCCGAACGAACCCGGTGACTGGCGTCCCACTTCTCAGCTTACATCCCTGTACAAAGTGTACATGAAACTGATCCAGGCTAGTGTACTTCCGTGGATTGTATCTACGGGAACGTTCTGCCGTGAACTGACAAAACCGAGCAAGTCCACAAAACCTACTTTCGAGAAAATCGACGTTTTGTGTTGCGCTATACTACGCGATCGTTTCTTGAAGTTTAAGGGCATATTATAATGCAATTCCTCGATTTAAGAGTGCATACCTTGAATGTTAAAGAAATGTTTGATAGATTTGATGTTTTAAGACTATTTGTGGACTTGCTTTGTTTTGTCAGATTATTCTTGAGATAGATCTTTGTTGATAACATGACAAAACCAAGCAAGTCACCCGCTTGGTTTTGTCAGTTTATTATTGAATTAAATCCTTGTTAAAAAATTTCACAAAACCAAGTAAGTCAAATCCGCTTGGTTTTGTCAGTTTATTATTAAGTAAATCCTTGTTTTCAAAATTCACCAAACCAAGTAAGTCCCATAGGCCGTTTCGTTTCTTGGTTAAAAATCTGACGAGATGAGTCACATAATTTGGGTTTTGTAAGATGTGGGTGCGGCAGTTACAGTGAGTGTATATGTGTGCCCGTTTATTGTTTTTAGCCATTCTTCACTTAATATTCCTGGGTTGGTATGCAGGAGTCATGGGGTTTTTTGCTCTCCCTTCAAAATAATATTGATGCAGCCAATTTAATTTTAAAAATACAAAACTATTTTCCTTTCAGTTTCCTATTGTAGCGATCTTCCTGCCTTTACACCACGTGTATGTCTTGTATTTTGTTGCCCTTGTTGTGTGTCTGTAATATATTTGTTGCTGTTTGTTTGTGGGTTCGGGCACTGAATAGAATAGGCCCAACGTTTCCCGGCGTGTCGTAAGAGGCGACTAACAGGGGTAATGTTAGCACGGCATCACTGGGCTAAAGTCTTCTACACAGAAGTCACCGGCCAGGGCGAGGAACCTCACGTTGCTACAGGTTCAACGACCACGTGCTCGGGGCCAAGGCGAGCCACACTGTATTCGTGGATTTCGGCTGTGCCCAACAGCCTGGAGAGGATTGGGCACCGCCAGGTCCTTTTTTGCCCAAGACACACTACATGCATGTTGACACTATCCACTAATTCCATACCGGATAGGTCGTCGCCCGGCTCAAGGACCGCGCCTTCCGTTGGCCACCAGGACGGAGGTGTTAAGTATGTTACTGATGGACAATTTAGCAAGATCCGCACGAGAAACAACATCGTCATAAGAACCTGGAATGTCAGGACCCTAACTGCGAAAGGAAAATTAGAAGAACTGGCCCACGAGTTGGACCGCTATCGATGGAACGTTCTAGGCATTAGCGAACTGCGCTGGAAAGGCCTAGGTGAAACAACGACAGGCAAAGGCCACAAGCTCTATTTCAGCGGTAGAGATGACAGGCACGAACACGGCGTTGGATTCTTGGTCCACAAGAACATTTTAGCCACTGTCATGGGTTGCCGCCCAGTCTCCAGTAGACTCATTACCATCCGCCTGAGAGCAGCCCCTTTCAACATCACCATCATCTAGACCTATGCCCCAACATCAGACTATGACGACAGCGAAGTGGAGGATTTTTTTGAAAATCTACGGGCGGTCCTTGACCAAGTGCCGAAGAAGGACATAGTCATAGTGCAAGGCGACTGGAATGCCAAGGTTGGCCATGATGCGCACCACAACTGGGGAGACACATGTGGACCCCACTGCAAAAACGAGACAAATGACAGAGGTCTGAGATTCTTGGAGTTTGCCAGATACAACAATCTGGTACTGGCAAACACGCTTGGTCTCCACAAAAACTCCAGACGATGGACATGGCACAGTCCCGGGGGAGGATGGGGGAGCATCACAACCAAATAGACTACATCATGGTCAAGAAACGCTTCAGATCAAGCATCAACATTGGCAGGACACGCACTTTTCCAGGAGCAGACATCGAAAGTGACCACGATCTCTTGATGATGTCTTTCCGGCTCCACTTGAAGAGAGTAAATTCTGCACTAGACTGAAGTTCGACCTGGACAAACTGCAAGACCCGGAGGTGGCAGAACTATTTCAGGCCACAATTGAAGGGAAATTTGCACCACTGCTCATTTTGGGGGCTGGTGAAGTAGATATCAACACCATGACCACCACTTTCAACTCAGCTGTGACAGATGCCGCCACTGAGATACTTGGCAAGCACCGACCAAAGAAGAAGCCGTGGATCACACCTGAACTTTTGGATCTGTGTGATAAACGAAGAGAGATTAAAAAAAAGAAAGAAAAAGAGCACCTCACAGGGAGCTGATGTCTACCGAAAAATCAACAATGACATCCGAAAAGGCATGCGCACAGCAAAGGAGAACTGGATAGAAGATCAATGCCAGGAAATAGAGAACAGTCTGAACAAGAACAACAGCAAGAAGGCCTACCAGACTGTAAAGCGGCTGACAAGTGACAAACAGCCCAAAGTCTCCACGATCCAAAGCAAGTCTGGCATATGCCTTACAGAAGAACAATAAGTCTTGGACAGATGGACAGAGTACTGCTCTGACCTTTACAACCATACATCAAATGGAGACCCATCAGTTCTAGCATGTCCCGAGAACAGAGAAGAAGAAATCCTCCCAATTCTCCGGGAAGAAGTTGAGGCAGCAGTGCAATCGCTAAAGAAAGGGAAGTCAGCGGGAGTGGACAACATACCCGCGGAACTGCTACAAGCAGGAGGAGAAGCGATGATTAATGCCCTCACCATTATCTGTAACAAGATCTGGCAGAGTGGAGAGTGGCCTATACCATGGGCCCAGTCGCTTGTCATCACTCTTCCCAAAAAAGGTAACCTTCAGGAGTGTGAAAATTACCGCACCGTCAGCCTCATCATCCATCCCAGCAAGGTCCTCCTGAAAATATTACTCAACAGGTTGAAACCCCAAGCTGAACAAATCATAGCTGAAGAACAAGCAGGATTCAGAGCAGGGCGAAGTACCACTAAACAGATTTTCAACCTCAGAATAATCTGTGAGAAATACCTACAGCACCAACAACATCTATATCATGTATTCATAGACTTCAAGAAAACGTTTGACCGAGTCTGGCATGCAGCTCTATGGGCAACAATGAAAGCGTACAACATCAGACCTAAAATTATTGAAGTCATCAAAAACCTGTATAACAAGGCTACAAGTGCAGTCCTCCACAACAGCGCCATCGGGAACTGGTTCAGAACCACAATCGGTGTGCGTCAAGGATGCCTACTCTCTCCAACACCCTTCAACATCTTCCTAGAGCGCATCATGTCAGATGCTCTTGCAGATCACGAAGGCACAGTCAGCATAAGGGGTAGAGCAATCTCCAATCTTCGTTTTGCGGATGACATTGATGGATTGGCTGGAGAGGAACAAGAACTTGAACAGCTGGTACAGAGGCTTGACACCACCTCCAAAGCTTGTGGAATTGAAATAAGTGCAGAGAAGACCGAAATGATGACCAACAACACCAATGGCATCAACACGGACATCAAAGTCCAAGGCCAATCCCTCAACACAGTGCATAGCTTCAAATATTTAGGAGCCATTGTATCAGACAATGGGTCCCGACAGGAAGTCCTCTCCAGGATCGCACAAACAACTGCTGCCCTGACAAGGTTGAAGCCATTTGGAAAGACAGGACCATTATTCTACATTCCAAAGTAAGACTGCTGCGCTCCCTTGTCATCTCCATCTTCCTATATGCTTGCGAAGCATGGATCCTCACAGCAGATCTACAACGAAGAATACAAAGCATGGAGATGAGGTGCAACAGAAGACTTCTGGGCATTTCCTATACCCAACACATCACCAACGACGAAGTCCGACAGATCATCACACAAGCCATTGGACAACACGATGACCTGCTCACAGTGGTGAAGAAACGGAAACTCCGATGATATGGCCACGTCACCAGATCATCAGGCCTTGCTAAAAGGTAGAAGAAGAAGAAGACCGAAAAAGAGGTGGGAGGACAACATTCGAGAAAGGACTGGTTTGACACTGAGCGAAGCCATCAGGGCTGCTGAGGACAGAGAGAGATGGAGTATGCTGGTTAAACGGTCATCTGTGGTACCCCTACGACCTCAGGGTTACGGGACAGGATAGGATAGGATAGGATAAAATAGGATAGGATAGGATAGGATAGTTTGTTTGTTTGTTTCCACACCTCGTGGAAGTGCCGCGTAGGCGGAAGATCTACAGGATCCTTTATGGTGGGCAGGAAAGCACATGAAGAAAACTCTTTTTCATACCTGTCAAGTGCTACGGATTTTTGCGTAGCACTACGCATCTTAAACATTTTCCCATTGCTACGGCGTATCACAAAGCTGCTACGCAATTTTTCAAAAGTGAAAAACGTACATGAAAATGTTTATAATGATAATGGTAATAGCTAAAGTGTTGTGCATTAACAAGATTTTACAATAAATTTGTAAACACATTGGATGTGTGTGTTTATATTGGATGCAGAAGTTTCCAGTTTTGTTGCGAATCGCGTGATTCACATTAGTGCTACACCAAACCTCCATTTGCTATGGTTTTTCTGTTAAATTGCTACTCCACAACCCGAAATCCCCTTGACAGGTATGCTTTTTCAAAAAGCCGAACGCGTCCTTTGCTGACCGAAATTTCGTCATTATTTTCACAGGAAAATAATATTGCACAACAGCAATAACATGGATTCTCACTGGTCCACTTCGTCTTAAGGCGCTTTCTCATTGGTCGGGAGGACTTACTTTTCTTTGTCAGGTTATTGTAGAAAATGACGTCATCATGCCAACTCGAGCATCAGCCAGAGGATCGCCGAAACAAAATCGCAGGGGACTTGCTTGGTTTTATCAGTTTATTCCCCCACTTAAATTTTTTTTAACAAGGACTTACTCTATGGTATCTCCAAATCTAAACATAGTTCGGATTTGATTTTTACAGGTAAGATGCGTCATTCTCTTGCAAGTTTGATGGCGCAAAAAACTCATTTTCGACCTTAGGTGGACTTACTCGGTTTTGTCAAATCACGGCAGCGTTGTCCAAGAAGCAGAAGGGGTCGCTGCCATGTAGCAGGCTTCAAGAGCACATGTTTTGTCTCAAGACAGCTGTGGACAATGTCAAGAACACCTCCACCAAGCTCTTCACTACTTTTGTTGACATTAAAGATGCCTATGTCAGTGAAGACCAAGGCCATGGGTAGGGCCATGGGTAAGGCCATGAGTAAGGCGGGGTATCCACAGCAGATTGTTGACATTACCACCGATCTCTACACCAACTCCACTTTTCAAATACAAAGCAGAAGGTCGCTGAGGTCGAAGATCACCCGGCACCGAGATATTGTCCAAGGTTGCCATTGGTCCGCTATAGCCTTCATTCAAGCCTTGAATCTCTGGATCCGATTGATGAAAGAGCCCTACACCGCCATATCGTTGCCCACGCCCTGTCAGGCCTATTGGACGACGTGTGCGTCAGTTCATACCACGAAGAAGACATTCGTGACATGGGACACGGCCAGTAAAACAGGCGCCTTCCTGAACTATGCCTGCATGGAGATAAAGCACAAGAAGTGTGGCACCATTCACGGCCAGCGATTGGGGTGTAGCTGGGCAAAGCGAGATATGACAGCGGACCTAGAGATAGTCACCCAGGGTAACATCATTCCTAACTCGACAGGCCCTACTCTTACCTCCGCTTCTGCATCGAGCTCCGCGGGGATGGGCCAAGAAGCAGCTTGCAGACCTTGTGGAGGAGTTTCACATCACGCTGGGCAAGCTGACCATCGCTCCACTCCCTGCCAGTGCCAAGCCCGACGCTACTAACACATAGCGTCATCAAAGTTAAACTTTTTATATTGCAACATTCACTTTAAAGTGAAGGTCCTCAAAGAACTGGAAGACCACATTGTCAGCTTCGTGCGGGAATAGCTTAAGCTGAACTGCCCATCTGCGCGCGTCTTCACGTCGAGAGGGAAAGGAGGGTTGGGCATCATCAAACCCAGCTCTGTCTACTACGCCAAACGTGTGTCCTTCCTTCTGTCCGTGTCCAACAGCGACGATCATCACGTGAGAGCCGTGGCACCTCACACCGTTGCCCTATACAGGGCAAAGCGCAAAGTACCAGCAGTCCCACGTGGCGACGACAATTTTGATGGTTATGCCATCAGTGACAACCAGTGATTGCAGAAGACGAGTAAGGTGTACTGGCCTAGATCGACGTTCGTGGAGCTGAGCGAGCTGTGCATGAGGCTTCACATTCAGCCGGAGCACGACGAGGCCAGTGACTTGTACGCTGTCTTAATCCCAGCGCCAGAGGACGCAATACAGCTGCGCCTGACTGACCCACGGGTGGTGTATAATGCCGTCAAAAGGATTGAGTTGGGGAAGGACCTTGACCATTGGCTTCAGCGCCAGGCATGCCGTGCGCCGACATGGCTGTTTCCCTCGGACATTTGCTTATAAAAACGTCAATGATAACTTGGTTAGGTTTGTTTGTAAGGGAAGGCTACAATTGCTAGAAACCAATAGTGTTATCCAGACTTACTACCCTGACAACCCAGACAGGTGCCCGCTCTGTAATTTTCATACAAACTCACACGCACTGAACGGATGTAGATCTAAAGGGACGATAGAGTGGTTGACTTGGTGTTAAAGGAGGTGGAGAAAGCTACAGGGCTGAGCTTTAACGTTCGCCAACTCGCCAATGGCCCCTAAAAATAGTGTGTGGCGAGCTCGATTTGGGGTACCATTCGCTCGGCTGGCGACTTGAAAATACCGCCAGTTGTAGAGATTCTGTAGGGTCTGTACACGGACTTTTGACTTGCAATGTAAAACAAAACACGCGCCAACCGCTTCTGCAGTCAGCACCGGAGACCCGTTCCGATGCATGCTAGGATTTAGGTAACGCTAGCAAAGCGAGGGATTTGTGAAGTAAAAATAGCCTTTTCTCGCGAGACTTTCTTCTTTCTCTCGCCGCGAAACGCTACTGCCCTGCGAGATCCTAGCCTTCTTGCTTCCTTGCGTGTATCGGAACGAGTCTCTTACTTCCTTGATGAGTCACGCGAGACTTGCCGTACTTTCGATATTCCCCATTCTCAGTCTTTTGTCAATCTCGAACGATGTGGCGCTTTTTAAGCGGTGTCTCGGAGCCTCCAGCAAAAAAAAAATGAAGTCCGAAGAAGAAAAAAAAAACAGCTGAAGAAGGCACACCCAAGCTCCTTCAAGTTTTGGAACATTGAGGAGGAGGATGTCGATGATGAATAAATTATACAGTGCTTGTTTTAAAAAATGAAACAGTGTTGTTGTTGTTGAAATTTATCTTGTTTATTAGCTGCAATAGTTATACAGTTAAAAAAAATGACCGTGCTTTCAATCAAGGGGTCTGGCAACCTGAGAAATATTTTGGCAACTTCAACTTCCCAGGTTAGGAGCCCGGCTGGCTCCTTAGCCTGGCTTGCTAAGTCTCAGCCCTGGCAGCTATTCACACTTTTCTGCTATCCTATGCACCAACGGGAATCCCCTCAATGAAACATACTTCCGGTTTATTTTCTCCGCGTGTTTTAGTGAGTTATTTCCAAATATTCAAGAATAATAACATGTGTTACTGGCCACCTGTATCGTACCCTCACATATTTTTATTTTTTTTGGCTGCAGTTTATTATCCCTTTCTATCGCCAGTGGCGCGCCTAAACCCTACCTACCTAACATTATTTGTGAATTTTTCAAAAATATTCGGAAAAACATAACGCCCAGATGCTGGCTCGAACCCACACCTGTCAGGCGCCATTGGTTTCTGGCTTGTGAACAAGGCAAGTTAGTCCCGCCTTAGCCCACTTGGCCACAACGCTCGCCTAACATAGTCAGTTACTTCGTGTTTTGTGAAGGTTGCGACGGCGAAGCTAAGGAAAACTACAAGAGTCTTCAGGTCCTGTTTCACTTTCTGTCGATGATCGACGCACCTCCGAAGTCGCCACAAATACAGGCCTCTACGATTGTTTTTTGCATCCTTTCACTGAGCATGTACTTCCTCCACCGTTTTTATACTTATCCACTCGTTTTCTGGCTCTAACAATCGTCGTTTTCGGCAATTTGCCATATTTAAAAGTCACGCATCAAGCTTTGATAAAAGCAAAACAAGCTAGACCGGAACTTGGTTTCATGCTAACCTCGTTTTAATTTATAATGGCGATACCCACGAGTTTTTATGAGAGGTGCCGGAAAGTTGTGAATAGTCACCGATTACTGTAGCGTGTTTTGTGACAAATGTGGGCAGTTTCAGGACTTCACTAGTGACAGGCTAGCCAGCAACAAACATGACATTTTTATTGTAGATCATGCGAATGCCTATCATTTATTGTCGATGTGGCCACACCGTATGATTCTGTTATAAACACATGTTATTACCAGACATTTCTGAAGTACATGCCTTTGTGTCATGCTCTAAACCATGCAGGATTCCCAACAAAAATCTTAGTTTTGGTGATTGACTCTTTGGGGCTAGTGCACATGAAGTTGGTGTCTGGTCTGTAGCTCATTGGACTATCACGGCAACAGAGTTAAAGTCTCGCTAGGCACTTATCAACCAGTGTGGCTGAATACCTATCAACCAGTGTGGCTGGGTACCTATCAACCAGGGTGGCTGGGTACCTATCAACCAGTGTGGCTGTGTACCTATCAACCAGTGTGGCTGTGTACCTATCAACCAGTGTGGCTGTGTACCTATCAACCAGTGTGGCTGTGTACCTATCAACCAGTGTGGCTGAATACCTATCAACCAGTGTGGCTGTGTACCTATCAACCAGTGTGGCTGAATACCTATCAACCAGTGTGGCTGTGTACCTATCAACCAGTGTGGCTGAATACCTATCAACCAGTGTGGCTGTGTACCTATCAACCAGTGTGGCTGAATACCTATCAACCAGTGTGGCTGAATACCTATCAACCAGTGTGGCTGAATACCTATCAACCAGTGTGGCTGTGTACCTATCAACCAGTGTGGCTGAATACCTATCAACCAGTGTGGCTGTGTACCTATCAACCAGTGTGGCTGAATACCTATCAACCAGTGTGGCTGTGTACCTATCAACCAGTGTGGCTGAATACCTATCAACCAGTGTGGCTGTGTACCTATCAACCAGTGTGGCTGAATACCTATCAACCAGCGTGGCTGTGTACCTATCAACCAGTGTGGCTGAATACCTATCAACCAGCGTGGCTGTGTACCTATCAACCAGCGTGGCTGTGTACCTATCAACCAGTGTGGCTGGGTACCTATCAAACAGTGTGGCTGGGTACCTATCAACCAGTGTGGCTGGGTACCTATCAACCAGTGTGGCTGGGTACCTATCAACCAGTGTGGCTGGGTACCTATCAACCAGTGTGGCTGGGTACCTATCAACCAGTGTGGCTGGATACCTATCAACCAGTGTGGCTGGGTACCTATCAACCAGTGTGGCTGGGTACCCATCAACCAGGGTGGCTGGGTACCCATCAACCAGGGTGGCTGGGTACCTATTAACCAGTGTGGCTGGGTACCTATCAACCAGGGTGGCTGGGTACCTATCAACCAGGGTGGCTGGGTACCTATCAACCAGTGTGGCTGGGTACCCATCAACCAGGGTGGCTGGGTACCTATCAACCAGTGTGGCTGGGTACCTATCAACCAGGGTGGCTGGGTACCTATCAACCAGGGTGGCTGGGTACCTATCAACCAGGGTGGCTGGATACCTATCTACCAGTGTGGCTGGGTACCTATCAACCAGTGTGGCTGGGTACCTATCAACCAGTGTGGCTGGGTACCTATCTACCAGTGTGGCTGGGTACCTATCTACCAGTGTGGCTGGGTACCTATCTACCAGTGTGGCTGGGTACCTATCAACCAGCGTGGCTGTGTACCTATCAACCAGCGTGGCTGTGTACCTATCAACCAGTGTGGCTGGGTACCTATCAACCAGTGTGGCTGGGTACCTATCAACCAGTGTGGCTGGGTACCTATCAACCAGTGTGGCTGGGTACCTACAGAGAGAAAGGAAGAATTTCTGGTCTATGGTACCTATTAACCAGTGTGGCTGGATACCTATCTACCAGTGTGGCTGGGTAGCTACCAACCAGTGTGGCTGGGTACCTATCAACCAGTGTGGCTGGGTACCTACCAACCAGTGCGGCTGGGTACCTATCAACCAGTGTGGCTGGGTACCTACCAACCAGTGCGGCTGGGTACCTATCAACCAGTGTGACCTATCAACCAGTGTGGCTGGGTACCTATCAACCAGTGTGGCTGGATACCTATCAACCAGTGTGGCTGGGTACCTATCAACCAGTGTGGCTGGGTACCTATCAACCAGTGTGGCTGGGTACCTATCAACCAGTGTGGCTGGGTACCTATCAACCAGTGTGGCTGGGTACCTATCAACCAGTGTGGCTGGGTACCTATCAACCAGTGTGGCTGGGTACCTATCAACCAGTGTCATGATCGGCTCTAGAAGGGTGTGGAAGCGGAGAAGATTGAGGGTTGGGGTGGCGTCATTGATGAACTGTGCTGAGTTTATTACAACGTTGTTAAAGTTAACGGGTTTGGGTTGTAATAAAGTTATCGAGATGTGACTGCAGCCCTTTTGGACTATCATGGCAGCAGAGTCATTTAGTTTTTCATTGTTTATAGGGACCAGCGGACTGCAAAGAGCCGAATCAGGACCACTGGCAGCAGAGTAAAAGCCTTGCTCGATTACTATCAACCATTGTCATGATCAGTTCTAGAAGGAGTGGAAGCGGAGAAGATTCAGGGTACGGTGGATGGGGGATGGGGGTGGGGGTGGAGGTGTGGCGTAATCGACGAACTGTGCTGTGTTCATTGCAACATTGTTAAAGTTAACGGTTTTGATGGTAAGAAAGTTATCGAAATGTGTGTGTATGTATGTGTGTGTGTGTGTGTGTGTGTGTGTGTGTGTGTGTGTGAGGGTGTGTGGGTGTGTGACTAAGGAAAACAATAATAAAATGGTTTTCGTTCTCGTTTCTGATAATTATGTCAAACATGACATCTGACAACAATTGCAGGTGCAGATGGAGGAAAAGAGTACATCAAAACTGGCTTTAACTTTTCACCAGTATACCAAATTGGAAACGCTATCTATTCTAAAATCCACTTTAAAAGTGTTCAGTCTTTTCTAGATGGTTGGTTTTTTTAACCTTTGTAATGTTGCTCAGATTTTATTCACATTGTTCTGTTTACTGTTACTACCCAAAACAAAACAAATTCTTCTTCTTCTTTTCAATACACCAATTTGTTTACCTTTCATGTCATTGTTGAATCTTTTCTAATCCACTGTTTTGGAATTGATTGATGTTTTACCAGCCTTTACAACCAAGGGTCATAACTCATACCCGATGAAAAGAGAGGTGTTCCTTGAAGGTTTATGGTTATTGTTCCTGACGGGTTAGAAAAAAAAAAGACACACACACACACACAAAAAAGCGAAGCGTCGCTCAAGTCAGCAAAGACAGAGGGGTCTGAAAGTTCAAAGACTCGAACCTATCCAACCCCAGCGGGTCGCCTTTGTCTTAGAAGTACAGGGATCTAGTCATACTTTACAGAGTGCCTGCCTAACCACATGCAATCGTAAAAGTTATGTTTAGACCTTGTTCAAAACTACCAAGGCCGCAACCATAGATTTTATCATTATTTTTGGCAATGAATTCTCCTTCCAAAAGTTGGGTTCCTTCCCATGTTCGCAAACCTGGCATCAGGATGTATTCGCTCATAATGCTTGTATTACGTATAGAATTTTTAAGAGTACGTTCTGTTTCGAAGATTATTTAGTTTCCGTGTCACCTCTATCGAGAAGAAACTTATTGAAATTTAGGCTCAGCTGTTACAAACTGCCAATTCAATCACTTAGATATTTGAATATTCAGAGAGAAGATAGACTGTGTACTCTGTGTGATCTGGATGAACTAGGTGATGAATTTCATTATCTGTTTAGATGTACAAATTCTGTGTTGGTTGTTAACAGACTTTCTTTAATACCTCAGTACTTCAGGAATCACCCGAATGCCTATAATTAAACCAGTTATTGAACTCTAAATCTAAACGCAGATTGTCTGATTTGAGCCGTTTTTTAGGGATTATTTTTTCACTTTTCCAACAGTGACGCACAGTTCTCTTTTAATTTTATGTCAAACTTCTATTTTTTTGCTTGGACGAATATTGAATCAAAGAGCAGGTTGCTAAATTTAAGCCGCTTTATTGCAGTTTGAGTTATGTCACTATTTATATATTGTGCATTCCCTTTTGTCTTATTTTGTGAACCATGAAATGCTGTACATTTTTCTTTCCATGTTGACCCAACATAAAACCTAAAACGGGTGTTTGACATTTCAGAGGTTTATCTTGTGATGCCTATGGAGCAGCTTTTTTTTGTGCCGTTCATTGTTTTTTAATGTAATTCCCCATCCCCCCTTTTCCCCTATTTTGGCTAAAATGCCCCCTGGGCTATGAGCCTTGTTTCATACTTTAATTATATGTGATTTTGCTAATAAAAGGACAAAGTTTCAAAATTCCAAAGTTTCCAGCCATCCAAATTGTGGGTCCCTTTTCGCATGAAGATGTTTGGTTTTTTTCCCTGAGTACTTCATTTAGGCGTCTTCTCATGCTTAGGAAAATCGGTCCCTTGATTTTCAGCAAGCCCAGCTGATACACTGACGTGCTGAGAACACAGCAAAATGGCCATCTGTATCTATGGCACACATCCACTAATGGCAGCAGAGAAGGGGAGATAAATCTTTCCTGTCATTCCCTCATTCCACGGAGGACAATAACTAATAAGGGTTTTATCCAACATGCTTTCATTAAACGCCTGTACCATCTTTTTAAGCGAAACACCTCTACCACTCTCTCACCCAGTGGGGGTTGCCTGGGGTTTCAGTATAAATAGTATTTCCACTTTCTTGAAATTTAGTGCTTTAAATTCCCACTGTCGCTGTCTTTCTCCTTTGTTCTTTCTCATTCGTGCTCTGTTCTGTCAATCTACTATACTATCTTCTTCTTCGCTAGACCAGTCCCGTACCTTTTTTCTTGAAAACTCTTCCGGGACAAAACTCCTCACTTGTTTGTGAGGTCTGTTGGATCAGTTTGGGAATATTGGACGCTTTCTGCCACTGGGGCTTCCTATTATTTAGCAATGTAGGCATTTTATACGTATGTGTTTTGTTGATATTTTATAACGATGTTTATATTCTATTTTGTTTTTGTAAACGGGGGTTCGATAAATAAGAGTATAGCCTCAGCGTCCCCTGCGTGGAATGTCTTTATTGTAAAGTGACCGGGTGGTGGAGTGCCTTCAGTGTTACCACTAGGGTTGTTTCGGCAGATCTTTCATGCGGATCAGGGGTCTCTTTCAGCGAAGTTGTGGTCTTGATTTTGTGGTCCTGATTCGGCTCTTTGCAGTCCGCTGGACCCTGTAAGCAATGACTAACTTAACTAACTTATGCTCTACACAAACGTTTTTGTCTCCCCAATCGTAAAGTCTTGCAATGTCAAATTTAACGCTGCATGCACGGAATTTGGTGGGCTATAAAGAAAATTATTGTAATTTTGTTTCTCCAGTCCTACAGTTTTTATTTAGTTTTTTGTGTGTTTGTTGTTGAGTTTCTGCGTGAAACCATGTAGCAATATGTCCTCAATGTCAAGGGAAAACCGATGAATGGCCCGTTGAGAGAATATTTGAGAAAGTGAGTTTATTTTTATATGAATAACTTAGCTGAACTGTGTTTTATTTTGATCTACTTTGAGTGGACGCGGTGAGGAGAAGAGGGGGATGTTGGGGGAGAGGATGAGGAGGGTGGGAGGGGAGGCGGAGAAGATAGTTTGTGGAAACAATCTGTCAAAGACGCCTGGCTCTCTGTGTCTCCCTGTCTGTCTTCCCACCCTTAACCCCCTCCCATCTCTCCCTGTCCCTGTCTGTCTCTCTCTCTCTCTTCTCTCTCTCTCTCTCTCTCTCTCTCTCTCTCTCTCTCTCTCTCTCTCAACAATTTTCAGACACCCTCACCATTAACCCCACCCCCACCATAATAACCGATTTTTTTAAAATAATTCTTTTGTTGTCGTTGTTTTGTTTTTTTTCAATGTTACACGTCCTGGACTTTATAAATTCAAGGACGCATAGATCATTGGGCAAGGTTGATTTAGGCCCCCTTTACGCATTGAAGTCCGATTTGATTGAATGCAAAGTTTTATTTGAAGTCTTAGGCTGCGCTAACGCACGTTTATGAAGATTTTGGCACTACTCTAGTATGTAGGGTTTATCTCTTCTTCATTAGTCGTTTATTACTTAACTTTTCTTGTGATTTATGGGATCAATAAATATATCTTGAAATGTCCAGTTTCCACGATGTCATTTTTAGACTTATTTGAAACCTTTCGTCTTGTTGCAGTGCGAGGTAGACAAAAATATAATACAGTCAACTGAAGTGTTATGGTAAGGCGCTCTGATCAGCTCAAATAGCTTCTCAAGGCGTTGAAAATACATGCATCACAGACCCTCGCTCAAGCCTTAACCCCTCTTTACCATCTTTGTACAACAGACCCTTTTCATAGCTGTATGCGGCGTAATCTCAAAGTGAAAGAGAGAGGTCCAGTGTGACTGAAGTCATCATTTTGTTCACATTTGTACACCAGGTACAATGTAGTATGATTTAGAGTTTATTGATCCCCGTTATTGAGGTAAGAACGCAGCTCTCCGATGGGCGCGTAAGCAGCTTAATAAAAGAGTCAACGCGGTCCCTTACAATGCCACGTTGCTTCTTCGCCAACAGTGCGGCCCCTTAGTGCCGTCATTGAGGGTCACCTCAGACTACAGACACAGAATTGTTTCCCAGGGCATTAGGACTTTTGGTAGGTTCGGTATCTGAGAACCTCGACAAAAGCATTGTGATGAACCTTCCACCAACCTTCCACTTAATACCGTCCATTAGGTGGTGGTGGTGGGGGGGGGTGGTGGTGAGAGGGGGGAGGGCGAGCAACCTATTGCTTACAGCAGACGACTTTTCGAATGCTCGGACACGACACAGATTCAAATTTCGCAAATATTAAATCACCTCTCCCTCTCCCCCCCCCCAACCCACCATCCTCATCACTCCACCTTTGAACCACCCCACCCATTCGGCCAACCTCCTATCCCCCCCTCCCTCATTAATCCCACCCACCCCCAAAATAAAGAAGAAAAAAAAGAAAAGAAGACGAGGAATGAAAAAAAAAAAGAAGAAAAAAAAGCCCAAATACAGTGATAGTGTTCCATTAGCGTAAATGAGATCCCCCCCCCCCCCCCCTCTTCCCAATTTCCATCTAGACTTTCAAACTCGCTTTAAGGTCATCCTCTACTTATGCATCCCTAAGCAACATACATGTACCTTGCTCTATCCCCTGACCACGGAGATATATGGCCCGGCTCTGATGCTCACCATGAGAGACAGACAGACCGACAGACAGACACATACTGACAGACAGATACGGAGACCGACGGGCCGAGACAGAAAGCCAGAGAGGGGTGGGGGTGAGTGAGTAGATCTGAGATGAGATAATTATTTCGCCCCTACTTATCTTAGACCTCTCCTATTCCAATTCCCACCCCTAAGCATCAAACGATTGCAAAAGCTCTGATGCTCAAACAGAAACGCACCAAAAAAGAAGAGTGGGTCGATAGAGTAGTGTACCTTTGAGGAGCCGAGACCGAAACAGCCTCAAAGTATAAGGCTCACGAGCTCTATCTCTTATACTTAGCTGAGTGCCGGTAGAGGTGTGATTGGAGGGGCGTCTTCCCGTCCGTCGCTGCCAAACCAACTGAAGAACACTCACAGTGGCGTCGCACAAGTCATAAATTCTCACTAGTCTTTTTCATCGCGGCCTCATAAAAACGCTACAATCGCGCTAAATTCAATTTACTCTTCCCTCTGCAAAGATTTGATGAGACCTTGGGCAAACATCCCGTCAGAAGAACTAACAACTATGCTTAGGTAGCTGTACAAGTACAGTAAGAGTTAGTAGAATAAAGCGCAGTTGATATTAAAAGGTAGAAAACTATATAGTTTTGCAACGCTATGTGAAATACACAGCGTCCGGGATAACTGGTAATAAGCGTGCATAATAAATTGGCAAGGTACTGCAAACGAGAATAGATAAAGTACAGAAAGGAAAGATGCCAAAATACATTGTTCCACTATGCAAATATAATTCCGTTGCATAAATAAGTTAATGCGTTTTGTTAGGCTTTATGTGAAATTTATTTGGAATAATTTTTTTTAAACTATTTGTCCCTGTTTGCCTGTCTGTTTGTCTCTCACTCTGTCTGTCTGTCTCTGTCTATCTCTGTCTCTCTTTCTTTCTCTTTCTCTTTCTCTTTCTCTCTCTCTCCTTTAATAATAATAAAACTGTTTAAATATTTAATAAGCCTCAATCATAATAAATCAAACATCGTAAAAATATGCCATTAATATATAGTCAGAAGCGTGCATTTATAGTCAAAAAGTAAAACTGTTTTGATATAGCGCATTATCAGCCTAAAGAGCAAAAACAAACCAAAACCTCACTCAAACTCTCTCCTCTCTCTCTCTCTCTCTCTCTCTCTCTCTCTCTCTCTCTCTCTCTCTCTCTCTCTCTCTCTCTCCAAAAAAAAAAAATAAATAAATAACAGTTTATGAGATATAATACTATACCACATTTATACATTTAGACATATTCATAATAATTATTGATTTTTTATTTCAATCCAGCGGACTCTTCGAGCCAAATCACACAAAAAAAAAAAAAAAACAAAAAAATTAACCACACATTTCCATATATCATTTACATCATACAACATGACTCAACTAAACCATCAAACCTCATATAAAACACATATAATTTCAAAAAAGTACTCATGACCAGCAAATACACTCCAAGCAGATATTTTCAATGTCATAAATCAGAATACATTGATCTTTTTAAAATAAAATAAAAAATATACTATTTCCAGAATAATACTGAAACCCCGGCACTCCAACGGGGGGAACTGTTGCCGCAGTGAATTAGTCATGCCTACAAAGGCAAGACAGGTTTTCAACTGGGGCTTTCACAGTTCCCTTTATAGATGTATGTCATATGAGCGAACACCAGCAAAATATTGCAATCGCTGGAGACAATTTCGTGTCTCTGTATCTTGTCTCTCTGTGCGAACATGCCCTTCGGCGTGGAGCTAATTATGCGCTTTATAATTAATTAATTCTTTCATTCAAATAATTTTTCATGAGAAAAAGTGTAGAAATTGTAATTATGCACAGTATACATTATTGATTGTTTTCCCGGCACCAACCAGAAATCACATTAACGAGTACGAAAGAACGTACCTTTGAAGAAAAAAAAAAGTCCTTTCTATTCCTTTTCATATAATAAATCTTATTTCCGTTAAGAGACTGTCACTCATCGGTGAGATTCACACCAATTTCGATTTAATAACCAGTGGCGTCTGGCTTTTTCAAAAGACAGCGAAGTGAATATATATTTTATTGCATAACGAAGAATGGCTGCCGCAAGGTTCTATAGAAATAGAATGCAAACGATATTGCAATATTTTTTCTTCAGCTTTTCACATTCATTTCTGAAGAGAGACAAAATACAGCGAAGTTTGGATTATCACAGTCTGCTTTTTTTCCAATACTACTACTACTAATAATATTCAAATAATTTCTTTGTGGTCTTAGTAGTTATTTGCCGTCGTTTGTAATTTTAAAAAAAAGTGCTATTTTAAAGATCGGATATATTCAAACAGATCCCAAGTCCCCAACTGTGTAAAATTATCAGACAATGTACAAAAGCGAAGTCTAATGTGGAGGCAGCACAATACAATATTTTTTTTCAACACAGTATTTATGCCGCATTGAAGTTTACTGTATAACGCTATTTATATTTTATATTTTGCAGTTTATAAGAAAGAGGGGTTTGGGGCTCAAAGACCAGGATGTGAGAAGGGAAAATAAAGAAACGGCAAAGGTGGTGGTGGTGATGGTGGAGGTGTGTGTTTGTGTGTGTGCGTGTGTTTGGGAGAGAGAGAGATAAGATAAAAAGAGAAGACACAGAGAGAGAGAGAGAGAGAGAGAGAGAGAGAGAGAGAGAGAGAGAGAGAGAGAGAGAGAGAGAGAGAGAGAGAGAGAGAGAGAGAGAGGAAGCTTGTGTGAATTTGCGTGCGTAAGTAAGCTTAACCTACATGTTTTTGTAACGTACCAGTGTGTATACTAATAGTACAGTAATGTTTTAATTTTGTGTTTGAGCAACGTGAGCCCACCTGTATATATACTAAAGTGCATATATATGTATATAAACCAAAAAATTAAAATTTTAAACATTACTGTATATATTCACCTCAATCTTTTATAATCTCCCTAGTTGACACGGAGGGGCCGGCGAAACAGAATGACAACGTGTGAAAGGACATGACCCCAATCAACTCGCGGACGCTTCTAGAACCTTCTTCTGCTGTCTTGACAGCTTTGGAGCCAACACAGATAGACTATGCTAGCTTGGTAGGCAGGCATACAAATACATGATCCAAACAGTTTTTGACTATGCAATATTTAATCATAATAGTAACAATTGTTAGGTTTTCAGGTTTTGTTCTCTTTGGCAGAATTATTGTGCAGAATAACAGCATTCTCATTCTGGGAAGATGTTAAAGTGAGTCCCATTTTATGTCACCCCCCTCATCATCTCACTCCCTACCTATGTTATTTTGCAGCTGAATTCTCTGTACAGAATTGTGTTATGAAGCGACGGTTTTTACACTGGACTAAAGTACCAGAGTGCCAACTGTAAGAGAACTTCGGAGTGATATATTGCCTTGTTCACACCCTCGTGGCCGACCCACCCAGCTACCCGTCGCCTGTTGTGTTCGAAACTGTGATAGAGCATGAACTTACTGATAGCACGTACAGATCTGTAGTGTTAAACGTGTGACAAGTTTTTAAAGCCACAATTACAAAATTCGAAATACGTCTAAAAATGACCTTTAACTTAAAACTGCAGTTGTTGATGCTTGTTTATAGTTATGACAAATGTTATTTTTTCATCATTTTTATGTTTTTGTGTGAATTCAGTCGTTGTACTGAGTGATGAAAATGTTGTCCGGAGTTTTGTAACGCTCCACGGACATCCATGATTCCTTTCTTTCTCTCACTCCCTCCACCACCCCCAACCACCACCACCACCGTCAACAACAACAACAACAACAACAACAACAACAACAACAACAACAACAACAACAACAACACACAAACACGATAACTACGTTATCAAAAGTATGTCCTCGCCATTTAAAGACCAGTATGACACCAAGGTTTGTCTGCGATAAAGCATACACTTATTAATGTGATTAATAAAACTTCTTGTTTGTGAACTAATTTCGGCGCAATATTTATTTATTTTGATTCCCTTGCGTGTCAAATGAGAACACAGCACGCACAAATATAGGCAACACTTGCATGCGCACGCACGCACGCACGCAAACACGCACACACACACACACACACCCACCCACCCACCCACCCACACACACACACACACACACACACAGTCTGTCACTAAGAGGAGGGAGTCACATGATCAAATCACTTCCCTACTACATTCACTCCACTGGCTTCCAGTGTCTCATAAAATTATCTACAAAATCTCTATTTTTTGTTACAAGTCCATGGCTTAGCCCCTTCCTACCTCACCCAGAACTTTCAAATCTATAAGCACTCTAGAAATCTTCGTTCTTCCTCGGACACATGCTTCACATAACCCGCTACAAACTCTCCTCCGCTGGCTGTCGATCTTTCTCAGTGCTTGGCCCTTCAACTTGGAACTCTCTTCCTCTTTTCTTCGCAGCTTTCTAAACATAGCCATTTCCAAATCCAACTTGAAAACTCATCTCTTCCTTAAATGTTTCTGATCTTGCCTCCTATCATCATCGTCGTCATTCCTCCTTTTTTTCATGATTCAGACCACTGCCACTACCCCGTCACCCATTCTTAGCTCTCCCCTCCTCCCTACCTCCCTCGTCTCTTATTCGTTCCCCCCGTGAGGTGACGGGGTTTTCAGTATATTATCCCCGCTTTCTGAAAATTTAGCGCTTTAAATTCCCAATGTCGCTGTCTTTCTCCTTTGTTCTTCCTCATTCCTACTCTGTTCTATTAATCTACTATACTATCTTCTTCTTCATTAGAGCAGTCACCTACCCTTTTTCTTGAAAAAATCTCTTCCGGGACAAAACTCCTCATTTGTGTGTGAGGTCTGTTTAATCAGCTTGGGAATATTGGGCGCTTTCTGCCAAATGGTCATTGGGGCTTCCTATGATGTTATTATTTGGCAATGTAGGTAATTTATATGTATGCGTTTTGTTGATATTTTATAATGATTGTATTCTATTTTGTTTTTGTAAACGGGGGTTCGATAAATTAGAGTATAGCCTCAGCGTTCCCTGCGTGGGATGTCTTTATTGTAAAGTGACTGGCTGGTGGAGTGCCTCCAGTGTTACTACTAGGGTTGTTTCAGCAGATCTTTTATGCGGATCAGGGGTGAGTCCTCTTTCAGCGAAGTTGTGGTCTTGATTTTGTGGTCCTGATTCGGTTCTTTGCAGTCCGCTGGACTCTGTAAGCAATGAATAACTAACTAAATATTATTCGTTAGCAAGTGTCTGATTTTATTTTGTATGAAGCCGGATGTTTAGAATGAATGCGTGAGTAATGCGCTTTGAACTGATATTGTTCCTTAGGAAAAAGCGCTATATAAATATCCTTATTATTATTTATTATTATGATTTTATTTTTCATTTTAAGGCCCCTATAGAGTTTATTCGAATCTCGTGCTGTTAATTTGTTAACATGTGGTTTTTTTGGGTTGTTATAATTTGTTCACATCTCTCATTTACATTAAGTTGTATTTGTACCGCTTAAAGTGGAAGTGAAAACGAGCTTATAAACCCTATAAGAACGGAGAGTTAAACTTTGGTCCAGTTGCACTTTTTTCCTCTAGATTTAGCTGCGGAGGACAAATGAGTTCGCGTGTGGATTTCGGTTTGATGTGTGTGTGTGTGTGTGTGTGTGTGTGTGTGTGTGTGTGTGTGTGTGTGTGTGTGTGTAGTTGTGAAACGTCACATTTGGGGAACGAAATTTGCCATTTTTAGTACCAAATGAGGTAATTTTGTCGTTCCCCATTTGTCTGGCGTTGCTCATTTGTTCTAAGTACATGAAAGTGCAGTTGTAGTGCATGTGCACTACAACTTCACTTCACGAAGTGAAGTTGTAGTGCATGTGCACTTAAAGTACACTTGGCCAAGTGCAGTTGTAGTGCATGTGCACTTAAAGTACACTTGCCCAAGTGTAGTTGTAGTGCATGTGCACTACAACTACACCAGGTCAAGTGTAGTTGTAGTGCACATGCACTACAAGTACACTTGACCTGGTGTAGTTGTAGTGCATCTTCCAGACGGGTAGGATAAGGAACTTTTCTCGACGATTAGGGTAAGGCACTGCCTCGACGATTAGGGTAAGGCAGTGCCTCGACGATTAGGGTAAGGCACCCGTTCCAGAAAAGGGTTAGGGTCAGGGCTAGTTGCAGCGCTGCAACTAGCCCTGACCCTAACCCTTTTCGAGGCACTGCCTTACCCTAATCGTCGAGGCACTGCCTTACCCTAATCGTCGAGGCACTGCCTTACCCTAATCGTCGAGGAAAGTTCCTTATCCTAGCTGTGTTTTTGAACAAACTTGACCTACTTCGTCTCTAATAGGCGAGGAATTAGGTCAAACTTTTTGCGAAAAATGTGCTTTTTTTCAGAAACTTGACCTACTTCGTCTCTTAGGAACGAGGAATTAGGTCAAACTTCTTGCGAAAAAGTGTCTTTTTTGAAGAAACTTGACCTAATTCGCCGCCTAAGGGCCGCGAAGTTGGTGAAATTACCCCATTTGTACCTCGTACACGCATGTGTGTGTGTGTGTGTGTGGGTGTGTGTGTGTGTGTGTGTGTGTTTGCTATTCGATATATATTTATTTGCATGTGCCCACTTCTCTTCCGTTGAAATAAAGTTATTGCAATCATGCTGTGACGCAAGATAACGTTTACCGGGGATCAAACAAAGCAAAAAGTCAGCGTTTGCTTTGGGATTCACAACAGTCTGCTATGTGTTGACTTTGACAACGCTAACAGATTAAAATGTGACGTTGCTGATCGGAAAATTACAGCCGTCGCTGTCCTGGTTGAGATTTGTAAGAGTGATGAGTAATAAATAATGTATGTTAACTGGAGACAATAGTGTTTCCATTGCCCCTTAAGGTGGTGTTTAATAGGCAGATACTTTTAACTACTACTTTGTCTTTTACTAGTGTTAGGTCATTCATATTTGCAATTTCTCTAAGATCAAGACAGCGGAGGTCCATCGTTTTCGAAACACGTTCTCTAAATTGGCTCCTCAGATTTAGACACATTTTAGTAGTTTGCAGATAGTGTTCAAAGAGTGGTCAATCGATCCATGTTTACATTTTGCTGAGTTAGGATAAACATTAGCCAAAAAGAACTCACGAAATTTTACAATTTTGAAAATGTACGCTAGTTTTATCTCTATGCGTGTATGGAAATGTCCATACATTTGAATGGCTGTCATCTTGAAGGCATGATTTTTTTTTTTTTTTAAAAGAAACAAACAGAGATAAAACAGTACAATTTCTTTACTTGAGGAAACGTTGTTGTTGGTATTTCTACTATTATTATATTTTGAAATAACTAACTCAGTAACCGACTCTGCCTCAAACATCTGCAAGAAAGGGGATAGTTGACTGCTTTATGATCCCATTTCGACACGCGATAACAGAGTAAAGGGAGACAATAGAACCTTGCACCTTCAGACATTTTTACTGTAAGCAGAGTTTTCTCCCCTAATTTAGTGTTCACAAATCACGTTACCAGACGATATATCTATATATATATATATATTGGAGACAAAAGACTTTTAATGTGTACATGCCTTTAGGAGACGGTGACTTTATATGCGTCTTCATTGAGAGAGAGAGAGAGAGAGAGAGAGAGAGAGAGAGAGAGAGAGAGAGAGAGAGAGAGAGAGAGAGAGAGAGAGAGAGAGAGAGAGAGAGAGAGAGTCAAAAACGAAACATAAACATTGAAACCGTTAGAATGTTCCAGACACTGAAAGCTGAGCGTTTAATTATCAAACATCATGATTTTTTTTAAAAACATCTCCACACTGTACATCCATTTCCACGTATAAAAACTACTGTAATGCACAACAGTTATGTATTCATACTTCATTTGTTTCAAAAAAGACTGCTAGAGCTGCTAAATCTAAGTACAAATTAGCTCCATGCACAGAAACGTAATCAGAATTGACAAATAAGATAGCACCAGTTAAATTAACTAATCTACATGAAAATTGTTTGAAAATGAAGTTCTGAAGAAATGAAGTAAAATTAATTATTTTTGCGCCCCAAAAAATTTCAGAGGAAGATAGAATATCTGTACAGTTGCTTTACTGGAAATAATAATAGTGATGATGTCAAAACCAGTCACTTATTGCTTCTTCAATTTTTTTATAATTTAAATTTGTCATACTCTAAAGTGAGAATATACTAAACCACTAAAATACAAGAGGCATATTTTGTATAAAACTGATGCCAACCCCACCCAAAATTATGCATTCAATCTTGACTTTTGTCTTGAACCACAGCACACAAACACTTTTTAAAAAATATTTTAAAATGGACCAATTTCTCTTTCAGTCTTTGGCAAGCGTTATGCAAAAAGGTCAAAATTGCAGGTTTCACGATATAAAAGAGCTTACATTAATTTGAATATATTGATGATACATTAAAATATTGCATCCACAAGCAAGAAACAACTAGCAAATAACTTTTTGCTACAAATACAATTGTGTTAAGAGGCAGGACGTGTGAGTATATTGTATATAAAAACAAATGAACGTAAAATAAACTAAGATTTATTGGCAGTGTTTAAAACCACACATGTTAATGACTTTATATTCAACGAGGACATTTATATTATGCATTGCATGGTAATTTCTCCAGGCTTATTTTGCATAGTATGTACATTGGTTTTTTTCACGATCTTGGTGTTAACTTTATACAGTCAAAGATTTTGTTTAAAAAATGCATAGCCCTGGTAGAGAATATATTTCCAAAATCTGGCGTGATCACATTCAATAAGGTCTTGACTCAAGAGCATGCATGATTTATCTTGGTATATTTCGACAGCCTCACCCTGCTTTCTTTGGTCTACTTCAATATGCAAAGACCCGTTTTTATGTCAATAATTACTGTTTAATGATGAAGGTTTTACCATGCAATTGTTCTACTAGCTATTTAAATTGATAGTTTTAAAAAAACACAACTTAATTGTGTTCTGATATGACTAAAACATGTAATAATACCAAATGAAAGGACAACACAAAGAATGTTGCAAATTAGCTAGATCAATGTGATCAAATAGGAGTAACGTTTGTTTTTAATGCAATAATCACAATGGCAGTGTTTGCAATTAATTAGTGCTGCCTAGCTTGTAGTTCTTTCTCTTTCAGTTTCACTTCTGCACTATTTGAAATATAAAACACAATTCTAAACATACTGACAGACATCTTAAAAGCTCAAAAATAAAAATATTAGATAATAAAAACACCAAAATATTTTTAAACGTTCTTAATATAGAAATAACAAATTATTCCAAATTAACACTCTTTGGGCCAGACCAAAAACAATGATGAATCATTTTGCATAATTTATCAGCAAAAGATGAAATTAGCAGCACAGCACTTAACAGAAACTGCAGCAGCAAACAAAGCAACAAAGCTGATTACATTGGTATTATATAAACTGCGAAGCACATTGATATGTACACAAAATACAGCAGTGATAAAGCCAAGAGCACTATGATATACACACATTACAAACCACATTGCGCATTCTCAATATCTGAGATGTCTTAAGAATACTCAGCAGCAATCTTTCACAAGATAGAAAACACTGATCATCTACTTCTTTAAATATCATATGCATTTATACTGCATAATCATATGCATTTACACTGCATATCAAATGCAAACCTAGAAAAATCTATTCTTCGAGAGACAAATAAAACGAAACATTTGAAAAAAGCAATTCACTTAAATATAATAAACAAGTGCATGGACAAATACAATTTTACTGTAAAATCTTACCAACAGTTTCAGTATAAACAGTAGAGCATGGCCTACTTTCACAAAAGAATTAAATATAAATGTGGGATTTAAATATAAAAAACAAAAGAACACTCATCATAATAGGTTACATGGTCATTTTATGTACATGCACAATCACATAAATGCAGTCTTATAAAATTTCGCATAAACATAAATTATGATCTTATATCTTATAAACATGTACACATGCACGAACACACACATACACTCACATACAACCAGTCAGTACGTGAACGTGTTACACACACACACACCAATATGCAAGCACGCACGCACAAACTTCATTCCTACTGATTATTCACTGACTTTGACAAATGTGACTGAAAGATATTAACCAAAATTTGCTTTTAAAAGTATTAATACTGAGAAAAACTACATATACTCCAATTTCCCAATGCAGTAGATTAAAATAGTTCGTGTCTCTTGCATCACATATTCATAGCATACACAAAACTGTCGGTGTGCACACAGGAAGTGAAATATTCTCCAAATGAAAGCTAGCTAAATTATTTTGTTTAAAGGACAAATATATTGCAGTCAGTTATTTAAAATGCACTAGTAACAGTGACCATAATTATTAATGGTCTTTGCTAATAATAGTAATAGGCTTAGGAAATGTATTAATTTATGTTTGTGTAAAATTATTGACCATCATGAGTAAATACAGGAGCAAAAAAGATAAATACTTGTTTCCTCATGGATAATACAGCACCATGTATTATCTTAATTAATTATTAATCCTAATGTAAAATATATTTCATACACACAAATACATCTCCACACACACACACACCAATAACTGGCTAACTCACTTTGTTCCCCTACCTCTTTCCATTCACTACACAATTACAGCCATTAAAAATCGACCAAAACCAGTTACTATCCAATTTTGAATGTGACAGATGTGATTAATCACTCAACAGGTCATACCATCAAGACTAAGGTAGCACAACAGCTTCAGAATTATGCAAACTTCATTGTCAACAAAATACATCTTCCAACATCACAAATAGCACGCACACTGAATAAACAGTGTCACTTATCCAGATATGCACAAAGAATAGCATGATGAAAAAAACAAGCATAAACATATTCCACAATCTGTACACTGTACATAAGTTAATATCCAGCATGACAAGTGAGACCAAACATAGAAGTAAAAAATAATTGCACATTACGGTCTCAGTGGACTTGGCTAAATGTTAAGACATAACTAGCTACATTTTCAAAACTTACATAGACTGGCTACATTTCAAGACTGACATAAATGGCTACATTTTAAAACTAAAATGTCACGGAGTTATGAGACGGCAACTGATTCATGACACAACTCGTGATGACACTTTTTATTTTAAAAAATAATAAAAATAAGAAAAAAACACTTATAATTTCATGTTTAACAAATTTTTTTTACAAATAATTTCCTTCTGTTCAGCATTAAAAATGTTAACATCTAACTTTATATTGTACAACATTTATAAAATGATAAATGTTCGAACAACATGTATTAAAATATTCATTTTGTAAACAATCATACCACTTGGTTAAATTGTGAATGTTATTTCCCTTTTAAAAAAACAAACAATTCATGAACTCTTAAGAGTCACAAAGAGTTTATAGTACAAAGTCTTTAATATTTTTGGCAAGAAAGTAACAGCAATAGGGTGTTTAAAGAAGCATTCTCGGAGCCTGTAACTACTCATCCTTCGTCGTAACAGTCTCAACAAGTAAAATGTATAATTTAAAAAAAAATACTAAACCCATGGATAACAACATGTTCTTTGTTACAGAAATTTAAGTAATTCAGCACATACTTCAGCTCAAGGTGCTTCCGAAAGGATCTAGCCGCTGAGATCCAGTATACACAACATAGTTTGCTAAAACCAGGACAAAACTAATACTAATATGGACATTTGCCATGCTTCACTATGCCATCCCCTTTGTCATTTACAAACAATTTAATCCTAAAGTTTCAAAGTTTCTTGTTAACTTATAGAATACAGAATTCAGAATTTGTTACACCAAGTGACATTATACAAGGAATTTGCTCCATCTGAACAATCCTTCACACACACTGTCAGTTAATCACCATTTTAAAAAACAACAACTGAGATTCAGATACATAATACATATGGGACTATTTTTTTTTTTTTACAAACATGAATTCACAATGCTAAAAGCAATAGGACGACACTGTTGGTCAACCTTTTTTAAGTAATTTTTGTGTGTCAGTTAACCTCTTAAAACAATGGACCATAAAATAAAACATTATGCCTCGGGTTATGATGGTGGGCATCTCAAAGAGGCTCACATTTGTTTTTTAATCAAGAATGTCAACTTTGTTTTCACCCTTTGTGGTTTACTGTATTTGACATTTAACATACATTTTTTTCAAATCTATTTTATGCCCAAGTCTCATTTGCAGATAATAAGAGCAAAAAAACCACAAAACTGCATTTAACATGAATGAGCTTGGCTTGGTGAATGTTTATTTTGATGTAGATTGTTGATTTTTTTGGTTGACCTTTGCGTGAACCATCGTCTTCACCTTGAGCCATACAAAACATGCTTGATTAAAATCTTAAAGTAGAGTCAAGTACTCTGCAATTTATGTTCCGTCATCATCTCAAAATTTATAAAATACAAACCTTGAGATTACAAAATGCAAATAGCTGTCAGTGGTAAAATACTTCTTGACTTCTGATAATGCAGATATTTTGGATACAGAATGGCTGTCACAGTATTCTGTATCTTTGTTCTATACCAGTGGTGCATACAAACCTGTACAACAAACCTCTGTACAGACACAACCCAACAAAAAACAAAAGCAAAAAAAACCACTTTGCCCTTGGTCACCAATCTTGACTAAATATGATGCAATCATCAAAGCAGTTTTCTTTCTAAAACAACCAGAATGCTAATAACAAGGAAAGATTTTGTTTTAAATCTCTTTAACAGACTGACTCATCCCTCTTCATGACAGTTCTGAGCTAACACCCTATACCATGCAGTTTTTAAAATCAGTTTATTCTTCTGACTGTGACAACCAAGTTAGAAGAAAGTGCTGCATTTCTTCCTCTTCAGCACATTGTCATTGATTTGTGGCTGGTCGCAGATTTCAGCCTACAGTTTTAAAGCGGTTTTCCTCTCATAGACCACCCATATGTTCATGAGCAAACTTCTTTTTGCAGAGAACTCCAATACTGTACATTGCTGACAGTAGCATATGACTTTGCAGTGTAACAGCCTCTTTGTGACTGTGTATGAGCTAGTTTTGTAGGTTACTAGCAGTGCTGTGTCCAAACAATGGTTAACCAAGAACCTGCAGATTTTCAGCCGAGTTACTGATGCTGATGGATTGATTGAGCAGTAGGGCAGTTTCTTCGCTTGTCCCGTTCTCTGTGACTACCAAGCTTCGCAGCTGACAGCTGAGATTGGAGAAGTCTGGACGCTCCTCGGGGTTTTCGTGCCAACATTCCGTCATTATTTTGTACCTGTGATAGGAAGGAAATATAAAGCTAAGTAGTAAAGAAACAATAAAATTAAATAGCAAACTTTATTTTTAAAACAATGAAGTCCTGTGACATGCAAGACAAATGGTAATAATACTAACCGAAGCTCCAACATTCAACTTAATCTGGGCTTGGTGAAATTTATAAAGGCATTGCTCGTTAAATTTGATCATCTATTTAAAATAAAATACAATAAAATAAAGTTTCCAGTGAACGTTTGTGTTTTGTTTGAATCATAATCATATACAAGAGATTCTTCATAATCTCCATGACCTTCTGGCTGCAACACTTAGTTTATGTTTAGTATACTTGACTTTTAACTTACACTGGTTCTGGGCTCTGCTTGGGTTTCCTCAGCCGCTTGCCTTCCTTCAGGAAAGGGAGCAAACTGTTGTTCTGCATGTCTGGGTACGGAGTTAGTCCCCTTGTCATAATCTCCCATAGCACAATACCAAATGCCCACTGAAAAATACAAAACATTAGTTTCAATAAAGAAAAAAAAAGCCCAGCTAAGTAAATTTTTTATTAAAAAAACTGGAAACTTCCCACAAAGCATTTTTGCACAGTACTTATATGTACAAGCTCAATAATTTGATAATAATAGTGTTTTTCATGTTCACCCTCTTTCAAGTAAAATGATGCGTAACGATAATGGAAACTCAACTTTGTCACTAAACTTTCTCCACTAAATCCAACACCATTACACTTTCGTTGAAAAATGATCTTGATGTATGAATCCTTGCAACGATCTGACACTACCTTTAAAAAATTTTTTTAGGGTAAATCAACTCTTAAAAAATTGTATTGCTCACCACATCCGACTTATGAGAAAACTGGAAGTTTTCAATAATCTCAGGGGCCATCCATCTGACCAGGCTTTTGGCTGGGCTGTCATCTGCTGTGTAATATAACTGAGGGAACAATGACGCTGTCATTCCATAGTCTGTCAACTGTACCCGCCCATCCTCTGATACTCTGTAATAAAAATAATTATGCTGATCATAATAATAATAATAATAATAATAATAATAACAACAACAACAAAACAATAATAATAGGTATAATAATGTATGTAAAATTATTTCATACAACTTTCTGCCACAGAGAAGACAGTTGCTATTTTCTCATGGACAGCTTTGTGAGGGTGATCTCCATCTATCCTTCAATGGAGTACTTATATGGTTCTAAACCAAAGACAGCCATTCAGCTAGTTAAAACCTTTTGGGAGAAGGCTTTACCGGTTGCTATTTTCTCATGGACAGCTTTGCGAGGGTGATCTCCATCCCCCCTTCAATGGAGTACTTATATGGTTCTAAACCAAAGGCAGTTATGCATCTAGTTACAATCTTTTTTTGCATTGCTCAGCATGTGCCCTGACTCTCTATGCAATAGATGACAATGGAGTTCATGGACTTGCAATATTGGGCTCTGTGCTCCATTTTACAATAATTTTTTAAAAAATTAAGGATTTGTGCAGTCTGCTGTTGATTGCAACGTGTTCAAGGAAATACTCACATACAGTTGCAAGCAGCAAGATTTCTATGGACAACCTTCACCTCTTGAAGATAGGTCATGGCGTCTGCTATCTGCTGACCGTAACTCAGTAGCACCACCACAGTCAGAGTCTGGTGAATAAAACAAACAAATGCCACATCGATAAATAATGCTCCCACTGCAAAGACTGTAAAATTCAAATCTTCTCTTGCCCACACTGGATTCTACGTCCCCTATAAAACAGTCACAAAAACAACAATATTAAGACACTGCATATTTCTTTTTGGAAGAGCAATTTTTCTGTTTCTTTTTGTGTTCAACAAACAACACATAATTCTTATTGCACCGTTATGTTTTTGACAAGTAAAAATTACCTTTGAAGGCTCGGCTATAAAGCTTTTGAGGTCCTCAGTGGCCATAAAGGGCATGACCAGAACAGGGTCATCACTTGGAGTCAAGGTCACTCCTACCACTGGCAGCAAATTGGGATGATGCAGATTTTTGAGGTACACTACTTCGTTTAGGAAATTGCGTAATGCGTCTGCATCATTGCTCTTGGCTGCAAAGAAGAAAATATTGGATAGAGTTGAATATTAAGAATATTTTCAAATTAATTCTAATATATAATATTTGAATATTGTATAATGCTTGCATGTCATTTATGGCAAAAAGCATACTTTAATTTTCTGTCATAGTGCAACATTAAATCAAAAAGATTATCACAACCTAAACAGGCTCAACTGATGTTTGTTGCTTTACTTCTTGAGTTCTCCACAATAACTGGGAATAGTTGTAGTATTACCTATGCAGTCGAATGAGAAAAATATAGGAAAATGTTGAAAGTAAGTTTTATAAAATTATGTACTAACCTTGTAAAGTTTTAGCAGCAACTTGGACTGATTTGCCTTCTCCTCTCTGAAGTTGTGCTTTGTACACTGCCCCAAAGTGACCTGAAACAAATTAAATTGAAGGCATAGCTGCTAAACAAGTGTGCAACGCTAAGGTTCAAAACTAACAAACAATAACATTTGAAAGAAAATGCCAACAACTATTAATGACCAACCAAAAAAATGTATGTATAGATAAATACAAATAATAATAATTACATAGACTCCCTGCATAGTTTAGGCTAAAAGTTTGAGCTTAATATATTGAAGGTTTTGCTTTTTCTTCCTCTTCATGAGCAAATGAAAGTCATAGCATTAAACATTGTTAGCACTATAACTTAATTGTTTAATTTTTATAAATCGTAAACACTTTTATCTCAAATATAACAGTTAAGGGGAAGTAACCACTGTATCGCAGGTCTTGTTTCGACTAGGCGGCAATTATCAGTGCTTTGGCTATGAGCAGATGTAGAACTGTATGACCGTTTCAACTTCTTTACATCTGTTTTGTTTTCTTTTTGTGATTGCTGGAAAACAAGTATAGTGCTAAAAGATTAAATGAAATCAAAAGGCTCTACAGAACGTGATAGGCAGACAAAGGGGAAATTACTCACCTTTGCCAATCATTTCCCCAATATCTAGCTTGTTTCGTGGTATCATAATCGCAGAGACATTCTGACGTAGGACAGTGTCCTCAATTGGACTCAACAGCTCTGTGACATAGGGGCTGCAATCTGAAAACACAGGACCAATAAGAATTCAATAAAACAAACAAAAATCCAGCAGTCTAGCAGTCAGTATTTAATAATTTAGTTTGTTCTACATTACATTACTATTGCTTTAGGTCCAGCGGACTCTTCCGAGCCAAATCAGGACCGGACAACCCCTAATCCATATAAAAGATCTGCTGAAGCAACCCTAGTGGTAAAACTGAAAGCTCTCCACCAGCCAGTCGCTGAGGCTGTACTCTAATTTATCGAACCCCTGTTTACAAAAACAAAATAGAATACAAACATCATTATAAAATATCAACAAAATACATACATATAAAATGCCTACATTGCTAAATAATAACATCATAGGAAGCCATAGTGACCACCTGGCAGAAAGCGTCCAATATTCCCAAGCTGATCCAACAGACCTCATACACAAATAAGGAATCTTGTCCCGGAAGAGTTTTCAAGAAAAAAGGTAGGTGACTGGTCTAGCGAAGAAGAAGATAGTATAGCAGATTGATAGAACAGAGCAGGAATGAGAAAGAGCAAATGAGAAAGACAGCGACAGTGGGAATTTAAAGCACTAAATTTCCAGAAAGTGGGGATACTATTTATACTGAAACCCCCGGCACCCCAACGGGGGTTTAGTTTGTTCTAGGCTGCTAACAAATGCTTCAGTAAATGCTTTCCTACCCCTCCCCTTAGTTTACCTAAATAATTCAGTTTCTTCTTTTCCTATATAAAACGCCCTGCTACATGTGAACTATTGTCCAGCACATTATTACGATGGAAAATCTCACCTTTTTCATCAACAATGAATCCATTGACATCAACAATAGCAACATGGTTCATGCCGATCTCTTCCTCTTCCTTCTTGCCCTGATAATCTTGCAGCACATCAGGGATGTAGTCTGTTGCTGGTTTGTGCTTGCGGTGGCGTCGCAGGACACATACGGTCAGCAGGACGATGATAGCCACAATGGGGATGACCACACCCAGGATGACTCCTAATGCCATTGGTTTGGAAGCGCTGGAGGTTTCATAATACCTCAGGTAGCCCACTTGCTGTTTCATGTTGCCAATTCTCACCTAGAAAAAATTATTGTGCAGAAAAATATTTAGGCAAGGTTTCACAATGCAAAAAAAGTGCTCAAATCCATTGTATTAATCAATTCAGTCTGATTTCCATTCGCTGACATTTGCCTATGAGAGAATAAAACTTATTCAATCCTTTGAGCTTTCTACTACCAACTTTTTAGTTGACAAATCTCACAAATATAGTAATACTGAAGCTTCATTGAAGGTCTAGTTTTATGCATGTTATTTAATCATGTTTACCAAGCTTTTAAGTAATAGGATAGTGTATTTATGCATTATGCGTATCTTCTTTGTTCTTGTGTGTGTGTGTGGTACATTTATGTTCTAAAGTCAAATTTCATAATCATTCAGTATGTTCTAAAAGCAGCCTAACTTATCATGTAAACAATATATTATAATATTTACTCTTCGGTGTGTATAGGTTAGAATCTTCGCAGCAACTTCTGACTCGTACCTTTGACAAAATTGGCATCCAGAGATTCAATATATAACCTTAGACAATGAACTGGTGGGGGTTGTGTACAGTATGAATAAAAAGTTTTTCATCTAGATGTCAAAAAACTAACACACTGACCCATACTGGGGCTTGGCCAGTGGCTCTATCAGTCCCTGGAGGAGCAGAAGCAGGGGGTTTACAGGTAATAGCGCTCTCTGTGGACGTGACTTCCAGGCAAAACTCACCACCAACATGTACTGAGACTGAGGCCATCAGGTTGTTCACAATGGAAAACCGACCCTGCGAACATAACAGTACAACAGTGTAGAATGAATATAATAATAAATGAATATAACATGTAAACTGGAATGCTTCCTATTAAATGAATGCAATATGTAAAGGAGAATGCTTCCTATCAGTTATAACTGTCCTGTTTCTTGCCCGAGCCATTTAAGGTGGTTATGGTACAAATAATATGATTGAAACTAAGCCACACACTTACAATAATATGATTGAAACTAAGCCACACACTTACACGCAGTTGAATTTTAAATGCCAATATTGGCTCAACTTAAATACGCTGAAGAAAAACTTACATTGATAACGAGGTTATCAGTGTCGGTGAACTGCTTGGTCTGGTCTGCGCCAGGAAAGACATTGATGATCGGATCAGGGAAAATGAGCAAAGGGCCAAAATCCGGTTTGTGCGAGATGTTCATCAATGATGTCACTCCATCAAGGGTGAATCCATAGTGGATTTCCAAGGGATTGCTGTCGGTGATGTTCACACCAGAACTTTCCAGTTGTGGTCGCAAACTGGGTACTTCACATTCCATCGAATATGAAAAGGCAATCCTGCATGGCTGGAATAAAAAAGAGAAAAAAATAAGTCACGGATGATTCAACAAAATCTTGCGGAAAATATTTTTCAAAAGAATAGACAAACAAATTATATACCTTTTGAAAGACACAATAATTTATGTTGGCTCACGAAAATGTGTGCCACCTCCCTCCCCCCCCCCCCCCCCCCCTCAAATAAAAAAGGAAATGGTGGCATTAAAATGCAAAGTATTACCTCCTTTGATCTTTCTATACTTTTGACCTTGAGATGACATTGACCTCTGGCTTCAAATACACTCATTTACTATTAAATAAAGTACAGCAAAAGTTGTATTACGCCACACAAAAAAAGGCGACCTTGGGATGACCTTGACCTTTAGTGACCTTGTCCTTGGGATGACCTTGACCCTCACATGACCTCTCATGCATGTCTGACCCATTAACACAATGTTGTTGCATAAATACTATGCGTTAAATAAATGGCCATTCCACTGTAAGGTGACCTATTTTGTGTATGTTTTTGCAAGGTCTACAATGACCTTGACCTTAAAGATCAACACAAAAACGGAAAATATTCAATGAAAGATCTAAATACACAAGTTTGGACTTTATATCTCATAGTTTAGGGTCAAGGTCACTTCAAAGTACCTATACAAACCAACTTTTGGACAGCTCCAGTGACCTTGACCTTGGGAGTGAGGTTGACCTAATTTGCTTAGTATGTGTGTCTCATTGATACCTATCATGCATCAAAGAACCATACGTTCAATATTAATAACCTAGAAAGAAAGTGAAATTTTATAAAAAAATATTTAATTTCTTGATTAACATTTGATGACCCTGTGATGTGAAATAATTCATTCACTGATCATTTATGAGGTCTCATGGGTATATACCATACCAAGTTTGGTTGTGATGTTGAAATAGGCTCTGAGTACATAGCCACTTTAAAGTTTTTGCACAAACAGACGGCAGACAGAAAGACCGACAAACATTTCTTTCGATATCATTTTTGGACTATTTAGTACTCCTCTCGCACAGACGTGCAAAATTCTGGACACATTTTTTTGGGGGGAGGTGAGTACAGAGTCTCACATTGCTATGCATGTGAGTCAAATACTTCATCCAGCTCCAACACACAAAATGGACTGTGCTATATAACACCAACGATAAACATTGAACCACAGGTTTGTTGACTGAGTTTCATTGTTTTAATGATAAATCTACAATGTAATTACTGTTATACTGTTGTTGTTGGAACTTACCGCTGAGATGAATCGTCCACCATAGGTAACAAAGATCTCTGGTTTCTGAATGATTTCCAGCTGATTTCCAATCACTGTGATCGTTGTTCCTCCACTGAAACAGGAATAATAAACTAAATCAGCAAACCAGAATTTATAAGAAATAGTTACCGACATTTTATGAAACCAGATGGGGATGGTAGATCGTCCAATACCACGAATGTGACTAGACGTTAAAATAAAAAAAAAACAAATAAAATATATAAATAGAGGGAGATGGTTTTATAGTTATGAAATGAAAAATAGTTAACAGTTTTTATTAAATAAAATATATAAATAGAGGGAGATGGTTTTATAGTTATAAAATGAAAAATAGTTAACAGTTAGTGTGGTTAACAGTTAGTGTGGCCATTAAATTTATTTTCTACCTGACTATGCTTCTCTTAGGCTCCACCATTGTTATGGTAGGGTCTTCAACATAGGTAAATGGCTGGGGACTCGTTTTCACATGGCCACCAAAATTCACTTTGATCTGTGCCTTTGCGTTAGCCCCTGGGCCCTTGGAAGGTGCTTTGCACTCGACAGTGGTGTGATTGCGTCTGAAAATGATAGCCAAACAATTTTTGTAATTAAAATAATGGTCAATAAATAAATATTAAATAATTGTTAATAAATTTTAATAAATGGAGAAATGGCTTATTGAATCTGAAAAAAAAACCACAATAGCAAATAATATTTTAAAGAGATTGTTCTTATATAGCGCATTTATAAGCTCAGCGAACTTCTCAAGGTGTTGGCCACTAATATCAAGCAATCATATAATAGTTTGCTGAAGTCAGGATTCGAACCCACGTCGCCTGAGACGCTTGTACTAAAGTCGTGCACTCTGACTACTGAGCTATGCCCTCCGCCATAACTATAAAGCACTCGCACATACACTAAATACATAGATTTTGTGAATCATTTAACAAGCAGCTACCACAGTATGTACAAAGAGGCAAAGTTAAAAGTATCATACACACACAAGTACATGCACACACATGTACTGTACATAAACACATGTACAGATACTGAAATAAACACACACAAACACACACACCCTTCATACATGTACACACACTTGTACAAACCTCACACATACACACTTGTCCATGTAAATCAATTAAATTACAATTTTAGCATCACCAGAATTCTTCTCTAAATGTAAACCTATCATTACTCATACACTCACACAAATTTGACTCACTTGACAATAGTACAATCTTCTCCATCAAAGGTAACGGAAGCATCACTGCCAGCATCCATGTCAGTGCCCTTTATTGACACAGTTGTACCCCCTGATTTAGGTCCCGTGGGTGGTTGAACCGTGATGAGAACAGGATCCTGCAAACAATAAACAAACGGTATATTTCACTCTTCTTAAACTTGTCAAGTGTATTTGTAAGCATTGACAATAAAAATGAAAGATACGTCAAGCATATACAGCAACTTAGGACAAAAAAATAACTTCATTGATTCTGAAAGCAGAAAGGAAACACCAACAGAACTAAACTAAAAGCACATACAAAATATGAGCTACAACTCTTCAATTTTGTAATGAATTTGACACTTCAGATGATTAAAGCATTTGTGAATAAAACCATAGACTAAATCCTGGACTAAACTTATTAGTATAGTCACATTTAAAGAACATACTGCCACCCAGAAATAATACCGCCATACTCACTATTACATAATGTACAGGTATTTGCTGAATATGTTGCTCACATCAACTGAGCAGGTATCTAGCCAAATGCAATGATGAGGGGGACATTTCATGAGTAGGAGATTATCTCGTTGTGTTGAGATATGGCTGTATTATTTTGGGGCGGTGATATACTCTACCACAAACTGAAAAGTCCTTGTGCGAATGCAGTGTTACAGCAGCAAAAACATTTTACATTATAGCCATACATTTCAATGACATTATATAATAGGGTACATGAGTTTGAAAACAACTACAAAGACAAACATGAAAAAAGATACTGACCACGAACGAGAAAGGAGATGCTGCATCAGACTGGGCCGTATATTTATTATCGACATTCACTACTATCGTTCCTTGTTTTGCTGCAGATGTCACTTCTGTCTCACACACAAATCTAGGAAAACATAAACAGAACAGTTCCTATAAAAAATTATCAAGACATCCCAGAAAACAGGCAGCCGTCTTCCATTCCCTGTAACATTTCAGAGGGTCACAGTACAGCTGAAAACATCAAACCAACTAATACATTCCCTTATACTCAATGTAATCAAATACAATCGTCAACAATGTTTTATGTTCATTAGAAAAGAATGTGTTTCAATAACAAGAAATTTAAAAGAAGCAAACCAACCAACCAAAGAAGTTTGCCTGTCATTGCAATAGAATATATTCAACACACACACAAGAAAGAGAAAAATAAATTGGGGAGAGGGAGGAAGAGGAGAATGGGGTGGGGGGGGGGGGGTGAGCACAGGCAGGTAAAGGAGTAAGGGGTAAGATGGAGGGAAGGGGAAAGGAAGTGAAAAAGACCATCAGACAAAACTTTCTTACCCCGAGGAAGGCTCATAATGGGCAGGTTTCACCTCGCAGCTGACTCCAGCCACTGTTACTTTGATGTCGCTGTAAGATTTGCCCAGGTTCAAACCTGTGACCGAGACATGCGTCTTTCCTTTGATAGGCCCAGTTGTTGGACTGAACTGCAAACAGAATTTATACACCAGTGTTTGACATGAAAAATATATGTAACCTGGCTTTTCGGTTATAATCTGCACTGAACCATTCAATCTCAAAATCAGACAAAATAAGCTCTAACAATTCAATCCAGTCCAATGTTTACTTATATAGCGTGCAGCATCATGCTCAAAGCACTCTAGCACAACAATATATAAAAGTGAGGATTAGGCACAGGAAGAAACAAAACTGACAGGTTATAGGCAGATATAAACCTGATAAGTTGCAAGTAGATTTAATACTCATAATACTTTTAAAAACATAAACTTACTCTGAGAATCTGGGGATTGGAGCAGGTAGCTGTTCGATCCAACCAGTTGGACTTTGTGCAGTGTTTGACTAGCGAGCATCGGTCTCCACACCAGCCACACTCATAGCCTGCATCCATGCTCAGGCACTTTCCACAGTTTGTCACCAGCAGTGAACACTTGTAAATCCGCACTGGAGCAGCACACACACAATATAATTAAATAAATAAATAATAAAAGTTTAACCAAAATAAAATAAAACAAATAAATACAACAACAAAATACACAAATCAATAAATAAACTGTTTGAAATCAATCTAACCCAACACTGTACATAAACACACACGCATAGAACTTGTAATCATACAAAATTAATTATAGAAAATTAATAGACTATTTACCGTCTCTTATTTATTTACTTCTTTATTCATATTATGGTTAGTAGTCTAAACACATTATGTTCTTGCTGTGTAAAGCTTGCAGTCTTTCTTTCCCCAACGGCACCCTACACAATTTACAAACGATATTTTCATTAAAAAAAAAAAAATTAAACCAAAATAACTGCAGTAAAAGTTGTTTTTTTAGTATCATCTGTGAGCAACTTTGATATATTTTTGAGCCACTGTCAAAGCAGCTACTGTAATAAAATATTCTGAGCATCTTCAAGAAACATACAGATGACCAAAAACCGATGCTTAATATACCTTTAATACCCAATGGGTCATCCAGGGGAAGAGACTGTGGACCCCACAGAACTTTGAAATCAGCCATCACATAGGGCAGCTGTTCTTTCTCTGGATAGTCAAACTGTAACACAGACAAGCTCAGGTATAAGGGGATGGTGCAGAAGTGTAATGGCTTGGGCACACCCTAGCAATGTTTCATGTCAACATTGGGAGCAGTTTGTTCTTGGATGGGTGACCATACCTGGAAGGCAACCACCAAAGGACATAAAAAGATTCAAACAAGCGCACAAATCTAATTTATCTAATCTAATTTTCCCCACCGAGTCTTGTCTTATATATTTAAATGTTAACATTCTATTTGTCCATTTTAGTCATGCCTTAATTTAGTCGCATGATATTTAGATCACTGTACATAGTTTATTCTCGCAATAATTTTATTTCTTAAAAGTTTGATTGCTGACGTGTCTGTGAATGAATGTTGATGTTATATTCAGATGTTTTATTCATTGACTAGGATATTGTCCTTGTCATGTTTCATGTTATGATGTCCACATGTCAAATTTCCTTGTGTAAAATTGGGGACAATATATAATCTTGTATCTTGTTCGACACACCGCAATCCACCCAGCTGTGAATGGGTACCTGAATCTGCTTAGAACCGGGGAAGGTAAAGCAGCAAGGGAGAGGAAATAAGCACCGCCCTCATTAAGCTGTCCTAGAGAAAAGGTAAGTCCCAAACGCTTCCTTCTCCAACGACCGAAAGGTTACGGGGACACCTTTTACCTTTTATAAGAGAATAAATATAGAGAATCAGTAGGTATATGCATTGAATTGAAGAGATAGAAGAAGGTGAAGATCTAGCGCTAAAAACAAAATACAAATAACCATGTACCAAACAAAGAAACTGCAGCAATCACAACTGTCATCTAGAAGGCTATTACCACTCAACATCATGAGCATGAGATGTGTGGTTTCCATTACACATTCTCCCTCACCCACCACTCTCAGTAGCCTATCCTATCCTATCGCAAAACGGAGGTTGGAGATTGCTCTACCCCATATGCTGACTGTGTCTTCGTGATCTGCAAGGGCACCTGACATGATGCGCTCTAGAAAGATCAGGCTGCAGAACTCTCCTCGGATCCGCGATTTTCCGAGGAAAATGGTTGCCGTCCCGAGAAAAAAAAAGATGTTAAAGAGTGTTGGAGATAGCAGGCATCCTTGACGCACATTGTTTGTTATTCTGAACCAGTTTCCGATGGCGCTGTTGTGGAGGACTGCACTGGTAGCTTTGTCATACAGGCTTTTGATGACTTCAATAATTATAGGGTTGATGTTGTACCCATGGTTGCCCACAGGGCTGCATGCCAGACTCGGCCAAACGCTTTCTCGAAGTCTACAAACACATGATATAGATGTTGTTGGTGCTGTAGGTATTTCTCGCAGATTATTCTGAAGTTGAAAATCTGTTCAGTGGTACTTCACCCTGCCCGGAATCCTGTTTGTTCTTTAGCTATGATTTGTTCAGCTTGGGGTTTAAACCCGTTGAGTATTATTTTGAGGAGGACCTTGCTGGGATGGCTGATGAGGCATGAGGCTGATGGTACGGTAATTTTTACCGCTCTAGCTCTGTAGCCTATAATACGCAAATCCTATGTCCCTCTAAAGAAAGTTCATCTTCTGTGCACTCTTCTTTTTCTCCAACTTTCCCTTTCCTCAAGAAAGTGAGCTATATGCTTACATTGTTTATTGTGCAAGGCTATCCATCCTCCATATAGCCTTGTCTCTCCAATTTTGTACAATACAGTGTATACACACTTTAACCCTTCACCTCCCCCTCCCCCAATATCCTCTCTCTCCCCTCCCCCTTTCCCCCTCAGAAACTGTGATCTTGCCTCCCTCTCAGTCTATGAATCTCCGGCTAGCTTCATTTATCTTACTTCGCCCGTCTTCAACTTTTTGTTAGTTGTTTTTTTTGCCGACATGATAATAATGGGAGCATACCCTGAGGTTGCAGCGTCGACAGACACAAAACACGGGAAGCGAGAGTGAAATTCAACATGCATGCTGCACGCTCTTCAAGGAAAGGATGGTAGTGATAGCGGTTTTCGAGTGGTGGTGTTTCAGGGGTTGGGGTGTATATAATTCAGTAAAGGAGTGTAGAACAGGCAAGACGTTAGATGTAATAGTAGAAATAACACCCCCCCCCTCTCCCCACACGCTCACTTCCTCTGCTGCCAGCCAGTGGTTTTATATTGTGATGAAGGAGGAAGCTGGGTGGTCGGTACATTTATGTGAAACAGCGCAATAATGACAATGAAGCTATTACAAGGATGCGCCAGGAATAACCACACATACATACACGTGAACTGACATCAGATAAAATGCAGCGAATGCACTGAACTGAATGCCCAGGTTCCTGTCTTCTCTCTTCTTGTGAGTTAACTAGAAGAACATCATTCTTTTTCTTTGTCAGTTTGAAGAAGAGGATGAGGAGAAAGAAGAAATAAAAGTTGAAAAAAATCAGGTGAATGAAACGGGATGAATAATTATTTTGGATGCAGTCAGCCTAAGTTTAAAAAAAAATATCCTTAATCTCCACGTTTTGTGTTCTGTATTATAAATTAAATCCTTAGATCTCCACGCTTTGTGTCCAGTATTATTTTTATTGTTGCTTAGTTGCTGTTGTTAATTCTAATTTGTGCATTTAATTTGTAAGGAGTGTTTTATATCAAAACAATTAGAACTTAAAAACTTCCTATAAATTTTTGTTAAAATAATTCTTTTTTTTTTCAATTATTATTGTTTCCTTTTGGGATATTTAAATATCAACTCGTATCTTCTTTCCGTTTCGCGTATATTTATACTTTGTCTATCACTCGTTCTTTCTTTCATTTTAAGTAAGGAACTGTTCTTCCCTGTACATCTGAGGGGTGATATCCCACCGCCGTAGCTCAAGTGGTAGAGCGTTCGCATGGCACACCGATGACCCATGTTCGAATCCCGTGGTGGGCGATATAAAATGTGGCCATTTTCACTGTCCATTATAGCAGTATGATTGCTCTGGTGGTTCAGTGTTGATTCAGGTTCCTACTCCTCTTTCCCTGGGATGGTTATCACCTCTGCCATATCGCCAATGGTGGGTGTAGACGTTAAACCTCAATGTTCATTCAGGGGTGATATTGATTTTAAAGAACATTTTAATCTCCTCAACCAGTATGCCAAATATCCTTATAAGTGTGCATCAGATAAAGACAAGACATGTTGCGCGCTTACCGCGAGTCTGGCCAAAGACCTTATTACGGAAAGACAGGGAACTTCCATTATGTCCTATACAAAAATGCGAGACGCTCTCACGGATTATTTCCCTTTGCTCGGGCTGGCTATATTTCACCATCTGCTATATGAATGATCTGTGCGTGGTAACTTATTGAGCCTATGCCATTGCAAAAGAACATTTGGCAACGTTTGCAAAAACCAAACTTTTAACCATCATTATTATTAACATTCCGCTACTGCTGTCTTTTTTTTTGTTGTTGTTTACTTATTGACATTTATTAGGTGCTTTTATGCTGCTTATGTGTGTATGTCATAGGTTCGTTTTCTGCCCTGGAATTTATTATTTTTTAATCAACGACAGATATTTTAAAATTAAAATATGTATGACAGACTGTTTCATTTATCCGAAACTGTAAATCCGTAATCGTGAGAGAGAGAGAGAGAGAGAGAGAGAGAGAGAGAGAGTGAGAGAGAGAGAGTGAGAGAGTGAGAGAGTGAGAGAGAGAGAGCTCTGTCATTCAATCAATTAATCACAATAAAGCACAATAACAAAATGTTTCACTAATAGTGTGAATTTAATTTATATCAGGTGTCCCCCTACCCCCCAACCCTCTCACCTCCCACATCACTGGCTTAATAACATCAGTCACTTCATGGAAAATAATTAATTAATCAGACAGAACAATCAGAACCTACTGGCTAGACTACAACATTCCACGCAATATAGATCTAATGCGCAGAAATTCACAGATCATAACAAGGACTGAGTTTCTACATTACATTTTTTTCCCGTTTACGCTCAAACGAAAAGTGATTACAACAGATCAAGGACCATTTTTGTGCCTAGGTAAGTGGTTATTTTGCACAGTATTTGATCACGAGGAGAAAACAGACTTAGTCTAATTTAACTTGTTAACATAAGCAGTTTGACGAAGCCAAACTGCCAATCTGACATCTACTTTTGAAATATAAGCATAAATATAGTCAAACAACCTAGCAATAACGTAAACAGTGAGCGACCTGTTGAACGTAAACTGTCAGCAAGCAAACTGTTTTGGATTTAGCATATAGGTATAACATGAATCATTCAAGCCGCTCTCCGATTGTTTTAACACTAACAACACTGCAGCGGTCTTAGTTTAGGCCTACATAAACACAAAAAATGAAGTTTTTCAATTGCAATTTACCTTTCTTTGTCTCTTAGAAATTTGAAAAAGGACTTGCCAACACAACTTTTCTTGTATCTGGCATTATGGCAATTTATAGCTGTGCAAAAGTCACCGCCCTGTTTCACTCGGTCGCCTTTTGATTTTCTGCCACGAGCCATTTACAGCATGTCGACAAGGGCGCATAACTCGTACATTTCGTCTCGCGGTTCTGTACCAAGTTCGCCCTCTTTCTATCATAAGCTCTTTGGTCTGGCGATGTTTCTTTCAAAAACAATTATTTTCTTGTCTTATGCATGCTCTTTGTATGTCTTTCTCTCGCTCTTTTCATCTCTCATTCTCTTTCTCTCGTCTTCGTCGTGTACTGAGATAATAAATGCTTTTCAACTCATTAAAATTTCTCATCATCATGATCATGATCATGATCATCATGATCATCATGATCATCATGATCATCCCCTCTCTCTCTTGGCCTACACTCTCAACTTTTCCCTGCTATGCTATTCTCAAACTCTTTCAGTTATCACAAGGGCCATCGGAGACAAACACAAACTGGTAGGCATTTTTGCAGCACCCCAGACCGCAGTCTTGAAGAGATAGGCCGTGACGTTTATCCTGTACAGATTGGGCTGTGGCTTCCATCAATCTGCGAACCAGGGCTGGCGTGCATGAACGAACTTAAAAGCCGACTTAGACTTAACGCTTCACTGAAACATGCTACTTAAGTCTAAGTCGGCTTTTAAGTTCGTTCATGCACGCCAGCCCAGGCGTCCCTACGTTTACCTAAGCTTGTCGTTTGTTACTTACCCTCACAATAAAAGTCTATCTCGCCCAGTGAAAGTCTTGAGCTATTCCTCTTTCTTCTTTTACTCTTCCTTTACCTTATACCTTACCTTACCGTAGCTTACCTCTGTAGGCTTTACAGAGATGCCTCAGTATTATGGGCCTGATTCTGCGATGCCTCCCTCCCCCCCCCCCTCCTCTCCTATCCCACCCCTGTATACAAAGGTGCTTCCTCGTTCATAATTCCTTGTCACTTGTTCTGACATTTGACATGGGAATTTTTTTTAAAAGTTGTCCTAGCTTTTCAATCGAATTATGCGAGACTTGTGGCTTGATGCAACAAAATTGACCGCAGTCCCTGGGATAGTCTTGATGTCTGGAAGTACTGAAGGGTTTTCCGGACCGCCATTAAAAAGGGTTCTTTACACGTCCCCATTTTTCCTATACATCCCCCACCCCCACCACCACCACCTCTCTGTCTCTCTTACACAAACGTCTTCCTGTCTCTCTCTTCCATCCCTTACCCTTCACCGCCCCCCCCCCCCACACACCCACCACAATCCGCCTCTCCCGTGCGCAACCCTAGCTGAAGATGAGACTATTACAGATAAACAAGACAGAACTGTTCGTAAGGCCGTGCAAAAAGAGAAGATAAAAGCAGAGGTCTACATGGAAGAGAGGAAATGTTAGCCAACATGTGCCTCCGTCATCGCCTTATTTTATGCACATTCGTCTCGCACCGAGCATCGGAGCCTGGAGAGGCAGACGACACTTCAAACACACAGAGATTAAAGGGAGTCTGAACTATGGACCACAATTCTAAAATCCCGCTTAAACTATCTAATTAAGAGGTTACTATCTACTAATATATTAGCCTAAACCTTCTTCTTTTGGTATGGTATTTGCAAAATTATAACATAAACGTTGCTATATGAGCGTTCAAAAAGATTGCCTGCGCTGCACCAATCAGTACATGAATGAATAAACTCTTCTCTCGTTATAATATCTAGTGTATATTATCTCGTCTTATTATCTAGTGTAGTAAACCTTTGAATTGTTTGTATACCTCCGACTCACTTTAAGCATAGACAAGCTAGATCACTTGCAGCTACTCAGCATGGCTTCTGCACATTGCAGCTTGCTTCTCCATTGGATGTGGCGTTGATAAAAGAAGATTCGTTTCTTTTCTTATCTTGCCTGGAAACTTTGTTGATTGAATTAATTTGGTTCGGTCGCGTCAAGGAAAGAGCTTGATGTGATGAGTTTAGAGCTTAGAGTATAATTGTATTACTCAGATGAACTAAGAATTTCCTTAAGGGGACGAGGTTTGGGACATTGGTGAGATGGAGATAAGATGTTATAGGAAAAGGGGAGAAAGGGGAGAGGCGTAGAGTCGGTAAATAACGGACAGAAATAATGAGAGAGAGAGAGAGAGAGAGAGAGAGAGAGAGAGAGAGAGAGAGAGAGAGAGAGAGAGAGAGACAGAGAGATAGATAGAGAGAGAGACAGAGACAGAGAGACACAGAGAGAGACAGAGAGAGAGAGACACAGAGAGAGAGACAGAGACACAGAGAGAGAGAGACAGAGAGAGAGACAGAGACACAGAGAGAGAGAGAGAGAGAGAGAGAGAGAGAGAGAGAGAGAGAGAGAGAGAGAGAGAGAGAGAGAGAGAGAGAGAGAGAGAGAGAGAGAGAGAGAGAGAGAGAGAGAGAGAGAGAGAGAGAGAGAGAGAGAGAGAGAGAGAGAGAGAGAGAGAGAGAGAGAGAGAGAGAGAGAGAGAGAGAGAGAGAGAGAGAGAGAGAGAGAGAGAGAGAGAGAGAGAGAGAGAGAGAGAGAGAGAGAGAGAGAGAGAGAGAGAGGAGAGAGAGAGAGAGAGAGAGAGAGAGAGAGAGAGAGAGAGAGAGAGGAGAGAGAGAGAGAGAGAGAGAGAGAGAGAGAGAGAGAGAGAGAGAGAGAGAAAGAGTGAGAGAGAGAGAGAGAGAGAGAGAGAGAGAGAGAGAGAGAGAGAGAGAGAATCCAGGTGTGGCTGAAAGGTGACGCTTTCACAACTCCAGGCTCTGAGTGAAAACAAACATTGCACACATACACACAAGACAGAACTGACAGACTTACTTTGACGGAATCACAGGTGAGGGACTGCGACGAGAGTGACCCATCGACGGTGGTGACTGTTCCTAGGTAAGAGAACCTGCACTTGATGCCAGACCTTTGACCTTGCTGCAAGTTGCGGACTTGAACGGCGATCCTCTTCTCCTCGCCAGCGTGCACCAAGACTTTGTCCGGGGAAGCTGTCCAGATGAGTGGACAGGAGCCAGCAGCAGTGACCCCAGCCGAGGATGAACATTGCTGGGTATTCTGGGTGCACGCCCCCGTTGTGTGGCACCACTGACAACCGTAGCTGCTGTTGGTGCAGCTTGTACAGCTGAAATCAGGTGAGAGACTGGTGGAGACTGAATAAGAATAACAGTAGTAAAGGGACGCATGTGCACTTTACGTAGAAGTTAACGCTAGAGGGGCGATATTATTAATATTATTAATATTACTAGTATTACTAGTAGTAGTAATAGTAGTAGTAGTAGTAGTAGTAGTAGTATACAATTAATGACTTACTCTGTGTTGCTATGACAGTCAAAAACAGAGATGCTATGTGTAGTAGTAGTAGCAGTAGTAGTAGTAGTAGTGCACAATTAATGACTTACTCTGTGTTGCTTCGACAGTCAAAGACAGAGACGCTACGTGTGACGATGGACTTGCCCTGAACGTGGAAATGCAGCACCATATCCTCATGATCTGAAAGCACATCTCATGGACCTTAGTCATATTCACATGCCACACAAAAATTGTCAGAGCACTTTAAAAAGTTTAAGGGTTTGAGCTAATTCGAATGAAGAATAGCGTTTTACAAAAAAATTAGTTTTAAGGGTGGAGAATCGGTTTATAAAAATCGAAAACGTTTACCTTTCAGAAAAAATGTTGATATGAAATAGCAAACAATTCCAAGAAAGGACTAACACAATAACTTCTACATTTTGGAATGCTTCATCGAGGCAGAAAAACGGAAAACAAAAATGGGACAAAATTAATTTCACCATTCACGAAATATAGAAACATAAAAACAAGAATACAGAAACACAAAAACAAGAAAACGCCACCTTTAAATAGAAATAAAATGTGATTTGTTATTTTTACCAGGGGCAAGAAGCGAAACCCCCAGACAGCAGTAAAATAAAACAGATAATAACATAGGATTTTCTACAAGCGTACAACACACAAGTTGGTAATATTTTCATTCATTAAAACTGTGGAACAAATAGGTCCAAGCTACAAAACACAAAACATAACGACAAGAGGCAAAGCAGTCTCCACTACTCACCCTTACCCTGAGGAATCTTGGGAAAGCGACCTTCATCGGGCAGAGGGCAGCTGATGACCTTGTTTTTCAAGGTCGCCTTGGTGCGGTGCTCCTCCTTCCCAGACACAAACAGGCATCCGAGGTCAAGGTTGTTTGAAGGTTGGACAGCCACTTGTTCCAGCTCGAATGTAATCTGAAAACATATCACCAGGAACGTTAGTCAAAGTGTTTTAAAGACTATGTCCTATGGCAACCAGAGCAAAGCTGCACCTTTGAAAAACAGATACACTTTATAAAGAGTTGGACCTAGGACACTGAAGTTTGCTAAGATATCTACGATCTACAACAGTTGTGCTCAGCCCAAAGTGTAGGCTATATATAGGCTAAACAAACATCATCCTAATGAATTTAACATGAATATTTATATATACTGTACCTGTGTGTAGCTCTACATAACTAACTTCGGCCCAATAAAAGTGGTACAACTTTAATTTGTTGTCCAACACAGGGTAATTGGTCCTTTTTCTTCTTATGTAGAATACTGTAGCTATGCCGTCTACAAGAAAAAAACCGTCATACTATCTAAAACCATCTGCAAATCCTTGCTACTTTTACTGATATCATAAGTTAAATGCTTACTTCTATAGGTTTAACACAAAAACAAAATGCTGGACACTAAAGTGTTTATTATGCCGCCACCTGAAAACTCATCCCCCATTCTGAAGCACATAGTGCCTACAAGCTATGTTGGAGCAAGTCCAACGTGTGCCAAAAGCACAGAGGTAACGGCATAATCTTGAATAACTGTGACCATAACAATGACGATGTACATTACATGTAAGCTTATAGTGGCAGGATAACAAGTTTTTGCTATGATCTGTTCAGCTAACTGACCTGTTTGATGGCTAGTGCGGACTGGAGGCTCTCATAGCTGACGACGTCTGGCTGGACGTTGGTCATTTTGGCGCAAGTTGAAGATGAGGCAGGCAGCCAGCTTGGAGTCACTGCGGACCTGCCGCAGTCCGATCGTGCCGTGCATCTGAAGCAAGAAACAGGCTGTAGAGTATTTAGTGCTTCTGATACTAGAGAATTGATGAAAGTATATTTTAACTACTGACACACTGAATTTGGTCTGCATGATATTTAATTGTACAAAATCTCGTGTGAAAACTGTTAAAATTAAAATCCGTTGTTTGAATGACATCTTCCATCATCCAGTATTTTAGGACTCTAAACTCCAGAGTAAAGCTCAGAAAAGACAGAGCTCTATCATCTAATCTCATTTTGTTTTTTCTGCAACATTTTAAGACTCCGATTAGTAAACGTAAAAGAAACACATAGCAAAACGAACCTGTTTTCCATAACACACCAGCCACACATGGGATCTTGATCAGCCACACAGTCTGCACATGTCTGTCTCTGCTCACAGTGATGAGTCCATACTAACGACACCTATCCACACACAGGTAGAACATGCAGGGGAGATTACAAAAAACAACAATCAAACAAAAAAAACATATTCGTACACACACAAAATACCCAACTACTAGGTCTATAAAGAGACTGCATGATTTGATCCCATTATAGTGCAGTAGTGTAATTTTGATTATAGCGTTGTAGGTCTTAGTGGCATGTCTCACTGCCATAGCTTAAGTGGCAGAACGTTCGCCTAGCACACCGATGACGCAGGTGGTGGGCAAAAATAAAAAGTGGCTTTTTGTCACTGTCCATTTTAATAGTATGATTGCTCTGGTGGTTCAGTGTTAGTTTGGGTACCTTGTTCCCTGTAATTGGTTATCCCCGTCTGCCATATCGACAATGGTGGGCGTAGACGTTAAACCTCAATGTTCCTTCATATTCTTAGGGGAATGTTATTTACGGAAACACTGAGTGTAATTGTCTACCTCTGCACAACAATGGAAATCAAACATATGTGCTATGGTAAAAACCGATTCGTGTAGCGCCCCTGTGCCTAATACACATGACGTATGGAAAAAGTAGACCTACTGTACATATTTCTCTAGTAAATGCGATACTCAACTCAAGAAATACTGCAACATTTTTCCCTTGCGACAATCAAGTTTCATTTTTATTATGTAGTAGGATGATTTTTTTTCATAAATAGAAAGCACTGATCTTATCCTGAGAAAGTTTCAATTTTTATTATATAGGATGATTTTATCATAAATCAAAAGCACTGACCTTAGCCTGGGAGAGGACATAGAGGTGTTCCTTGTCCATTGAAGGCAAGATCTGGGTCAGAGGTCGCCCAGAATCCACGGTCAGCCGTGCAACCTCCTCCCCTCGGTTACTGTGCAGCAATATCTTGAAACAGGAGAAACTGGAGTTGTAAACGGAGCATTTCATACTACTACTGCTGCTGCTGCTACTGCTACTATTAATGAATGGATTTCCACGCAAGGAACACGATAACGGCAATGTTAATTAATATTGATTTTATGGGACAGTGGACTGTGCCCCCTGCCCCCACTCCAAATAGTTCGCAAATGATGAAAAAACATTTCTTGACGAGGAGGAGCAAGAGAGGGAGAAGTAGAAGAAGATCGTCGACGACAATGACGGTGATTGTTGATGATAATTATGATGATGATGATAATGATGATGATGATGATGATAATGATGATGATGATACTCTGCTGATACTGATGATGATGGAGACGAAGAAAAGACGATAATCAGTGAAAGTTTTCTTCCACAATGTGTAGAATAGATGAGAATATAAACCGAGGCCTAGTCTGCGTACGCGCGCTTTCCATCGCATGGACTGTAAAGATCCTGACGCCCATGTCCTAAGACGGGTGAGTACCGGCAACACAAATACACCCAGCACGCACTATAGGTCATTTCCCCTATCCACGGTCACCCAGAATTATACTCAGTCGTCTGGATGGCAGATTATGCGCCCCAACGTTACAGATGGGCGCATCGGGCAGTTTGAGTTAGATCCTGTATCAACCAGTGCCTTGAGCAGGAAAAACGCTATATAATGTTGATAAAAGAAATAAAATAAATTAAATTAATAGTAAACAAATTAAGTAAAAAGCCATTCTGTTACAATCTTCTTAATTTTGGGGGGTATTGCAGGCAATAAATTAGACTCGCTATAAAGATCTATCTAGCTTTCTGTTTAAATCTGTTAATGCATGTGTGCTAGTGCCGTGATTTATATTTCGGTATGGAAGTTGTGTATGATAGTTTATCAAATGTATTAATATTGTATGTCTATGTTTTTGATGGTTTTAATGTTGTGATCTCTTTTCTTGCACTGCAAAACAAATATCCATGCCATGTGTTTGGACAATAAAGAATCTTGAATCTTATTTGTTTGTTGGTTATTTTTCTCACCAAAATGACGCGCGCGCGCACACACACACACACACACACACACACACACACACACACACACACACACACACCCACACACACACATCTTATCTCTTATCTCTGTCAAAGTTAACAACCTAATGTTTCAGCATGAAATTTTCCTTCACCTTGACGAGTTGGCCATTGTCCGCTCCGACATACGCGACTGCTTGCTGTCCTGCTTTGAGCACCGACACTGCAGTAGCTAGCTGACCTGGCAGTTTCCAAAGGGCACTGGCCTTTACGGGTATTTTGCCTTCCATGGAAGGGTACTTCTTCGCCGCATCGCCGCTGGCACAGTAATCTACTGCCGCATTCTGAAACAGAAGCACAATGCTTTCGTGAAAATGTGGAATTGAAAAGGCAATTTTTAGTTGTGTTTTTTTAATCGGACAATGAAATTGTATTGCATTTTATAGTACTGTATAGCATTGTATTGTAATAATGTAAAATAGTCACGTGTATTAGAACATGCAACGTGCGTGGTTAGGGTCTACACGCTACTGTTTCGAGAAGTTAAAAGCATAGCCTGGTTAGTATTTGTATTGATTACATTACATTACATTACATTATATGATTATTGCTTTCAGTCCAGCGGACTATTCCGAGCCAAATCAGGACCAGCAGAGCCGAATCAGGACCACAAAATCAAGACCACAACTTTGCTGAAAGAGGACTTGCCCCTGATCCGCATAAAAGATCTGCCGAAACAACCCTAGTGGTAAAACTGAAGGCACTCCACCAGCCGGTCACTTTACATTAAAGACATCCCACGCAGGGTGACGCTGAGGCTATACTCTAATTTATCGAACCCCCATTTACAAAAACAAAATAGAATACAAACATCATTATAAAATATCAACAAAACACATGCACATAAAATGCCTACAATGCCAAATAATAACATCATTGAAAGCCCCAGTGACCACACAAATGAGGAGTTTTGTCCCGGAAGAGTTTTCAAGAAAAAAGGTAGGTGACTGATCTAGCGAAGAAGAAGATAGTATAGTAGATTGATAGAACAGAGTTAGAGTAGAAATGAGAAAGAACAAAGGAGAAAGACAGCGACAGTGGGAATTTAAAGCACTAAATTATGTATGGTTGTAAAGGTCAGAGCAGTACTCTGTCCATCTGTCCAAGACTTCTTGTTCTTCTGTAAGGCATATATATGCCAGACTTGCTTTGGATCGTGGAGACTTTGGGCTGTTTGACACTTGTCAGCCGCTTCACAGTCTGGTAGGCCTTCTTGCTGTTGTTCTTGTTCAGACTGTTCTCTATTTCCTGGCATTGATCTTCTATCCAGTTCTCCTTTGCTGTGAGCATGCCTTTTCGGATGTCATTGTTGATTTTTCGGTAGACGTCAGCTCCCTGTGAGGTGTTCTTTTTCTTTTTTTATCTCTCTTCGTTTATCACACAGATCCAAAAGTTCAGGTGTGATCCACGGCTTCTTCTTTGGTCGGTGCTTGCCAAGGATCTCAGTGGCGGCATCTGTCACAGCTGAGTTGAAGGTGGTGGTCATGGTGTTGACATCTACTTCACCAGCCCCCAAAATGAGCAGTGGTGCAAATTTCCCTCCAATTGTGGCATGAAATAGTTCTGCCTCCTCCGGGTCTTGCAGTTTGTCCAGGTCGAACTTCAGTCTAGTGCACTTTGCTGTATTTACTCTCTTCAAATGGAGCCGGAAAGACATCATCACGAGATCGTGGTCACTTCCGATGTCTGCTCCTGGAAAAGTGCGTGTCCTGCCAATGTTGATGTTTGATCTGAAGCGTTTCTTGACCATGATGTAGTCTATTTGGTTGTGATGCTCCCCGCCGGGACTGTGCCATGTCCATCGTCTGGAGCTTTTGTGGAGACCAAGCGTGTTTGCCAGTACCAGATAGTTGTATCTGGCAAACTCCAAGAGTCTCAGACCCCTGTCATTTGTCTCGTTGTTGCAGTGGGGTCCACATGTGTCTACCCAGTTGTGGTGCGCATCTTGGCCATTCCAGTCGCCTTGCACTATGACTATGTCCTTCTTCGGCACTTGGTCAAGGACTGCCTGTAGATTTTCATAAAAATCCTCCACTTCGCTGTCGTCATAGTCTGATGTTGGGGCATAGGCCTGGATGATGTTGATGTTGAAAGGGGCTGCTCTGTGGGTTCGGGCATTAAATAGAATAGACCCAACGTTTCCCGGCGTGTCGTAAGAGGCGACTAACAGGGGTAATGTTAGCACGGCATCACTGGGCGAAAGTCTTCTACACAGAAGTCACCGGCCAGGGCGGAGGAACCTCACGTTACTACAGGTTCAACGACCACGTGCTCAGGGCCAAGGCAAGCCACACTGTATTTGTGGATTTTGGCTGTGGCCAACAGCCTGGAGAGGATTGGGCACCGCAAGGTCTTTTTTGCCGAAGACACACTACATGATGACACAATCTACTAATTCCATACCGGATCGGTCGTCGCCCGGCTCAAGGACCGCGTCTTCCGTTGGCCACCAGGACGGAGGTGTTAAGTATGCTACTGATGGACAATTTAGCAAGATCCGCACGAGAAACAACATCGTCATAGGAACCTGGAATGTCAGGACCGTAACTGCGGAAGGAAAATTAGAAGAACTGGCCCACGAGTTGGACCACTATCGATGGAACGTTCTAGGCATCAGCGAACTGCGCTGGAAAGGCCTAGGTGAAACAACGACCGACAAAGGCCACAAGCTCTATTTCAGCGGTAGAGATGACAGGCACGAACACGGCGTTGGATTCTTGATCCACAAGAACATTCTAGCCACTGTCATGGGTTGCCGCCCAGTCTCCAGTAGACTAATTACTATCCCCCTGAGAGCAGCCCCTTTCAACCGTCTGATCAGCTGAGAAATCTGCCTGAAATCGATCCATCCATAAGTCAAGACTAGAGCAGGCTGTTTTGCTTCACAAAACACTAGACACTGTCACAATATCATATGTCAGTCATGATGTCAAGAAACTTGCATACAAATTAATGAAGCAAACAATAACAAAGTACTTGCGAATGGTTGTACCCTTTGAAAATCCAGCTGGAGGTATGAATACCCTTTACATTTTGACTCGGGAGGTATGAATACCCTCACATTTTTTAGGATCTAAAACACTGCTTAACCATCCCCGAAGGATGACCCCCGAATCCTTCACAGCAATAAATTCTCCACATATTATGAGTGATAAAGCGAGGCTACGACAGCATAAGATACTCCACCGATGATCCCTTTGCCCCTTTTTACTCCCGTTATCCATTTAAGATAGCATAAAAGACGAAATTGTGTGTGTGTGTGTGTGTGTGTGTGTGTGTGAGAGAGAGAGAGAGAGAGAGAGAGAGAGAGAGAGAGAAAGAGAGAGAGAGAGAGAGAGAGAGAGAGAGAGAGAGAGACTCAGGAAACTTGCGAGGCCACCAGCCTATACGCGAGAGAGAGAGAGAGAGAGAGAGAGAGAGAGAGAGAGAGAGTTACGAGGCCAGCCTTCACGAAGACGAATGAAAGGGCCCCAGAACACATTCGCACACATCCTTTATAAATTCACAGTGAGTGTTGCCCAATCGCTATAAAAAGCATTATATCTAAAATAATCTTTCAAAAGTAGGGTTATAAATCGATAAATTCTGTCGTGTATATATATGAATAGCATCAAGATTGGCCCCGATTCAAAATTGATTATGGTGAGTCTATTTCACCTCACGAGGCATTTAGTGTCACGGAATACACGCTGGCTTATGAAATAAGATGAGGTTTGATAGGCATGCCGCATATTTGTTTCATAACATAAAAAAGGGACGCCTAAAACTGAAAGCTCGGTGGTCGTGTTGAGCAAGCATTGCCCAGTATATAATCTGTAATGTGATATTAATGCAATTTCCGAAGTACACTCACTGTCACAAGAATATAACAAACATTTGTCTATGCTGGCCCTTTAACAGCCCTCAATATCCGTCCAAGATAATTCAGAGATGACATACGAGAGATGGGTAGTACTCTACACAAAACCACAACAAAAAAATACAGAAACTATATAGCACAGATCTACTGCAATGCCTGAAGAAAAGAAAAGGTTAAGATCATATACTCGCCGACTTGGACACCGTCGCAACAAGACCTTCGAGATGACCCCTATCTTCACCCAACACGACCTCAATCTTCGTCTTTCATGTGTTGAATTCCCAGCAACACAGATAATCTGAGAAATAGAGGAATGTCTTGCTATACTACTAATGCATATGACAGCAAGGGTGAATATGTTCTTCATACTCGGAGCTGCTACAAAATATGCTTGTGTTTGGTGCTTACAAGCTATGGTGCCTTCCAGCAGACGGCTCTTATGTCTGGAATACGCGATAATGGCGAGTCTATTTCACATCACGAGGCATTTAGTGTCAAGGAATACACGCTGGCTTATGAAATAAGATGAGGCTTAATGGAAAACAGCTGCCGTGTCTTCTAAAGCATATTCTTCAATCTAAAGAACGCTGGCTGCCTACATAAAATAATAAAGTAAAAACAAAAAACATGTTTTTTTTTTATTTACTGTAAAAGACATTTGCCGTTAGAATAACATGGGTTTTGTGAGTTACTGTGATTTGGGAAGGTTATCTGTCTCTTCCGAGAAAGACATATTTCTATCTTTTCTGGATGGCATCGTTGCAATAAATCGATCAGTTAAAAAAAAGTATAATTCCTTATTAATTTCTCTACAGACATATGTCAAACCTGTTAGGCACTTTGAAATAATTATATCAGAATAAACAATAATATTTTTTTAAAAGTAAGTCCATACAGCAGATAGGAATGAAAAGTTATGTTTCCTTTATCTGTTTAGGAGATTAATAGTTGTATCCATTTAACTGCATACATTGCAGGTGTTTTTTTCTAGCAGTGAAATGCAACAAGATCCTCACCCACCCACACACACACATACCCACACACACCCACACCCACACACCCACACACACCCACAAATTATATAAATAAAAAAAAATAAAAAAAATAATAATAAAAATTAGACGACTTTCTGCAAAATCAATTTCTTAGACTGTTTCGTTCGTTTCTCGTCGGACGTTGCCAAAGCAGCATTCGGTGACTGTTGGCAAGTTTACGGCGGAAAGATAATCTTAACAATGGTGATACTGGTGTACTAATGGTAACCCGAGGGACATTTCCAGGTAGGGGTCAGAGATGAGTATTCCACCGGTGATCAAGCGAATCTGCTTTTAGAAAAAAAATGTTGCTCGACAGAAGTTCAGACCTATTTTTAACACCTCGTTTCACTACTCCTGCGCACCCCCTCCGCGGACCCGACACACATATCCACGCAAGCACACTGTACAGCTTAAATGCTCATCGGATTCTTGACATGCTGGTAATTTAGAACGGACCATGTTGATCCCATACAATAACGCATTAAAAAATATGCAATGTGTCATTCGAACTATGAAATTTGAGAGTAGGACATCATACTGGCTATCAGACCTTCTGACTAGAAGTTCTAAAAATTGCCCGTACCCGGTACCCTACTGTTCAGTGTAGAAAGTATATTGGTTACTACACTGAACATCCAGAGGCCTGTTGAGTCTCCCGACTGATGCTGTTTCGAGTTTAGATCACGGCAGGTTCCGATATTCTGTCTGGGCCTTCTCGAGGTCTGCTACTCTGCCTGAGTAGGAGATGTTGCCCACATTCGTCGAGGAGTAGGGACTATTTGAGTACGTAAACTCGGGTTTTTAGATCTCTGAAGACCCGTAAGAACTCTGCTGAAAAGATTTGGCACCCGAAGAAAACTGCTATTTTGCCCACCACAAACCTTAGTTTATGATCCCACATTGGCAGATTGGATCAATTTTGCAGCACCTTTTTCCTGCCCGCGTACGTTCCGCAAATTGCCAAGGGAGGGCACTTTTCTGGAATTTCCATTTATCCTACCTCTCGACCTGAAGATTTTTGATGAAGGGAGAGAATTATCTAGCGGGTGTGAGAAAGGACGGGGTATGTGGAAAAGGTAAGAGGGATGGGTGTTATGGCAAGAGAGAGAGAGAGAGAGAGAGAGAGAGAGAGAGAGAGAGAGAGAGAGAGAGAGAGAGAGAGAGAGAGAGAGAGAGAGAGAGAGAGAGAGAACGAACGAACGAACTTTTATTTTATGAAGGCACTGGCCCTGAGAGAGAGAGAGAGAGAGAGAGAGAGAGAGAGAGAGAGAGAGAGAGAGAGAGAGAGAGAGAGAGAGAGAGAGAGAGAGATGCATAATATGCAGGTTATGGAATGTTTGGTGCGTGTTTGTAAATGTGTGTGAGCGTGCATTTGTGTGTTTGTGTTCTGTGTGTATGTCCGTGTGTAGGTATGTGTGTGTGCGTCTCCATACAACAACAACAAAATAAAAATAATAAGGGGGAAAGTTGGTGATAAAGTGACTGCACTTGAGAATCGCCATTTCTCTATTTCTGCCTAGAAAACATGTGGTGTTCTCAAGAGGTCTTTGCCGCCAGGTCCCAAGGCCATTTCTTCCAGTTCCAGGCAACAACCTCACAGTAAAAGTACCCCTTCTCCCACCCATTGGTCTCTCTCCCTCACTATAATACCCCATCCCATTTACCTCTTACTAACGCTTTTATCCTATTAAAGTTTTCGACCCCTCTCTCTCTCTCTCTCTCTCTCTCTCTCTCTCTCTCTCTCTCTCTCTCTCTCTCTATCTCTCTCTCTCTCTCCTCTCTCTCATTGTGCGTTCAATATTTGTGTGCATATTACATGGAAGGAAAATCAAATCTTGGTAAGAGGTTAGACACTTAATATCTCATCAATTTCACGTTTGTGCTGATTTTCCATGTCACAATTTATTATTTTAAAAGGGGGATTATAGGGATAGAGAGAGGGAGGAAACAAGAAAAAGAGAGAGAGGGAGAGAGAGAGAGAGAGAGAGAGAGAGAGAGAGAGAGAGAGAGAGAGAGAGAGACCCGACGTTACTTAACCGTTTTCAGCGAGCTCTGCAACAATTCACATCTTTCAGCTTGTGCCACACATTTTCTCTTTCTTTAATTCACAAAATATTAAATCCAAAACTTCACTCCTCCGGATAAGATTATAAAGCGAGGTCTAGCCTATGCACGCACGTACCCACTCTCCCACGAATTTTAAAGATCCTGACTCTCATGTCCTAGATCGATGAGTGCTGGCTACACAAATGCACCCGACAAGCACTTCTCTTGTCGCCCATGATTGCGCTCAGTTGTCTGAGCGTCAGACAAGGTAATCAGTGGGCGCCTCGGTGGGCATGCGTTAGATCCTTGAGCGGTTCTTGAGCTGGAAAATCGTTAAACAAGGACGATTAAATACATTTAAATAAATAAACTCCTCACTCTTTTTTTTATCAACCCCCACGTACCGCCATGGAAAGCTTCATTTTAAGTTCAGATTCATTATTTAAAAGCATCCAAATCTCGGGTTTCCCAAAGCTTGTCACCGAACGCAACGCCACGCAACTCTAGACGTACGTGTGATGCTTTATACAGGAAGTGCGAGTGTGTCTTGCTGGGAAGTAGAAAAACCTAAGTCGCCTAAGGTAGAGGTTCAGTTTGAACCCACACCTGTCGAGTGGCGCTTCATTTGATTTGACCTAAACCACCCCAACTCACACCACCTTCCTCTCCATCTCCTCATCTCTGTCATTTCCTTTGCTTCTATCTTTCTTTCTTCACTTCAATGTAATTCCACCTCTCCCTATTCCCCCTCCCCTCCCCAATCGTCCTACAAAATCGCTAATATATTATTTATTTATGAGATATGACCTTGGCGGTTTCATCCTTCCCTCTCTACTTCCCTACAATTCAATCTCCTCCCCTTCCCTCCCCCCCTCGCCCTTCTCATCCCCCTTCTTCCCCTTTCTCTGTGTCCTCAAACACTCTTGCACTATTTTAGACCTAGCCTAGCGCTACGGTCAACTGCACTCGTCTTCGTCCCTCCCTTTCTCCCCTTAAGAAAGAGTAGAGTACACCAAAATTTAAGAGGAAAAAAAAAAGCACCACACCCCCTACGAATAAAACACAACAGCAAAAATCTTTCCCATTCAGCAAGTACAACTAATAGAATTTTTTCAATGCGTCTCTATCAACTACTTATGTAAAATAAATCAATCCAGAAGATAATTCTTTCAGGATTTGACTTTAGGTTTTGGTTTTGAAACAAGCTTGTCATTCACGAGGGTTTTATTTGAGTTGCTTTCTCGAATGAAAGTCCAGCAGCCGCAGTACAAGCGGGATACTTTCTGACAAGCAGCAGACGAACAGTTCACTGTTGTATTTACTTCCCACACATAGAAACACACACATGCGTTCGCAGGCACGCGAGTACACATAGCCAGCCACACACACACATGCCCACACACCCACCCACACACACCCACACGTACACACACTTTGACTATTCAGCATTTTCGACAGAGCATTATAACACAAGGCATCGTCTTCTGATTGTAATGAGATACAACATTGAAACCAACAGGCGCATGAAGAAAATGAACTCACAACCACGCACCAAAACGAAACACAACATACACGTTGGCATAATGGATAGGCATTAAACAATTGTCTTTTTCTTAGATATGAAATATGGACAAATGGATGATTAACTGAACAGTATGGACAGTTCTGTGGCAATTTATTCCATTACAACAAAATTAAATTGCTTTTATTTCATTGAATGACTGTCTCTCAGAGCGCTCGACTTGTGTACGCGAGTCTCGGGCGACGTGCGTTCGAATCTTGACTTCAGCATTTGTGATTGCTGGATAGTAGTGGCCAGCGCTTTGAAAAGCTCTTTGAGCTTATAAGTGCGCTATATAAGATTAATCTCTTTTTTTTCAATCTCTCTTTCCTCCTCCTCCTCCTCCTCCTCCTCTCTCTCTGTCTCTCACACAAACACACACATGAACTAACAGTGGCACTGGCATGTTTATGACTAGACAATCATGGCATACAAATTATGGAGAATACTAATGCATACAAAAACACCCCATCCACCCCCACCCACCCACCCACACATACACACTCGCGCGCATTCAAACGCATACATGGCAGCCATGATTCCATCCCGCACCTGAAACCGCTGAGATTCTTCCTCGACTTCTTAAAATACCGTCACTTATTTTTGAGTTGGGAAGAGGTCTATGTTAACTACAAATTCGATACAGGAAGCAAGCGCAAAGATTGACGTTGGAATGTAGCTGCATTTTTTTTCCAGCGCTGCGGGGTGGAATGGAATGAAGGAATGAAGAAGAATGAAGAAACACCCGAACTGGTGGTAGGGGGAGGAGGGGCAGAGAGAGAAGAAAAAAAGAAAACATGTAAAAGGGAAAGAAGTTGTTCTTTAAATATTCACAAAACTCGTAAGATATTCTTTGTCTGCCTCTCTCTCTCACCTCCCCCACAGTCTTTCTAAATATATCCTACCCTTGTTCTTTTCTAATAAATCCTAGCCTGGAAGTCATCGTAGAAACTATACACGTCCAGCACGATTTGTGGAGCAATGAGTCTTCCAAACATAATAACCTTTAACCCCGGGGACCACAACCGCCACACTGAGACCCAAGAAATTATAAACAGCTGTGCTGGTTACAGCACATCAATTTTTCTCCTATAAGAGGAATGGGTTAGTCCAGTCGTTAATCGCAGGATAGGTTGCTGGATGGGAAGGAAAACAGTGCAATCTGCACGAGAATTGTGCGTGTGTGTGTGTGTTGTGTGTGTTAATACTGCATCCGATCTATGCATTCTTTGAAAGTGAGAAAATTAGGGTTTCACTCTAATCTGCTTTACTAATTCAGTTTAATATCTTCACCTTCTTTTGCAATTAAATGATGAGCTACACCTTGCACTTTGCACAGCCGTTCATATATTATATTTTTTTTGAATAAAAAGAAAAAAAAGAAAGAAATTACTCTTATATAGCGCACTTACAAGCTCAGAGAGCTTCTCAAAGCGCTGGCCACTATTGTCCAGCAATCACAAAATAGTTTGCTGAAGTCAGGATTCGAACCCACGCCGCCCGAGACGCACGTACACAAGTCGTGCGCTCTGACGACTGAGCTAAGTATTATGAAATCACCATGAATTCACCATATACCACCCCCTTTGCTGCATCAAGAGCTTCAAACTTAAAACCGTGTGTCAGGCTTAAATTGTCCTTTAATTATTTTATATTTTATATGTGCTGGTGCGTTTCAATTTAGCAAGTCCCTAATTGAAAGGTCCAAAGCGATTATAACAAATTTACAGTAAGAGCTGTGGTTTGTGTGGCCTGAGTTCAGCAAACAAGTGATTATAAGTACGAATTCGATGGATAATGCCTACAGTAGCTCTTTGTGCTTGAAAGTGCGCTAAGTAAGTAGGACTAATAATAATCCAAGTGACTTCAACTACGGCAGAAGACAGAGCAGACAAAATGAAATTTTGCCTCGACATTGTTAGTTCTCATTACGTTACTGCAGATTGTTTAATCGAACATTTTAGTTTTTTTGTCGTCATTTATTTTCTCTACGAGTACCAAGAGCACGGCGGTGTAGAGGTGATGAAGTGGGTTTCCCAACTATCAGACAGCGTTCAGAGTTCCTTCCCCTCTCGTGATCCCAGACAGACGAGACCTCTACGAGATTACAACGAAACTGGCAGGTGAGAGACTGGCTGAGCGAAAGCGCGAGCAATAAAAAACGATTTACAGACGCCCAGCTCTGACAAATTGCAGTGTTCTGTCTTTCTGGTTTCCTCCTATTGGTGCTCAGAACTTCTATGCTGTCTGTAGCTGTAGACTATTTATTATAATTATGCCAGTTTCTACTGTTTTTAAAAAAAAATCTGCACCAACAACGATCTAGTTTTATGATGGGTTAACCAGCTATAATCAAATATATTAAGCAAGATTGTTAAAAATACATAAAGACATACAATGGGTAAAATAAAATATGAACAAGGCATAATGATTGTTGCCAAAACAAATATGACAAACATACAACATCTCAAAGCTAAGCTCTACCCAAAAATTGACCTAACAGCTCTGATTTCGTCATTCTTCAAATAAAAACTGTCAGGACCTTTCCGATTGTCAAGTCGTTTAAAAAAACACACATTTAAACGTTTAAACTGATAGTTAATTGTTAATTCATTACATTCAATTAACAGTTCGTTTTGATCAAACGACCTACCTCAATATATAGCAAGTTTCAAAAGGTTACACAAAAGAAATCTATTAGCATAAGCTTACACAACAGGTGTTAACTTTCAAAAGCCCTAGCAATTCGATCTTAGGGACAGTCTTAAACGGAAGCCTTGAGCATGAAGCTCCGTGAGGGTTAATTACCAGTCTCTTGTGGCTTAGCCTTTTGACATTTCTTTCAAAACACACCTTCAAAGGCCTCTGTACCTGGGAGTACAACGCGGAGCGCCAAATAACTCAACCGCAAGAGATGAGATGAAAGGAAGAATTTGATCACTTTGGGTGTAATCGCGAATTATTTTACAGTTGTTGAACTTTACCACTTTAATGTCACAGAACCTTTTAACAGGTGAATGGAGGAATTGATTATTTAGGGTCTAATCGCCAATACCTCCGCATTATTTGTTGACGTTAATAGACTTCACATGTTTAGTGTCACAGACCCTTGAATTAAACAGCCATACCTTGCGTTGTCCAAATAACAAAATAAACTGAACCCCACAATAAGTTCAGTTCAGCCGTTTTATTAAAAGTCTATCCTATACTATCCTATCCTATCCCGTAACTCGAAGGTCGTTGGGGTTCCACAGAAAATTGTTTAACCAGCGTACTCCATCTTTCTCTGTTCTCAGCAACCGTCATGGCTTCGCTCAGTGTCAAGTCAGTCCATTCTTGAATGTTGTCCTCCTACCTCTTTTTTGTCTTCATCTTCTTCTGCATCCTTGCACCGTGCCTTGCAGGATGGTCTTTGCAAGGTATGATGCTCTGGTGACGTGGCCATAACATCGGAGTTTCCGTTTCTTCACCACTGTGAGCATGCAATCGTGTTTTCCAATGGCTTGTGTGATGGTCTGTTGGACTTCGCCGTTGGTGATGTGCTGGGTACAAGAAATGCCCAGAAGTCTTCTGTAGCACCTCGTCTCCATGTTTTGTATTCTTTGTTGTAGGTCTGCTGTGAGGGTCCATGTTTCGCAAGCGTATAGGAAGATGGGGATGACAAGGGAGCGCAGCATCCTTGCCTTGGAACGTAGACTGATGGTCCTGGTTTTTTTTCCAAATTGGCTTCAACCTTGTCAGAGCCGAAGTTGTTCGTGCGATCATGGATTGGACTTCCTGTCGGGACGCATTGTCTGATACAATGGCTCCTAAATATTTGAAGCTATGCACCGGTTGAGGGACTGGCCTTGGACTTTGATGCCCGTCACCGTGTTGATGCTTTGGGTGTTGTTAGTCATTATTTTGGTTTTCTCTGCACTTATTAATTTCCATTCCAAAGGCTATGGAGGTGGTGCCAAGTCTCTGTACCAGCTGTTCAAGTTCTTGTTTCTCTCCAGCCAATCCATCAATGTCATACGCAAAACGGAGGTTGGAGATTGCTCTACCCGCTATGCTGACTGTGCCTTCGTGATCTGCAAGGGCATCTGACATGAGGCACTCCAGGAAGATGTTGAAGAGTGTTGGAGAGAGTAGGCATTCTTGACGCACGCCGATTGTTGTTCTGAACCAGTTCCCGATGGCGCTGTTGTAAAGGAATGCACTGGTAGCCTTAGGATACAGGCTTTTGATGACTTCAATAATGTAAGGGATAATATTGTACACTCTCATGGTTGCCTACAGAGCTGCATGCCAGACTCTGTCAAAGGCTTTCTTGAAGTCTACAAACACATGATGTAGATGTTACTGATGATGTATGCATTTCTTGCAGATTATTCTGAGGATGAAAATATGTTCAGTGTTACTTCGCCCTGCCCTGAATCATGCTTGTTCTTCAGCTATGATTTGTTCAGCTTGGGGTTTCAACCTCCTGAGTATTATTTTCAGGAGGACTTTGCTGGGATGGCTGATGAGGTTGATGGTGCGGTAATTTTCACACTCCTGAAGGTTATCCTTTTTGGGAAGAGTGACGACAAACGACTGGGCCCATGGTGTAGGGCCACTCCCCACTCTATCAGATCTTGTTACAGATAATATTGAGGGCGTCAATCACACTATGTAACAAATTTTCACTTTTGTTCTGTTCCTGGGTTGAAAGTGTGTTTTCCTATCCTGTTAGGTCTAGAACAGAAAGGAAATCGCTGTTAGTCCAGAAAAACTTTGCTTCTGTGACCGGGACAATGAAATTTGGAAAATCGCGTGTGTTCGAGAAAATTATCGATTTGCTTTCAATGCCGAGCTTCCTCCCTGAACTTCTAGAGTTGTCCACATGTTTCTACAATTCTCCTGAACACTCTAGAATGTTCAAGAAACTTCCAGAACTTTCGAGAAACTCTCAGAACTTTCTAGAACGTTCTTGAACGTTCCAAAAGTAGCTGTACAAGTATAAAAGCACACGACCACTGTGTCCTTGAGTGTCTGGCCCTGGAGCCTGACTTCTCCGCGGTTAGGATTGCCTGCCGCGACGTGCATCTGGACTCCATGGCCGACCTGGTAGCCTACTCCTTGTCGACTAACTTTGGACTGCTGTTCATGACCGCGGTGTGCACCTACCGCTCACGAGTGTCTGTACACCTTTAGACCCAACCGCCTGGCCGTTTCTCTCCCCGGAACTCGTCTTGGGTTCCTTTGTCATACAACTACTAATGATGACTAAATCCACTCAGTTACCTGTTTGTAACCTATTCCCCCACCTGGCCCATGGGCCTTGGGTTCCACTCTACCTTCTCGGGTCCTGGGTATGCTCTACTTAAGTGACATGTTCCCACTCAGCTACTACTACAAGGATTGTACCCTCAGCTGACCCATTGAGTCCTGGGTATTACTACCACGTACTGACGTATACCGCTCAGCTACCTTGCTCTCATACCACATGGCTCATACCTCCAGTCGACCCCATGGGTTCTGGGCATCCGTTTCCATGACTGACCACTCCCCTCACATGACTCATACCTTCAGTTGATCCTTGTGTCCTGGGTATTAGATACCACTACTGACATTTCTCACCACATGACTTATACCTCAGTTGATCCCTTGGATCCTGGGTATTCGTTTTCATGATTGACATCCCATACCACATGGCTCATACCTTCAGTCGACCCCACGGGGCCTGGGTATCCGTTTCCATGACTGACCATCCCCTCCACATGACCCATACCTTCAGTCGACCCCACGGGGCCTGGGTATCCGTTTCCATGACTGACCATCCCCTCCACATGACTCATACCTTCAGTTGACCCCTGTGTCCTGGGTATCCGTTTTCATGAATGACTTTCCCTACCTCACTGTACCATTTTTTTCCCATCCTTGTTTTAAGGGTCCATTCTTGATTGTTTATAGCTGTTACCCGGCCCTCCTCGACTTTTAATGTGGTCCTGAAGGATTTGTATCTACTTAGGTACGTTCCCCTCCCCCAACCCTCCTGGTCACTGCTAGGCCCTCCACCCTTCCCCCTCTGTGCTTGCCCTCCCTTGGCCTTGGCGGCCTCCCTGGCACCCCGGGTCCTACCCCTGCCGCCGTTCGTTTGTACTCCTTCCTCTCATGCCTGCCATCGATCCATCTCTGTCTTCTTCCGGACGTCATAGCAGCGTCCCGCACTCCCTCTTCATATGACCTCTTACTGCAGCACGACCTCTTATATCAATGGACATCATAATACCAAAGTCTCCTATAGGCATACTGTGTTGGGGACTATAACTGTATAAACTGAACTGAGAGAGTGATTCACAGTACAATCGTAAATCTAGAAAATCTACACATTTCTGAACCTTGTTGAGTGGTTTCCGACTGTGTTTGTCTATTCCTTGTGCAATTTTTGTTTTTACCTGATCATAATGACGAAAAATAAAAAAAAAATCGTTCTATTTTCACAAAAAACTAGTTTTCTTCGTGCTGTTGTCGTGTAAGCAAAGTTTGTGCTTAATGAAGTCATTTTTTCACGTACTTTAGACATAAGCAATTGAAATATAACACTTAGAAGCCAGGAACAAAAATTGTGTTACATAGTGTCATCGATTCTCCCCCTGCTTGAAGCAATTCCGCGGGTATGTTATCCACTCCCGTTGACTTCCCCTTCTTCAGTGATTGCACTGCTGCCTCAACTTCTTCCCGGAGAATTGGGAGGATTTCTTCCTCTTCTCTGTTCTGGGGACATGCTAGAACTGATGGGTCTCCGTTGGGTGTGTGGTTGTAAAGGTCAGAGCAGTACTCTGTCCATCTATCCCAGACTTCTTGTTCTTATCTAAGGCATATCCCAGACTTGCTGTGGAGCGTGGAGACCTTGGGCTGCTTAACACTTGTCAGACGCTTCACGGTCTGGTAGGCCTTCTTGCTTTTGTCCTTGATCAGATAGTTCTCTATTTCCTGGAATGGATCTTCTATCCAGTTCTCCTTTGCTGTGCGCATCCCTTTTCGGATGTCACTGTTGATTTTCCGAAAGACACCAGCTCCATGTGAGGTGTTCTTTTTCATTTTCAACTTTCTTTGTTTGTCACACAGGTCCAAAAGTTCAGGTGTGATCCAGGGTTTTCTTTGGGCGGTGGTTGCCAAGGATCTCAGTGGCGGCATCTGTCACAGTTGAGTTGAAGGTGGTGGTCATGGTGTTGACATCTACTTTACAAGCTCCCAAAATAAGCAGTGGTGCAAATTTCTCTCAAATTAGGGTTTGGAATATAGCTGCCACCTCCAGGTCTTGCAGTTTGTCTAGGTTGAACTTCAGTCTGATGCACTTTGCGGTGTTTACTTAATCTCTTAAAATGGAGCCGGAAAAACATCATCACGGGATCGTTGTCACTTCCGATATCTGCTCCTGGAAAGTACGTGCCCTGCCAATGTTGACGCTTGATTTGAAGCGTTTCTTGACCATGATGTAGCCGATCTGGTTATGATGCTCCCCGCTGGGACTGTGCCACGTCCATCGTCTAGATTTTTTTGTGAGGACCAAGCGTGTTTGCCAGTATCAGATTGTTGTATCTGGCAAACTCCAAGAGTCTCAGACCTCTGTCATTTGTCTCGTTGTTGCAATGGAGTTCACATGTGTCTCCCCAGTTGTGGTACGCATCTTGGCCAACCTTGACATTCCAGTCGCCTTGCGCTATGACTATGTCCTTCCTCGGCACTTGGTCAAAGACAGCCTGCAGATGTTCATCTGTCATCTTAGTCTGATGTTGGGGCATAGGCCTGCATGATGGTATTTTAAAGTCTATTCATTTTTAGTACAATGATTTAGACATTCACTCATACCCTCTCCACCCTCCACCCATACACACATATATACATAGGCACATTGCTCTGTACTTTCACCCAACACATTTTTTAGTATTTTTTTCTTTCTTTCTATTACTGCCTTGTACAAAATAACCTCTTTCATAAAGATGGGATGGCCGAATCAAGAAGTTTCTAACAAAAAACAACATCACACTTTCCGTTATCAGCACAAAAAGAGTCAGTTGCCTCTTTTAACCGCGGATGTAAACAGTGTTTATTTACCGTGGAAAACAAACCTAAAAAGGATTGTTCAGTGCTTAATGTGAGCAACGAGAGCCCACTACATCATTTAATGTAATGATTACACGATGCCAACTCGCAGGTAAATACATATAATGTTACTTTTTACTTGAACTTTGGAACTTTGCTCTTTTCTTTCATAACACGTGGTTTTAGCCAAACTAAGGAGTAAGTTGGGGAAAGGGGCAATACATGACACATGCATGGCAACACAAAAACACATTTCACACCAAGTGCAAACTCACTTAGATCTTATAACTAAAATGAACCGTCAGTCCTATCCCGGATGTTGGGCGTGGGCGTTACAAGTCAATGCTCTTTCTTTCTCTAAAATGAACGAACTAGCTTTCCTCGGTAGGAAGCCACACATCTTCCGAAGTTGTCACTGTAGCTAATCCAGCCTCAAGAGGTCGCGGATGCCATTCCTTATTCCACTGCAAATAATTTCCACTCCCTACTTCCAACAAATCACCGGAACAAAATGATTAGAAAGTGGTAGGAGGAGGAGGATGGAGAAGAGGAGGAGTAAAGAGAATGTGCAAAGGAGGAGAGAGAGAGAGAGAGGGAGAGAGAAGGAGGGAGGGGAGGGGCGAAGAGAATGAGGGTGGATTTGGGGATGGTGGGTGAGGTGAAGGGGGGAGGGGGGGTCAGAGACAGGTAGCCATCCTCAAATTGGCAAACTATTGAGCAATTATTTGTCTATTTATTCTATCAGGTAAATCTTTCTCAAACAGTACACTCTCCAGCTCAAAAGACTGCTGATGAAAGCTTCTGTCAATTTAGGATCGAACCCACCCCGATGACCAAGACTCACAACTGCGTCACGCCACGGACGCCTAGGCCGCATTCGTGATCCTGGGATGCTGAACAAATACAATGAATTAATATACTCGTATAAGAGAAAATAGAGAATGTATAGATACTGCTCCCCAATACAGACAATAATAACTAAATAGACTAGACCTAGCTGAAGGATGAGAGGAAGAAGAGATGTAGGACAAGAGAGAGAGAGAGAGAGAGAGAGAGAGAGAGAGAGAGAGAGAGAGAGAGAGAGAGAGAGAGAGAGAGAGAGAGAGAATTTTCACTTTGAAGACTACAAAACGGTGGTCAAGAAATGGGAGAAAACTCAAGCTATCGCTTTGCGAGAATCGTGGCGAAAGAAAAAGCCGATCAATTTTACAAGTGGGGAGGGGAGATTAACAAAGTTGCCTGGCGGCTTCCAGACAACCCATTTCCTATCGCAAAGCAAACATCACGCCCATAATTCTCTCACATAAAACACAAAACTACCTTGATGAACATGCACGTAAAACACGCACTTCATCTCCAGTTGCCTTTTTTTTTTTCTGCAGCACAGGCGCCTGAAATTGTAAACAGTGTCTGGAAAAGACGTTATAAATTCCGACTGTTTTCAAGATAAATAATAATAATAATAATAAGGAAATGGCGATGACACAAAATATATGGAACATGGCGGCTGGGATAGCTCTGTGATTCAGTGCGCAAGCCTTGCGTCTTGGGCAAAATGGGTTCGAATCCTGACTGCAGCAAACTATTTTGTGCGTGTTGGATATTAGTGGCCAGCGCCTTGAGGAGCTCTCTGAGCTTGAAAGTGCCCTGTATAAGAACAATCCCGTTAAATGTCATATGGGAATGTCTGCACGCTATACAATTTAATATGATTATACTGAAATGCTTCAATGCTAGAGAATTTAATAAGGAAACATTTAAAAGGCTAGAGATTTTAATATAGAACTGTTTCGATACTACAATTAACATGCAAATATAATGAAATTAAACTAAAAGCTCGACAAATGCCTGTCATTTCGCTGCCAGACAAACAGAATATTAAAATGTAATGTGGCATTCTAAATTTATTCTCATATTGAATACAAATGCAACGAATCTGAAAAAGATAACTGATTGATATTTATTTTTATTTTTTTCCATAGCATAACACAGAATAGCATAATCTGGAGAGACCAAAACGGCGATGGCATATCAATACGGTTTTAACGTTATTAAGAGCGACAGACCAATCTCCATTATCATAAGAAGAAAAAGCCATTGAGAGTGCTCTTGTACGAAACGATACTTCTCTCAGGTGCAAAGCCTAAGCATAATAGACTGATGAAGTAAACGTAAGATGTGATTTGCTTTTTTCGCCGGCACCAATGATAAAAATAATTATGCAAAGAAAGGCTAAATTTGAAAGAGAATCCTTTCTCTCCGACACCCGTACTAGCAAAAACCAATAAATCTCAGTTTGTCGTGGAAATTGATTAAGTCTACCCGTCCTCAATAATTACAAGTAGAACTTAAATAAAGCTACTTTGGGAAGATATTTTTCTATCGTGCGCCAGTGGTCAAGGACGGCAATCATCAGCTAACAAGTAGGCCGCTACAAGTCGGGGCGTAATGGGCATGAATCAGCTCCATAAATGGAATGCCGATAACGGGCTAATCGATGCCGATACGGGACAGGGTCAGAGCGGCCACCGTGGTTTATGTGTTCCGCGTCGGCAAGCAAGGACACAAAACTGCTACCGCTGCCAGTCTCAACACGGTACACCCTGTTACAAAGTGGGCTCGCTTTGCCTTGGACAGCTTCTGAGATCGAACCTTCAAAATGAGGCAGCTGTTAAAATATATCTTAAAATAAATAAATAAATGAATACAATTTTAAAATAAAAATAAATACATTACACTACATAAAATAAAATAAAATAAAATAAAATAAAATACTTGTCTGAATAGTTCGTACACCTCTTTAACTTTACTTCCGACAGCTTCTCAGATGGAACCTACAAATGACACAGCTATGAAACAAACAAACAAATAAATACTATGTAATATCAGCAGTAGTATTAACACGAAGTAATTGAGATACCTTGTGGAATGCTGATGGACAATGGTGGCCAAATTACGAGAATACAATGGTGGCCAAAATTACGAAAATATAAAAGAAAACAGAAGTTGATGACACGCATTTAAAGAAACACTTTGACCATCGACAGATCCTTTTAACATTCACAGTTGCCCCATTAAAAAAATAAGCTTTCAAAAAAAAAAAAATTAAAAAGTACATTTTTTTAAATGAATAAATTTTGTATTATTTGTACCTATTTATTAATATCAAAAGATAACATAAATTTTGGAGCTATAAATAGCATCTACCTATTGCCGGTAAAAGACAGAACCCGAAAAAACAATTGCTCGTAAGGTGTTTTTTTGTTTTAGGTTGATGAAATAGACCCTCCCCCACCCCACACACCAAAGAAGCATACTTTAAGCCGCGTGGTTCAATCAGAAATAGGGTCAAATGTCACACGACTGTTAAAAACAGGGGAAATAACTCCCAGTTAGAACCGAAATGTAAAATTTTAAATGTAACGTTAGGTTTAGCAACGAAAGTCCACTTTATTATTGTTTAATGTAATAACAATGCGACTTTTAGGGTAAACCCGTTTTCACCAAACGCAAACAAAGTCTTCGATTTGGGGCCTTTTAAGTTTAATT